>CM053273.1:84284948-84382462 GCA_028583415.1 Protea cynaroides
TAAGATAGTCCAATTTCTTAAAGTTATCTACTTCCCATACTCGGATTTTCTCCGTGCTCCTTTAGGCCATAACCCTTTATGGGTTAGTATTATAGAGGGGCGACAGGTTCTGCTACAGGGTTTAATCTGGAAAGGTTCATAGGGATCACTTGATTCATATTTGGGATGACAAATGAATTCCAAATTATGAAGATAACAGAATACACTCTCGAAAACCACCTGCCACTTCTGTCAATTTGGTGTCAGATCTTATAGATAACAACACAAATACTTGGAAGGAGGACGTTCTTTTGGCCCTATTCTCTTTTGCTAGGTGGAAGCAATTAAAAAAAATTGTCTTAGTTTTTTCCCTGAGAAGGATCATCTTATTTGGCAGGGTAATAAGAATGGCAAGTTTACGATTAAATCTGCATACCACATGTTATCTAATGTTAGAGCAGTTGAAAATTTTTCCTTGTTACCCTCTTCTTCTGCTACTGCTTCTTGGAAATCTATACCTACTATTGTTTGGAGGAAAATATGGAGCTGTCAAGTCCTTCCAAAAATTGAACATTTCCTTTGGTGTTGCAGTGCTGAGGGTATCCCTTCAATCGAAGGTCTGATCCATCACAATATGCAAGTGGATTCGATTTGTTGGCGCTGTAGGGAGGTCGAGGAAACCATCGATCATATTCTGCTATCTTGCCCTTTTGCTCGAGCTACATGGTTGGGATGTCAAATGACTTTTATTGTTCCTTATAGAATACAAGGTATAAAGTTGCATCAGTGGCTTTTGAATTCACCCTTAACTGTTGTTGTTTCTAAGAATGTTGGACAAAAGGTCCTATCTTTTGCTGCTTTATTTTGTTGGCATTTATGGAAAACTCGTAATGAGCTTTATTTTGAATACAAAACCTGCTCCCCAGTTGATGTCATTAAGAGGGTAGAACAAGCTTTTCGGGCGTTCCATGAAGCACTCTTGTTTGGGGGTAACTTCAAACTCTCTACATTCCGATACTGCATTAAGGTCACTTGGAATCCTCCTGCTGATGCTCTTAAAATGAATATAGATGCTGCTATGAATGGGGATCAGAAGGGTAGTGATATTGGCTTTTTCATTCGCTCTTCTACAGGTTCACCTGTGTTGGCGGTTTCTGAACCATTATCCTTTCTATCCCCTACTGTCGGTGAAGCTTTGGCTCTTAGGATGGGAGTTTTAGAGGCTCTTAAAGCTGGCTTGTCTACTCTGCATATGGAGTCTGATAATTTGGAAGTTATTAACCAAATTAATGGGGTCTCAAGGGAGGGAGATGTTTATCTATTGTCCATTGTTCAGGATATTGTGCTCTTAGAGATCAGGGGGTTTGTATCTCCTTTTGCCATATTCCAAGGACTGCAAATCTGGTTGCTCACTCCTTGGCTGGCTAGGATGGCCATTTCTTGTCCAAGGAAGATTGGCCTATTTTCATTCCATGGCTCATTGAGCTTTGTAAATTGGACCACAGTGTGAGTGGTCTGTCAGATTATCATATTGAAACAATTCATTTTTTAATCAGATGCGGATCGGATCCGATTCAAATCCAACCTGTCGATAGCCTTGGAATAGGAAAATGAGTAGAAGAGGGCCCTTGAGATCTGATTATGAATAAACCATAATGATGTAAAATGAACAAGATCTGCTCTACCAACTCAATTTGTTGGGGTTATTGGTGATGAAAAGCGAGAGACTCAAACCTGCAAATGAAAGAGGAGAGAGAGAGAGAGAGAGAGAGAGAGAGAGAGAGAGAGAGAGAAACATGCTTTGGACATCTGGTTATCCGATATGCTATCTGGATAAAGAAAAAGATAACCATGACATGAATCTTCCATTCCTTTAAAAACAGTTTGAGCAGATGTTTTACAAACTATTTACTGACTGAATATAAACTAAATCATTGTATTCTCCTTGTTTTGATATTTGATTATTATAATATTCAATTGAACAAAAACACCAAAGGTGGAGAACAACCAAAAACTCTACATAACCATCATGTTGCAGGATATAATACAACCCAGATTAAAATAGTAGTAGATAATCTGTGGGTCAGCCAACCCTATCACTGATTCTATGTGGGCCAATAATCATACACTTTTAAGTCACTTCTTTGTTTAACTTCTAAAGTAGTTTCCTCCACCTGTCAATCTTTATAATGATGTTTAAATTTTCTTTACATGCTTGTCATTGCATGATCAGGATTCTTTTTGATATAATTTATATTTATGTTTATAAATTATTTATGAAAAATTATTTATGAAAATAAATTATGAGTCATAAATAATAACCATTTGAAACCCCTACGACATAAAAAAAATAATAATATTATTATCACAATAATGATAAACACCTTCTAATTTATTTGTAGATTTTAGATTATATCAATTTATTTAAATATAAATAAATACCAAAAATCATTCCAAACAACTATATATATCATAATATATTATATAATTAATTCTATAATACAAACCAAAGAGAGCCCTGGATTTTAGATTGTGCATTCTCTAGGCTGTGACCTGTGAGATAATCAATGGTTGTCTAAATTAACTCGAGAGACATACCAAAAGAGATGCTAAAACCATTCTAAAGAGAGGATATCATTTGAATTCTGTTGAGATAAGTCATTTCTAAATTGAATTTGAAAACCCTTTTTAACATCTATATTAAAAAGATAAGATTACAACTTCTTAGTTCACCACTTCTGTGACGACAAGTTGCATCAATTTCATCTCTTAACCCTTGTATGGCCTATCTTTCTGATCTTTTTAGTACTTCAGTAGCGACCTGTAACCACGTTTCTCTCGAGAATATCTCATCTTATATCCTCTTTGGGTAACTAGAGGACGTGTAAACCACATGACATCAATCATGTACTTTGAAAAAGAAAATAAAAAGAGTGAGGGGCAGAGATGAAAGAGTAAAACATGTCCAGCTGCGGACCAGTTCTCTCTCTCTCTCTCTCTCTCTCTCTCTCTCTCTCTCTCTCTGACAATAATAAACATCCTGTCGAACACCAGTTCTTCCAAATCCTCCTTTAACAAACCTCTGACTTGACCTAAAGATCCCTTATGACAGCAAAGGGAATTTTATGTCATACTGAAGAAGAAAAGGGTTTTCCATTGTTAAACAGTGAAGTGTGGAAAAAAATTAATCCAACTCCAACACGCTTCAAATTCAAAATTATAACAAATAAGAAATCATAGGAATACAATATGTTAATAATTTCCATCAAGCATGTAACTTATTCTGACAATGCAAAAAAAGGAAATTCTCATCCAAAAAAGACATTTTGCTTTTCATTGTCTAGTTAATAACAGGCTGGATAACTAAACAAACTATTACATCTAATATAGAAGTAAAGAAACAGGAAAGCAAAATCAATCCTGAATGACTCGAACCAACTAAAAAGGTTCACCAACTCTTTTTTCTCTTTGTCAGCTAACTTGGACTATTCCATACCACATTGGACTCCTTCACCTAACTCTAGTTTCAGTAACCCAATGAGACTCTGCAAATGTTACTATAAAAACCTCATATTCTGCCCCTTCCTTGTGGGGCAGTTTGCTTACATTTCCTAAACTGGACATAATAAAAAGTCCTTTTTGCTGTTGTCCACCATTGGTCACTGATAACTCTCCTAGAGAATGCTCAGAAGGATTGCTGGGAGTTGAACATTACAGATAATTTCTTCCAGTCCCAGGACTCCATGTCTGGTTGCATGATGAAGGCACCAACAGCCAACGCAATAGCTGCAAACACCATGCTCTTCATGCATCCATGCCCACGTGACAGTCTTCCCAATAACACCTTACAATACTTGTCTGCCTCATTGATGAAGGTTTGAGAGTGAGCATCATCTCCACTAGCCAATGCTTTCTCATTCTATAAGACAATCAAAGATGAAACAAATAAACTTAAGTATTTTGTCCCTATTGCATCCACCAATGGAACACATAAATTATCCTCTGATGTGCAAAAGAATAAAATGGAATCACAACTATCAGTCATTCAGGTGTAAGTCATCAAAATACTAATTTACCTTTTGTCTGAAACTCTTTAAAGTCTCCTTCAGAGGGTCAAGAGAGGAGTGTTTAACAGAATGCACCTTCCAGTCATCTGTCAGCCTTTTCAAAACTTTAACACCGGCTTCAATATTATCCAGGTAAATCTTGTCCTGTTCCCACCATTATTTGTCCCAAGTAAAGATCAAACTGATGATATCGTAATAAAGAAGAGATAAAAAGGATATGTCCTAAATGTAGAGCTGCCAGCATAAAGATATAGAATTCCGTACCCATTGCTTGTAACAATCAGGGTTTTCAGTCAAGCACCAGATGAAAATGCCAGCAGCTTCTCTGGATAATTCTGGGAGGCCTGCAAAGCAATTTCTTATCTCAATTCTCACTCTCTTGATGTATGTTCTAACCTCTTTACCGCCCAAATAAGAAGGCCACAGCAAAATAAGAAAGAAAAATTAACTGTAAAACAAAACCATTTCATGTCCACAGTCCACACTTACTTTCACCGGCTGCTTGGATTGCAAAGCTCAATGTCTGCTGTGAAACTTGCTTCATTGCTTTACTTCCAGAGACACCAGAAAGAGCAAGTTCTTTCAGAGTGGGATATATTGCCTCAAATCTTTCGGTGGCCTGCACAAAAACAAATTTGAGAAGACTGTCTATGAGCCCAACCATACAATGGTGAGCATCATATTGGAGTTTTCTAAGCATAGGCAAGAGGTAATGGCATAATGCACCCACTGCATAATAATACCCACCTTGATTCGAGTTGATGGAGCAGGGAAAGTAACTCGCATCAACTGTTCAAGAGCTGAAGGTGGCACCAGACGCTCCCCCTTTCTGGCAACACCATTCAGTAGCATAGGCCGAGCTTTTGGCATAGACAAAATTCTGAAGCCAAAAAATACAAGAAAATTACAAATCTAACAGAAATAATACATAAGAAAAGGCTAGAAACTTATTCAAATATTCGACATATCCCAACCTCTCCACTAACTGCAAAATCAAGTCCCTAGACTGTGGATTACAGCTTGATTTGCCACTGACCATAGGCAAGAGGTAATGCACCCATGCATACATCCCTACAACCAAGTCTCCTTGGGAGGCCTACAGGAGCCAGATTTTATCATAAGCAAACAAAGTAAAAGTTATTTGTTTTTTCTTCAAAAGAATCCAACAGATGTATTCAGTAATCTAATCTTACCTGAGCAATTACCCAAATGATAACTGGAAGTTTATCTTGTCCTTGATATTTAGAGTTTTCCCTCAAGTTTGGCAATACACTAATTAATACATCAGGTTTTCGACGCAATGCCATTGCTAAAACTACAAAAATTGCAACCTGCAATTCAAAAAAAAAATCTATTACAAGTCATCACATGTAAATGATTTATTAGTCGGAAAGCAACATATTCTATAAGTAAATTCTCTGCAGAATGCACAAATAAAGGTTGATGAAGACCTGGCGCAATATATATACAAAGGGTGAGAGGGAAGGAGAGAGAGAGATTACACTCATAGTCTTTTGAACTGGATTTCGATAAGGCAAAAGGCCCAGTAATTTTTAGGCAAAGTGAAGTATCAATGTCGCCTCACTTGCCAAGGTAGTTGTGAACAATAATGGCATACAAACCCTTCTCTCAATGGAGAATAATGGGTAAACAGTGCTTAGTCTCACAAATTTACACCTCATATTGACCTCAACTAGACCCAGCTAAAAGTCCACCTTTGTATATAAATGCAGTCATTGTCTGAATAGCACATGCATGCCTAGCTTGAATTCATGTATTTATACATATAAAAAAAATAATTATGTACATAAATATTTAATATAAATAAGCATCTGATGCCCAGGCTGAGCCAACCTGCACAATTGCAGGCTAATTAGAACACAGTAATTTGGACTAAAAGTAGGCCTAGTCCCAGGCAGAGATTTGAGATTCAAGACTGGATTGGGTTTGCCCCGACAGACTGACCCATGTGCAAAACCTATCCAGATCTGCCCCATGAATCCGAAGGGAAATTAAGAGCAGGAAGTTGTAGAATTGTACTGCAGTGGGTTCTAACAATAAGCATGAGGTTGACACATTTCTTGAAAAAATTTCCCATGGAATGATGAAGTGAAAGATATGTGCTCCACATCCATGGGTAGGTGAAGCAACATGGACCCATGAAAGGTATGTTGTCTAATGAAATGTATGCTTGAGTGAACTAAGATTAGACAGAAGTAGCCATAGTGATATTAAATGTTTAATAATTCAATGGGCATACATCACTTCCCTGAAAGGATTTTTCAAGAAGGCATACTCTGATGAAAGATTTGGATTCTCCAACTCAACTCTAACTTATCCCAACTATTTCAGTTCAACTAAAATTTAATGCTTTCTCTTTAAAATCTTAAAACTGCAAACATAGCAGTAATTTTGCATCCAAATTTTTTTGGGTAAAGTTTTGCATCTAAATACTAAGGGGAAAAAAAGAAGAAAAAGAGGCAGTTCTGCTCAATCCTATCCTTAGGTTGGATTCGTTGGAAGGTAGGGGAGATACTAGTTACATGCAGGAGGCTTTTGTATGACATCCAAAAA
Organism: Protea cynaroides; assembly: GCA_028583415.1. Taxonomy (NCBI): domain Eukaryota; kingdom Viridiplantae; phylum Streptophyta; class Magnoliopsida; order Proteales; family Proteaceae; genus Protea; species Protea cynaroides. The sequence continues at coordinate 84,291,569 of CM053273.1, forward strand.
TTGCATTCCTAAATGTAAGCTTTCAATAGGTCAAAACAAAGTAATTTAACTCCTCCAATTTTTTTCACTTTTATCCCATCCTCCATGGTATTATTCACTATAGCCTAGATTTTTGCAACAAAAAAAAAAAAAACCCTTCTTCAAGGATGACCGAACCTGATACTATCCCTAACCATTGACAATAGAGCACTTTCTCTCCTTAACATGAGATGGAGCTCCATTGGTCAAGACTATCAACAGAGATCAACTTCTTTTTTTTGGTTGAGTTAGTGAGGGTGTAAGTTGTTTGTAGTCCTAAAGAAATGTAAGATCTGAGCCTTGAAAATATTTGAGGAAAGGTCCAAATTCAAATTGGTTTATGTCAAATTACAGCATGTTATGGTTCGAAAGCTAATTCACACTTACACCCCCATTGTGAAGGATACAACTTAACTCTGTTAAATTTGAAGCAGCATTAAGTTTGATTCTCCAACCAGGGTTTTTTTTTTTTTTTTTTTTTTTGGGGTGCGGACAAGATACATCCATAGAACTCTTGATTGGAAGCTCTCCCTTTAATTATCCTCTATACCCAATAAGAAAATGTATAAAAAGAAAGAAAGAAATGGCAGGGGAAGACTTATACAAGAACTCACAAACACCAAAAGCATTTATCATTATTAAAATTGAAGCACCAGAATCAGAGGGAACCAATTAGCAGCTGTAGAAGCATATTTTATTACTAGAAGATATAGATAAATAGTGCACAGAAGACCTTGTTTTGAACATGATCAAAGCAATAGATCCTTTCTGTACAAAAACCAGACTTATTGATGCAATCCAAGAAGGTCCAAGGTCCAAGCTCAAGTTAGTAATGGACTAGTCCAAAGAACCAGTCGGAATTGGTCCATTGGACCAGCCCAAAGGCCAAAAACAATGTTCACGGTACTGTTCACGTGAACAGTAACAACAGAATTTTTAGAAAGTTTTTTTTTCTTCTTCCTAAGTTCAATTAAGTTAGATTTATTTCCATAAAATTAGTCATTAGTTTTGTTTCTTAAATTTGTTTTGTTTCCTAAGATTGGTTGTCATATGAGTTAGTTAGAGATGTTATTTGTTTTGGAAACTTTCCTAAAAGTTATAAAGGAAAATTTCTTTTTTTTATTTTTGGACATTCATTCTAGGAACCAGTTCCTCTATCTTTTGTATTTCCTTTTAGCATTACAAATAAAGAGGAAGAAGATGCTGGCAGTAGAGTTGGCCAGAGTTTTAATTAAAAAATTCTGGTGTTGAGTCTCCCACGGTTGTGAGACTCAACCGAAACTCCTATTCTGTTCATTTCCGTTTTCAGATGATAGTGGTTTTTCGAAAATTCATAACTTCTTCATCTATAGTTGGATCACCTTCAAATTTGGGTATGTTATCAAGCACAACTTAGAGTACTTCCCGTCCAAGTTTGAAGACATTCCAATGGCTAGATTCTAAGATAAGTAATTTTTTCTACTGTTATACAATTCTGATTTGGTTAAAATATCTATCTGAGACCTACGGACAAGATTGGTTTCGATCCTACCTGTTAGATTAAGCTCATCTTATGGGATATCGCTCCTCATATCCTACGGATCAAGGATCCCAAATTTTGAAGCATTCTTATAGATGGATCTGAAGTTGTGGAATTATTGTTCAATCTCAATTACTCTTGTTTGTTGTTAAAGGTTAAATTTGGGTTTGGACTGTGTAGAGATCCTGTAGCCAAGAGGGATCTATGAATTGGATGTGTTGAAACCCTCTTTACCATCACTTATCTCCATAGTTTTAAGGAGCACCTCAGATCAGTAAGATACTAAGATCATCAGAAAGTATCGGATCAGAAAATTAGAATATCCAATCCATGCTATCTATTGGATCAGCTGACCAGTACCGAAATTGGGTTTTGCTCACTGGATCAACCAATCCATTTGGATCGCCAGACCAACATGATTCAATACCCTGGTATGATCCAAGTTCCAACCAATCTTCAATTTGCCAAGAAATGGACTATTATACCACACTGACTATATCAGTGGGGGTAAACTGTGAGAAAAGATCTCAAGGATTCCAGCCAGAAGATTTCAGAACTGATGGGTCAAGTATATTAACATGGAAAAACTAAAAAATCTACCAAGTGCTCCATAAACCCAATGAAGAACCTCAAGAGATCAATATGCTGGTTGTTTGCAAGTCTTTGCACCAGTTCATATCAACTTTGCCATGTTTTAGGTCAAAGCTTGATTCCGCTGGGTTACTCATCAAAAGGAGAGGAGGATGGCCAATGGGTGACGAGAATTTTGCTTCCAAATAGTTTTCCCCTCTATGCAGCGCCTCCCCCTCCCCCCTACACATTTTCCTCCTACATTTATGCTTTGTGATCCTTCTTTCTCATTCAGAATATTTCAAAACTCACTAATTTCTTTCAGCGATACAGAAGATAGGAATCTACAAAGCTACACAAATATTATGCATAAATCAAAACACTATTTACAAATTAAATCTGTCAATAATTAATGAAAATTTGAAAGATACAAAAGAAGGCATCAGACAAATTTATATAGGGCTAAAATTTACCTGAGCCTTTGATGGAGCCTGATGAGCCACCTTCTTGGAGACCTTAGTAGCACCTTGGTGAATTGCTAGGTCAGATAGAATGCTATCCAATGACCACAAAACAAAGCCAACAAGAGCATCAGAAGATCGTTGGTTGACCCAATCAGTTGATGTCTTATAAACAGCCTCAGAAATGTGAGAGAGGGGTATCTGTTAAAAATAAATTGGCTAGTTGAGTTTAGAGAGTGAGTAAACAGCGTCTGAAAATACCACATGTAGCATACAAAAAAGAAAACACAATAAAGTATAAGCTGTAGAATCCAAAAGGTAGACATAGAACACCAAAATCCAGTTGATGTTAATTTTATAGTTTAGTAGAATCCAAAAGGTATACATCAGTTTCTGTCAGCTAAGAACTGTCATGGAACTAAAGAGGGAACCTATAATCTTTAACCATCTAAACATCACGAGAGAAAGAGAGAGCCACAGTAATACTGTAATAGTTGTCAAGGCCGTAACACGGCGCCCTTGTGATGCCTTGAAAAATCGGGAGCTTTGGTCGCCTAGGCACCCTGTCAGGCCTCCAAAGCCTTAGTTTGCCTAGGAGCCTTGACAACTATGGCCATAGTATCTCAAGGAACATAAATACCCTATCCTCTTTAAATCAGACTTGAATGGCATATTGTAATAGAAAAATGACACACCAATTAAACCAAGATATGCAAATGAATATGAGGAGAGGTGATCATGAATTAATGTGTAGCAATATGACAATCCAAGTTGCAGCAAATAGCTTTGGGAATGAATGGTAAAACAAATTAAAGAAAAAAAGAAAAGAGATATGCAGGATACCAAATAAAATCATTGCAGTAACCACACACACAGAATATATCTTGAGGAAACATCAAGATTGGAAACTACATATCACAATTACCAGAATGAAAATAAAAAATTCTTCCCAAATTGCAAGAAGGTGGCTGCATGAATTTTTACAAACCGCCACCACAGAGAGAGAGAGAGAGAGAACAGCCCAGCACACAATCACGTCCAATAGACATCCAATTATTATTAATACGCTTCCATTGGCAGAAGGCATCCGGCATTTTATGCCTGAGGCTCCTAAATTGCCCACAATTACTTCTGGCCTAATTCATTAGCTAGTCGTCGCAATCGGGGAGAAAAAAATAACTTACATCGACGATCTTTGCAACCGGGGACTCCCTGAAAATCTTCGTCCACGGGAACTGGGCCGCGCTCAACCCAGCGAAGGCGCGACCGAAGTAATCCGCAAAACGCATCAGCTGGATATCCTGCTGTGATTCATACGAGACCTACACAAAGGATCAAAAAGGTTAAATCCTTTCAATTACAATCACAATTCAATCTAAATACCCAGGGGGCGAGGCAGAACAGATCGAAACAAAAGAAAAAAAAAAAACTGAAGATTTAAAAAACTTACCGTAGCATCAATGAGGTAGGCATTGAGATGAGAAGCATCAATCTTGGAAGCTGCATCTGCCACACTGATCTTAGGCTTCTTGGGCTTCTTCTGCTTAGACTTCTTAGCCTCAGCAGTCCCATTCTCAACAACACCGGATACGTCCACATCGCTATCGTACTCATCATCATCAGAATGGTGTTTCGATCTAGGAACAACCGCGACCTCAGCAGCTGCGGCCTTCTGAGCTTCTAGGGCTCTACGGCGTTCTTCAGATTTTTGTTCAATGGACAGAAAAACGTTCGATTTATCACCTCCAACGGATCCATTCATACGAAATTTACCATAATCTGAGCCTTCATCTGTGTTCTTCCCCAAATTCTTTCTCTGGCGTTTCGGATAGGTGACCTTCTGCCAGCCATGTTTGTTGTTGCTGGTATTGATTTCTTCCTCTTCATGAAGAGCTGATTCAAGAGTGATGACCTTCTCGTCCATGATTCTCTCGTTCTGTCTCTCTAAGTCTCGCGGGTTTCGCTTTTTCTCTCTTTTTCCCCCTCTCTTTCTCTATCTCTTTCTCTATTCTTTGGTTCTTCTCGTTCGCTTCGAGGGATCTCACACAATAAGCCCCACGGAGAGGAGAGAGAAGGAAGAAAGGAGGAGTCCTTTGTCGTCGGACAAGTGGATTAATTTTGGTGCTTTTACAATTGTGACCACTCCTACTTCATACAATTACGAGATTACCACAAGATATTGTGGTTATCCTGTACAACTGCACTTTTTGATGCTCCAGATTCTCTTCCTTTATTTAATACTGTCAGATTGGTATCTTCAATCCAAGATTACTAATTAAATAAAATGATTTCTTTTATTATTAGTCCTAGATTCGAATCCGATGGATAATAATGGATACAATGGTTTTTTGTCTTTGGTCTCATGGAATCATAACCTGTCTCATTTTGCTGTTATACGTTTGACAGTTGGTTTAAAGTCAAACGCGGAGAGCTTCCCTTTTTGGATTGAAGCGATGGATGGCAGTTTTGGTAATTATGAAGGAGATGCGAGGTTAAAGGTGTAGATGTATGTCTGCTGCTGGTATGAAGAGGGGCCGCCATTCAGGCCCCGACGAAAACGAGGACTTTTCAAAACGGTGGGCGTGTGGGGTCCATAGCCTTGCGAGTCTCGTGAGTGGCTCGTCGAGAGCCTCTGTGGTTTTCCTCCTCGTGTCACCTTGGCAGTGTGGTCTTTTTTGGGTGTGGATCGTCTATTGCCCTGCTGCGTCGGAGTGTTGTGCTTACCGTTGAGAGTGCATTTAGGGCTGGAAAAAGATCTTCTATTGTGAAAGTGCATCTGAATATATGTCGATTTACTTTGAGTGGATGAGATTTTTATTACGAGATGGTCTCACTACGGAGGAACCTAATTCTTCGAGACATGATTAATGCACTTTCAATAGTCAGGATTTATAATGCTACACGGCAGCCCTACAAAGGATCTTTTTCGTCCTCTTTTCATCCTAAGGCTATATATGTTCGAGAAAAATATAAGAGTACAAGAAGAATCGGATCACTTAGAGGAGAGAGAAAAGAAGTTTAGATTTCAAGGAGAAGGATAGAGCACATGCCATCATCATATAGTTCTTATAAAAAAAACATAATAAGATAAAAGATGGGATCGCTGCTAGACTGCATGGCCTTTGCATCGACACCTATTAACGAGAACGAGTGGGGCATTCAACAAGAGGATTTTTTAATTTCACGGATGTAAGTCCATCATTTCACCCTCCCTGTGTATGGCACAAACTCCACGTAATCTAGTAGCCTTGTAACGACCTTTTTTCCCCATGACAAATTTCATCACCTAATTGTAGTTCGTCTTCATAATATGCACCTGTCTTTTTTCATGACAATTACACTAACAACCCTTGCAGACACCCAAATGTTAAGTAGATTGACAAAAAAATTAAAAAGATTGTTTTATCCCAACACTATTCCTTTTTTATTTGAAATTTTTCCTATTTATTTTTGCAAAGCATTTTTTCTCGACAACGGCTGCAAAATGGGAAAAGTGATTTGGCTCTTCTCCGACGTCTCTCTTTTCAGACGCACCACTTCTCTGACCATAAGAACATAAATTGGATTTGATCAAGATTATGGTGAGAGTAATTGATATGGACTAAATCAGCATCGGTGGAGAACTTAAGAAGGCGGCTAATTCTATATCCTCCTCTTCTTTCCCTTCATGTTTCTCTTTTCTTCTTCTATTTGGTCTCCTACTTGAATAATTTCCTTTCTTCTTATGCTACTAATTCTGGTTGCAGCAGCAACTCAAGAGAAAACCCTTGTCTTCCCAATTTAGGTTTCTTTCATGTTGGCCCACCTGCTCCTTCTTCCCCCCTCTTGCTGTTCTAGATTTGCAGCAAAAATAGAACCCTAAATTTTTTTCCACAAACTGCTCAGCTCAAGAAGAATCAATCATGCATACGTTCATCCTCATCCATCAGACAAATCAGCAACATAATTCAAGAAGGGAAATCAGTTGCAGCAAGAACAACTATTATTTTTTTTTTAATTCGGTATTTCTGGAGAATTTTTGGGGTTCTCCTTCCATTTTATCTAACCACCCCCAAAAGTCCCATCCACTAGAGTCCCCTGAATTTATGTATTCTTTTTCCTGTATTTCCAAATTTCCCATTCCTTCCAAGCTTCCAACCATAGCCTTAGGGTATTGTTTTTTAATTCTTCAATGAAGCATTCTAGGTGATTGTTAGGAAAGTATCTTAACAAATTTAACCCATGAAAAAAAAAAAAAAAAAAAAAAATATATTTACTCCACATCAAAATATTATTATTTGATTTAATGGTTCTCTTTCCAATCTGAATAGGCCGCAACTTGGCCCATAATCGTTGGATTAGGATATTCTGACATCATATGTTAGTGGTCCCGATCAATTGTTTATAGAATATGATAAATTTTTATTATTTGAGGTTATTGTAGTTGGATAAGGAGGAAGCTGTATCATGATTCTTCCATGTTTGGTTTTTAATTTTCCTTGGAAGTATAACTTAAGCTTGTTTTAGCGGATGCAATGATTTTTGAGAAGATGCTATCAACTCTGTATTTTTTCAAGTTGTGATTGACGTAAGAAATTCTAATTTATATTAAAAGAAAAGAAAAAAAAACAATTACCTCCCCTTTTACTTTATCTTAACGACAATTGATCACTCAAGTTTTAGAAAAAAATAAATACCTCCCTTAAAAATACTATTAAAATACAAATAGACCTATGCTATTGAAAATATTTCATTAGATGCTAACGGTGAGAGTTCAACATTTCTTTAATGACCAAATTAACCCTTTGCAAAGGTGACTGACTTAACAAAAAAAAAAAAAAAAAAAAAAGACAAAAAAGGAATAAAGGAGATGATGGTGGTGGCTATTCTCTTCACCAAAAATAAAAAATAAAATAAAACCCAAAGAGCTCGAAATCGAGGTCTTCAACGACAAGAAGATGGGCAACAATGGTAGTCTTCCCCATTTAGTCTCTCTCAAATTTCTTGCAATATACTCCAATTGAATCAGACAAATCTTCTTCCCTAAGAAATCCTCATCCCCATCCAATCTCGAGTTCTTGAATCTGGAGTGATTGCTGGAATTAAGTGCTGTGCAAAATCAATGTTTTTTTTTTTTTTTTTTGACCGAAAGTTGGACGGTGATCAGAATTTTTTGGGGCTATGATTCTAGAACTCTCGAAGCCTACGGAAAGGCCCAAAATCCCTCTACTCACAAGCATTGACAGTACTTGGATCCCTTTCTCTTAGTCTTTGCAGTAACAATGGCGGAAAAGGGGGTTTTATTTTGTTTTATCAGTGCTCTCTTCTTCCATTCTGCCGTCTCTCAAAGCCTACTAGAAAGGCCCAAAATCACAGCACTCGACATCTCTGTTTTGATTCAGAAAACCATAATAGATTTAACCTTATTTGATCCTGCAAATGAAACCCTTCAAGAACAGAGCTTCACAGCCTCATCATCATCTTCCTTCACTCTGTAATTACAATCACGATATGCCATTCACATATCCACCCACAAAGACTACAAAAGTCTATTCTTAGCAAGACTCAAATGAGACTCAACCTGAGTCAGATCCCTCAACACCAAGCTAGATCTGGCCATTAGAGGCATTAAGAAATCAGATCTGAAACCAATCGACACAGATGGGTATGAAGTGACAAGGTTTTCTGAAGCGACAAGATTTCTTAAGCTGAATGTGTATGGACAAGCTTTTTTTTTTTTGTCTGGTATTTTTTTTTTAAATAAATGATGTTCTTATGGGTTCTAAAGCTGAAAATTGGTTTCGAAATTCCTCTGTTTTGTGTTTTGCAGTCTTGCAACTTTATGTTGTTGTTTTCGTGTCGTGGATTTTGTCAATGAGTGTTCCCCTGATTTCTCTCAATGTTGTTGAAGAGACGATAATGGGCCTGCTATACATACTCTAGTTATTAGGGGTTCTGAAGTGTGAAGTGTGAGAGAATAAGTCTATAAGATTCAGTGGTATTAAGTTTCTCATAATCACTGTAGTAAAGGCTTAGAAACGGATTGAGAGGGAGAGGGAGAGGGATAGAGAGACAGTGAAAGCAGATGATCTTAGGAGTAAAGTTGTCCACAAAAAATATAACTTTAACACCGTTAAAAATTGGGGCTGTCTGTCTTTTCCTAAAACTTTGGTGTTCAACTATGATTAAAGTAGGTTACACGGGAGATAACTATCTTTTTCCCTAAAAGAAAAGATCTTAGTCACTTTTTGGTTCGACTCAGATATCCTTTCATATTTTGTTACTTTCTCTCTCCTATTTGACACATTTTCACCCTATTACATAACAATATAGGTCCCTTATTGTTGATACCATTTCCTGCATTCTCATTGGTGTGGTCTGAGATGAGGTTCCCCACATTGGTAGTAGAAACCCCTCTATTAGTGACATAGGAAAATATAAGTAGAACATGATCTGAGTGATGGGTGTCAATTTTTAAACCCAAACCTAATGATTAGTGATCAGTCAATTCCAGTCTGTGATTGGCAACCCACATGTGCTCGATTGATTCGCAATCGGCGATATAATTAAAATATAGAAAAAAATTCATCTACCACCCAAAAACTATGTCGAAATCCATTTGCCCCCACAGGTTTCCAGAATCATCATCTACCACCCAAACTTTTGACACCGTTAATCAAAGAGAACCACTCTGTTAGTAGAGTCTCGTTAGATGATGATGTCATCACTAATTAAAATTTTTTGGGATAATAATACCCTAATTGTAATGTTGAAAGACCATTTTACCCTTATACATATATTTTACCCTACAACAAATCATGAAACAGTAAGAGTAAAAAACCCTGACTACATTGTGAAACCTTTCTTCCCCGACGACTCCTCAGAACCACTCAATCCTAGAGGCAGCCTTTGGAATCACGGACGAACTTACCAAATTGGGGACTCTCTATTTGAAATTCAATCAACTTACTGAGTCGATTCCTGGTTTATCCCAGCTTGAGAGTGTTGATCAGTTTAATGCATTGTATAATCACTTGAATGGTTCAATTCCATCAAGTTTGAGAAACAAGAATGCTAATGCATTCATTGGAATTTGAGATGGAATACATGGTCACATTGGGCTACAATCGAAGGGTTTCTTCGTCTTCGAATTTATTCAAGCATATGGTGCACTCCAGAGCTCCTTTCCCCAATTTGAAACCCTTCATTTCTGCAAAAGCAAAGGTAGGGAAAGTTGTAATCACATCAGGGTCGAGCCCTCGATTTGCTCTTCCTGATTGTTCGTCGGTCCTGCGAATGCTTACAATGCCGTTGCTTTCAGTACACTGGCAGATGTATGTTGCACTTTGGATTGTAATTGTCGGCAACTCGGACCAAGTTTGATGAGAAAGAGTGTCTGTGGACTTCTCTGATAGTGTGACAGAGTTTGTGTGGCAATGTTTCTTGTAATGAGGAGAGAGAAAGAGGAGAGAGAAAAATAGTGGGTGGGACCCACTATGCTAAGGTGGCATGCCACCATGGTAGCCTGCCTGGCCGAGGGCTAGTTGACGCATCACATGGTCAGCCACATGGCCAGCCCTGCAACAATATAGCAGTACCATGGCACCATGGCACCATGGTATGCCACACAACGCACATGCCTTGCAGCAGCAAGGCCCACAGGCCCACTGCTGCATAGCCACGCCCCTTTCAAGCACACCCACCAATTGTTTGATTTTATTTTTAAAGAGTGAGAGAGAGTCAAGCTGGTTAGAGAGAAGTTCTCTCAGTCTACAGGGTTTTCTAATGAAGTTTTTCGGTTACAGAGGTGCTTTTGGAGGTTGTTTAGGGGCTTTTTGGGTATGAAAAAAGGATAAGATGCGAGATCGGTGACAAGAATGGAGCCACGAAGCCCAGATTCGAATCAGATGGATATAAAAAATGCGGGATCAGGTGTATATGCGTCGGACGCGTCAGATTCTCCCGCGAGCCTTCTGGTTGGATGGAGGCAATTTAACAAAATGGGCCGCAGTTTATAGAGGTCCACCTTTGATTTGGTAAGGCACGCTTACGGTGCGCAACCGAGCAGATCCAGATACAGTGGTCGCGAGCCTCTCTGATTTTTGGAGGCGCGATTTGTGCGGATCTAACGGTCATCTTCTAATCCTGCCTTTTCGAAGTCAATCTAATGGTTTGGTTTCGAGATTCTACGATCCGCCAATCGGAACTCGACAACGCATTAGGGCGGGGCGGCACGGCTATGGTGTTGCGCGAGTGTATCAAATGCTCTTAAAAGATTCTGTTTTCTAATATTTGGTTGGTCGAACTTCAAACCGACATAAGTCGGTCATCCAAGCTCCAAACGGTCCGTTCAAGTTGCAGTTTCCATATTTTTGGATTCTCTACCTATTGGGCATCTTTGGGAGTCATGAAAACGTTGAGAAAAATCGAAAAGAGGGTTTGAAGCTAGACAGAGGGTTTTTCTAGATTTTCGTGTCCTATGGGATGATCAATCACCAACTACCTCTTCTCTGCTCATCAATGGAGTGTTAAATCCCTGTGAGAGGTTGGTAGGATTTTTATTTTTCCATTCATGGTGATTATGGGTTGTGTAGAAGATATTAGAAGCCTATGAGCAAGGTGTGCTCTATGAATCAAGTTCTACTATCATTGAAGGCTGTTGAAGAATTCTCAAAGCAGTGTGGAGCTTCAAATATTATTGCTGGTCATTCGAGAATATTGGTTGTGAGATTTCTCATTCCCTATCTTTTTAATGTTTTCTATGCATTGTATGCTAGCATAGGTGAAAAGAAAAAGCAGAATACCTATTTAGTCTGTGGTTTCATTGTAGGGCAATTCTATAAGCCCCAAAAATATTTTATTTGTATTGTGTTCAGTGGGTGCTGGACACTGTGTAAGACCCGCACTCCATGAACCCGATCTAAACCTTTAATTCATGTCGTAACAGGTCTTCGAATCATTACTTGGCCAGACGGGTCGAGCGGATGACAATCAGGTATGAAAACGGACCTAAAGTATGATATTTTTCATACCGATCTATGGTACCAGTCGATGGTACTGGTCGACCAATATGTCTGCGCGGGCAGACTGGTTAGATCCGAAAACGGATCTCTGCGGGTCCCGCTTTTTAAATCTCGAGCCTAGGGACTTTCTTAACGTAAGAAAACTTTCTAAACTATATCCTAGTCTATTTAAGGACACTTAAACCTCCTTAGAACTCTTTGATTGATCCTCACAAACCCTAAAGAGGAGAAAGAGATCGAAGAAGGAGAAAGAGCTAAGAAAGGAGGGAAAGGAGCCGCCGTTGGCCGTTGGACGAAGAACACCATAGTTGCGAACCAACGGTAAGTGCTTGAACTTTCCTCTAAGTTAAGCATTATAGATGATTAATCATGAATTGATCAATACCATGCAAGGTGGGTATTAATATAAAACCCTTAAATTTGCCCTCAAACCCTAATACAGTCGATAAACCCTAGATTCGCATTCTAGGCTAAGGATCATCGAAACTAGGACTTGAATGGAACATGAAACAACTCTAACTCATTGCTCATGCCTAGAATGCATAGGAGAAACCCTAGAACCAATAGGGGGTGACTGACGGAAGGCGAACACCAAGTTGGTGGTATTCCGGAGGCATAACGGTCGCACCATATGCGACCGGTACTGCGACCGGTACCTCTCGAAGACTGGTCTGTGGGGGATCGATCGACCATACCAGTCGCACCTTTCCCCACAGTGCCACGACCGGTACTTGCGACCGGTAAGCACTGTGAGGGGTATATTTTGATCCAGTTGGTTTTTCGACCAACGTATACCCTAAGAAATTAATTCTAATTCAACCCTAACATCATGTAGGACCTTGTGATAGAGAGTTTGAATTCTGTGACGTGGAGCAAGCTAGTAATCAAGCGTCAGGTAAGGGAATCGGACCTAAACCCTAATAACTTAATAACAGTAAAACATTGTTAATAATTATGATTCTGTGGAATGGTGTTTGTGCATACTCGCATGTCATCTTTACTTTCAGTTATTATATTGTTCATGCATACTCGCTATGCTAGGATGTGACTGTTAGGCATGTGATTGTTTTCGTTGGTATGTGGAGTGGGAAGGGCCAGGGGTTTGGGATCATTCCTCACACTAGCACCTTTTCGTATCGCTTCTGTCTTAGCATGCTTGGTGCGGGTAGGGTATCAGGGGGAGGAAGTGGCACTGTGGTCTCCGGCCTGGCCACTAGACTCTAGCCCCATCTCTATGCCGTAGGGAGCTATGCTAGGATAGGGCCTACTGTGATGACATATAGGATTGGTTAGTTGCGAGCCCAGTTTGCAAGCCCTCACCAATAGGGACTTATGTGTTGGTATGGGTAGGGCATCAGGGGAAGTGTTGGTGGTGTTTGATCTGGACACTTTAGCTCTATCTCTATTCCATGGTGGGTGCATGTGGGATGACAGTAGTGTTTGATCTATTGGGCGGATTCACACACTCGTGTATAAAGGTGCGGTGGCCGCCAATCCTTTCTATAGCACATTGCAAACTTAAAATCAGACCATAATGTGAATGTTACTCATGCATGATGTGTGCTTTGTCTGATTGTCTTACTGAGCTAAGTTGTGAGCTCACCCTTGTCTATATACATGTTTTTAGATGTTTATGTAGGTTACACTATCGAAGACTTTGTGGATGCTCCAGCATATGGAGGTGTTGCTGCTTTAGAAGTGCAAGCAGGGGAGGATGAGCATGACGCTTCATGCGAGTGCCCTTTCTGCATGTACCTCTAAGATATTTGATTTGTTTCTTTTATTTATTTTCAGTTGGATTTATAAATAATGTAAGGATAATTATTTATGTTTTGAGTTTTGAATAATTGGATAATTTATTTAAATTATCAATAGAGTACTCAGTTCTTTTAATTTAAAACTTTCGTTGTATTTAATCGTATTCTGATTATGGTTATGTGCAATGGTTTGTATGAGTGGACACGATCTTATTGAGATCCTGGTGTGAACCGTTGGTTCAGTGACGGTTCACTCACATTTCTGGTTCAGCCAGAATTGGGGTGTGACTAACATTTTGACTGAATCCTTTCTCCTAGTCACATCCATTCCCAGGTTGTGCCCCATATGAAGAAGGATACCATTGGGGTGCCATGGGTCAAGCCAAAGATTAGTATTACTTCCATCACCAATAGAATAAGAAACACTCGGCTAAATCATGTGTCTATGTTTGAGCATCTTCCTCCAAATCCAATAACTTCGAGCAATGCATTTAACCATCCATATAGAGTCTCTTCTCAAGTATCTCTTTGCAACCCACTCAACCCACAAACAATTTTTTTTGGAAGCCACATTCCACACTTGCTTAAGGATTCCAACCAAATTCATATCTCCCACATGTTTCACTCGAAGGCCTCCTTCTTTTTTTGGCTTGGAGATTCTATCCCAAGAAACATAGTATTTTTTTTCTCCATAGAAGGCCTTGCCCAAAAGAAATTTGCAAATGTTGATTCAATCCTTCTTATCACACTCTTTGGAAGTTCGATCACCCCTACCCAATAGAGGTATTTTTCTTGAAGCACAGATTGGATGAGCTGCAGTCTACCTTCTTGTGAGAGAAATCTTGTCTTCCACCCTTCAAGAGTTCTATTAATTTTAAGCATGATGGAATTACAATGAGAGGCTTTTAAACTACCAGAGCAAAGAGGAACACCAAGATAAATAGTAGGGAGAGATGACTCGATTAGACCAGAGCACTGGACCAAAGAATTAACCAACCTTCGGTCTATCCTCCAAGGAAGATATTTGATTTTAGCTTGTTCATCTTCAAATTTGATAATCTTGCCAACTCATCAAGAATACTCAAACATTTCTGGATTGGGCTTCTCTCTGCCTTCACAAAAATCATGAGATCATCAGCAAAAAAGAGGTGCGAAAGCTTCAACGGTTTACATACCTGGATCAACTTGACCTCTTTGGCTGAAGTTGCAAAATCCATCAAAACTATGAATGCTTCCATTGCAATAGTGAATAGGTAAGGTGACAGTGGGTCCCCTTGTCTGATTCCTTGTCTCCCTTTAAAGAATCCTACTAGGCTTCCATTGATAAGAATGGAGAACATCGCTGAGTTGATACAAGACTTTACTCACACCACAAACTTACTTGGGAATCCCATTTTCATCATAGCTTCAAGGAGGAAGTCTCGATCAAGGGAGTCATATGCTTTGTGGAGATCGGCTTTGATGATAGCTGTTGGGAAACAATTTTTTTGCTCGAACCCCTTTACAATATCTTGGCACACTAGGATATTGTCAGAATGTTCCTACCTTTAATAAAAGCTGATTGAACCTTAGACACCACCAAACCCACCACCTTCTGAAGTCTATTAGCCAAAATTTTTGAAACAAACTTAGGTATCATGGACGATTATATATACCTGAGAGTGAGAACTCAAATATCAGAGATAGAATTATGACAGAAGCTCATTATACCCCATATTCGGTACATCCAGGAAGCCCCAAATGTACCATGATTTAAGAAGACTATATTGGTGGAGGGGTATGAAAGCGGATGTAGCTCGATTCGTATTCCAATGTCTAAATTGCCAGCAAGTTAAAGCAGAAAGGCAGAGACCCACAGGTTTTCTACAACCACTATCGGAGCCAGCATGGAAGTGGGATTGTATCACAATGGATTTCGTCACTGGCCTACCCTTGACACCAAGGTCAGTGGATGCCGTGTGGGTTATAGTCAATCGACTTACCAAGACAGCTCGTTTCATCGCTGTCAGACCTCAATATACCATGGACAAGCTAGCCAAGTTATATGTGGATAATATAGTCAAACTTCATGGCATCCCAGAGAGGATAGTATCGGACAGAGATCCCCATTTTACATCAAAGTTCTGGGAAGTATTACAGAAAGCCATGGGAACCAAGTTGAAGTTTAGTACAAATTTTCATCCTCAGACAGACGGACAGTCAGAAAGAACTATTCAAATCTTAGAAGATATGCTCAGAGCGTGTGCTCTAGATTTCAAAGGAGCTTGGGACAAGAAGCTATCACTCATCGAGTTTGCTTATAACAACAGTTACCAGGCTACGATCCAGATGGCTCCATATGAGGCACTCTATGGGAAGAAATGTCGTACACCTCTGTTATGGAATGAGGTGGGAGAGAGAAGGATTGTAGGACCGGAGTTCGTCGAAGAAACTTGTCGAGTGATTGATCAAATCAAGGAAAGAGTGAAGACAGCTCAAGTTCGACAAAAGTACTATGCAGATAACCGACGTCGAGATCTGGAGTTTACAGTGGGTGATAAAGTATTCTTGAAGATATCACCTGTGCGAGGTCTGAAATGGTTTGGTAAGAAGGGGAAGCTATGCCCCAGGTATATGGGACCATACGAGATTTTGACCAGACGTGGTAATGTGGCATATCAACTGGCTCTACCACCATCCATGTCAAGCGTTCATGATGTGTTCCATGTTCTTTATTGAAGAAGTACGTCAGGGATCCATCGTACATCTTGACAGCAGACCCACGAGACTTGACAGAGGACTTGACGTTTGAAGTTACCTGTGATGCTCACAAGCTGAAAAGTACAACATCTCCGAAGCAAGGTTATCCACTATGTGAAAGTGCATTGGAAAAACCAAGATGTGGAAGAAATTACTTGGGAGGAAGAGAATGCAATGAAAAAAGAATACCCTAACCTTTTCGACGACCAAGGTACGTTCAAATTTCGAGGCCGAAATTTATTTTAAGGATGGGGGAGTTGTGAAACCTACATGCAAATTTCAGGGATGAAATTTCTTTTAAGGGTGGGGGAGTTGTAAGACCCGTACTCCATGAACCCGATATAAACCTTGTTTCATGTCGTAACAGGTCTTCCAATCATCACTGGACCAGACGGGATGAGCGGATGACAATCAGGTATGAAATCGGACCAATCGGACCAATTCAAGTATGAAAATTTGGATACCGATCGATGGTACCGGTCTTGGTACCGGTCGATGGTCGACCGGTATAGCCTGCGCAGCATGGATCTAGAAACGGATCTCTGCTGGTCTCACTTTTCAAATTTTAAACCGAAGGACTTTCCTAATGTTAGGAGGCTTCTTAAACCTAACTCTAGCCTATATAAGGACCCTTAAACCTCCTAAAACCTCTTTTATTGATCCTCACAAACCCTAGAGAGGAGAAAGAGATTGAAGAAGGAGAAAAAGCTAGGAAGGAGAGGGAAGAGCCGCCATTGTCGTTCGACGAAGAACACATTATCGAGTCACCAGTAAGTGCTTAAACCTTCCTCTACATTAAGTATTCTAGGATGGTTAGTTATAATTGGATCAATACCATGCAAAGCAGGTATTGATCTAAACCCTATTTTTGTCGATAAACCCTAAATTAGTGGTAAACCCTAGATTCAAGTTCTAAGTCGAAGATCATCGAGGCTAGGACTTGAATGGAGTTGGAAATAACTCTAACTTAGTATTCAGACATAGAATGTGTAGGAGAAACCCTA
Source organism: Protea cynaroides (assembly GCA_028583415.1). Taxonomy (NCBI): domain Eukaryota; kingdom Viridiplantae; phylum Streptophyta; class Magnoliopsida; order Proteales; family Proteaceae; genus Protea; species Protea cynaroides. Next base: position 84,308,639 of record CM053273.1, read on the forward strand.
GGATCAATAGAGGGTGACCGACGGAAGGCGAGAATCAAGCGTATGGTCTTCCGGAGACATACCGGTCGCACTCTGTGTGACCGATACTGTGACCGGTACCTCCTGGGGGCTGGTCTATGGGGACCGGTCGACCATACCGTCGCAGGTTTTCCCCACAGTGTTGCGATCGGTACCTGTGACTGGTCTGCTCTGTGAAGAGTATTTTTTGACCCAGTTGGTTTTTCGACCAACGTAAACCTAAGGAAAAACTATTCTAATTAAACCTAACATTGTGTAGGACCTTGTGATAGCACGTTTGGACCTTGTGACGTGGAGTGAACTATCAATCAAGTGTCAGGTAAGGGAATCGGACCTAAACCCTAATAATTTAATGAACAATAAATCGTTGTTAATAACCATGATTCTATGGTATGATGTTTGTGCATACTCGCATGTCATCTTTTACTTTCAGTTATTATTATTGTTCATGCATACTCGCTATGCTAGGATGTGACTGTTAGGCATGTGATTATTTTTGTTGGTGTGTGGAATGGGAAGGACTGGAGGTCTGGGATCATTCCTCACACTAGCACCTTTCGTATCGTTCTGTCTTAGCATGCTTGGTGCGAGTAGGGTATCAGGGGGAGGAAGTGGCACTGTGGTCTCCGACCTGGCCACTAGACTCTAGCTCTATCTCTATGCCATAGGGAGCTATGCTGGGATAGAGCCTACTGTGATGACATATAGGATTGGTTAGTTGCGAGCCCAGTTTATAAGCCCTCTCCAATAGGGGCTTACGTGTTGGTATGGGTAGAGTATCAGGGGAGGTGTTGGCGATGTTTGATCCGGACGCCTTAGCTCTATCTTTATTCCATGGTGGGTGCATGTGGGACGACACTGGTGTCTGATCCATTGGGCGGCTTCACACACTCGTGTATAGAGGTGCAGTGGCCGCCAATCCTTTCTATAGCACATTGCAAACTTAAATCAGACCATGATGTGAATGTTACTCATGCATATGTTTGTTGCATTGTCTGATTGTCTTACTGAGCTAAGTTGTGAGCTCACCTTTGTATATATACATGTTTTTAGATGTTGATGCAGGTTATATGGTGGAGGATTACGTGGACGCTCCAGTGTATGGAGGCGTGGCTGCTTTGGACATGCAAGCAGGAGAGGACGAGATATGAAATACATCATGCACACTTGACATAGATGGGGGTAGTGCTAACTGATAAGTCACTTTTCCACGTTTAGCTAGAATCTCATATGGCCCGACATATCTTGGACTTAGCTTCCCTTTTTGTCCGAATCGTTTTAAGCCTCGCATAGGTGATACTTTCAAAAATACCTTATCACCTACGACGAATTTAAGGTCTCGACGTCGAGTATCTGCATACTGTTTCTGACGATTCTGAGTTGTTCTAACTCTTTCCTTGATAATGTCAACTACTCGACAAGTCTCTTCAACAAACTTTGGTCCAACGATACTCCGTTCTTCAACTTCATTGCAAAACAAAGGAGTTCGACACTTCCTACCATACAATGCTTCATAGGGTGACATCTGTATAGTAGCCTGATAGCTGTTGTTATAGGCAAACTCGATCAATGGTAGTTTTTCATCCCATGAGCCTTTGAAATCAATAACACAGGCTCAAAGCATGTCTTCTAAAATCTGAATGGTACGCTCCGACTGTCCGTCTGTCTGAGGATGGAATGCAGTACTAAACTTCAACGTTGTACCCATAGCCTTCTGCAATCCTTCCCAAAACTTTGATGTAAAGCGTGGGTCTTTATCGAACACAATGCTTTCAGGTACACCATGTAATCTGATAATATTATCCACATACAACTAGGCTAACCTCTCTAGGGTGTACTCAGGTCGTATAGCTATGAAGCAAGCTGTCTTAGTCAGACGATCTACAATCACCCAGACCGCGTCAACTACTCGGGGAGTCAATGGTAATCCGGTGACGAAGTCCATAGTGATGCAGTCTCATTTCCATGCTGGTTCTGGCAGTGGCTACAACAATCCTGCAGGTCTTTGCCATTCAGCCTTTACCCTCTGACAATTTAGGCATTGAGACACAAATTTAGCTACATCTGCTTTCATCCCTCTCCACTAATATAATTTCTTCAAATCATGATACATCTTTGTACTTCCAGGATGTACCGAATAAGCGGTGTTGTGAACTTCCTTCATTAGTCTGTGTCTAATGTCCAAGTTTTTCGTTTCAGGAACACAAACTCTTCCTTTGTACTTCAGTACCTTTTCAACGTCCAAGATGAACTCAGGAATAGTTCTACCATTTTCGATGTCTTCTTGTACCGTTCTCAGATAAGGGTCTGATCTAAGAGCGGCTTTCACTTCATCTATTATATCAGGTACAATCTTCAATGTTGCGAACATATTTGAAAACCGTTGAATAAACCCTTGGTTGGTTGATCCACCCGGTGTATCTATCACGAACTACTCGTTACCATGGTTGAATACTTTTCCTGTAACACACATTGCCACAGTCGTGTTAACCTCTCCTTGGGATTTTATCATTGCTTTCTGCTTAGCGCATCAGCAACTACATTAGCTTTCCCTGGATGATACTGGATATCGCAATCATAATCCTTCAATAATTCCGGCCATCTTCTTTGTCTCATGTTCAACTCCTTCTGATTAAAAATATAAGTGAGACTCTTGTGATCTGACTTAATCTGAAATTTCTCTCTATACAAATAATGTCTCCATATCTTGATAGCATGTACTACTGCTGCTAATTCCAAGTCATGAGTGGGATAGTTCTTATCATGTGTCTTCAGTTGTCTTGAGGCATACGCAACTACTTGTTCTCCTTGCATAAGTACACTTCCTAAACCCAACCTAGACGCATCAGTGTACAAGGTGAATGGTTGTTCTAGAATAAGAATAGTCAAGATGGGAGCTGATATCAATCTAGCTTTCAATGTTTGAAAACCTTCTTCACATTTATCGGTCCAAACAAACTTTTCTCCTTTCTTAGTTTAACTGGTGAGAGGTACGACGATTCTAGAGTAATCTTCCACGAATCGTCGGTAATACCCAGCTAGTCCTAGGAAATTTCTGATTTTTGCAACACTCTTATGTGCTTCCCATTTCACAATGGCTTCAATCTTACTAGGATCCACTTTAATTCCTTCAGCGGATACAACATGGCCTAAGAAAGCGACCTCATTTAGCCAAAACTCACACTTTGTAAATTTGGCGTAAAGCTTCTCTTTTCTTAGTTGCTACAGAGCGGCTCTTAGATTCATGACATGAGTTTCTTTGTCTTTGTAGTAGACCAATATATCATCAATAAACACAATGACTGACGTATCCAACATATCATGGAAGACCCGATTCATGAGCTCCATAAAAGTTGTGGGTACGTTAGTTAATCCAAAAAACATGACTAAAAATTCATAATGTCCATATCTTGTTCTGAATGCTGTCTTTGGAACATCACCTTCCTTAATCTTCAGCTGATGGTATCCTGACCGAAGATCAATCTTGGAGAACACCTTGGCACCTTGCAACTGATCGAACAAGTCATCGATTCGAGGCAATGGGTACCGAATCTTGATTATAAGCTTATTCAATTCACGATAGTCTATACACAGACGAACACTACCGTCTTTCTTCTTCACAAACAATACTGGCGCTCCCCATGGTGATATGCTAGGTCTGATATAACTCTTGTCCAGTAATTCCTGTAACTGTACCTTTAGTTCCTTCAGTTCAGTAGGAGCCATTCAATAGGGTGCTTTAGATACTGGCACGGCTCCGGGTAACAGATCTTGTCACACCCCAATTCCGACTGAACCAGAAGTGTGAGTGAACCGTCTCCAAACCACGGTTTACACCAGGATCTCAATAGACTGTGTCAACCAATCATTCCAAGCAGTCTAACTTAATCAGAGAATAATATATAGCAGCGGAAATAGTAGATGAATGAACTGAGTACTATGTTGTAATTAAAATAAATATTCAAATTATTCCATCATTCAAAAATTTAAATAATAAATATTACATTGTATTAAAAGAAAATAACCGATCACTGAAGGAAAATACAGAATGAGCACTCGCATGATACACCATGCTTGTCCTCTACTGGCTGTGTATCCAGGGTAGCAACTGTACTGTAAGCTGGGGTAGTCATGAAGTCCTCGACGGTATACCCTGCATCAAGATCTGAAAAATAGAATATATATATTCGGGTGAACTCACAACTTAGCTCAGTAAGTACAAGACCAATGCAACATACAAAATGCATGAGATAACATTACAATTTGGGTCAGGTTTAACTTGCAAAGTGCTATGGTAAGGTTTGGCGGCCACCGCACCTCCATGCATGAGAGTGTGAGCACACCCAACAGTCAGGCACCTACCACACTACTACTGTTGCCCCACATCACTCACTCCGGTATAGAGATAGGGCTGGAGTCTGGCGGGCAGGATGAACCACAATCCCACGTCCTCCCCCTGATATCCTATGCCGTACCAATAGCTAAACCCCAATTGGCAAGGACTTACAAGTGGGTTCCGTTTCTAGCCAGTCATATATGTCAATACAGTATCTATGGCCCTACTCCAGCACGACTCCCTACGACATAGAGATAGGGCTCGAGTCTGGTGGGCAGGATGAACTACCATCCCACGTCCTCCCCTTGATACCCTATTCACACCAAGTCTGCTAAGGTAAATGGCGATACGAAAAAGGTGTTAGTGTGTGGATATATCCAGGGCTCCACTCCCCTTCACATTCCACACACCAACTAAAAACATCCACATGCCTAAACATTCAACAACCTAGCATATGAAATGCATGAACAAATAATAATAATTTAAACAACTACAATGGCATGTGAAATGCACAAACATCAGGCAATCAATACAAATATAAATTAATCACAAAGGTTTACTATTATTTAATTAATTAGGGTTGGGGTCTTGTCCCTTACCTGACGCATGATAACTATTCCATTGTGCGTCATAGGATCTACTCACGCTGTCTACAAGTCCTACATAGTCATACCCATAAGTTAGAATTCATTTATTAAGGTCACAGCTGGTCAGAACCATGTTTGGTCAAGCAAACAAGGCTCGAAAGGCATACCGGTCGCAGTACCGCTCTCAGTAGGGTGAGACCAGTAGTACATACCGGTCGCGGTATATACCGGTCTCACTGGGTGAGACCGGTATGTGCCTGCGGTATATACCGCAGGCCCATACCGCAGGACCTTGTGTCCAACCGGTATGTTTCGCGGTTTGGATCCGAGAACCCGATCTCGAATCTTCCTTCCTCGTCGATCATTAACTTGGTTTCTAGGGTTTCTCCTAACCCACTCTAAGGTCCAAATACTCTATTGGCCTTTTAGGTTTCGACTAGAACGCCGTATCATACCAGATTAGATCTAAACGAGAAAACTAGGCTTTATTGAAAGTCCTAGGATTTTGGATCGCTGCGCCGCTTCACGGCTCCGATCCAAAATCCTATCATTACTAAGAGGATTGAGCACTTACCGGCGGTGTTTGTTGGTTGGCGGTGTGCTCCTCCAACAAAAATCCTCTTCTTGAGCGGTCTCCTCCCTCCTTGCTCCTTCTCAGATCTCTTCCAGACGGCTAGGGTTTTGAGAAGGATCAAAGGAGGTTTAAGGTGTATATAAGTAGTGGGAGACCCTTCTAGGAAGGTTTCCCACGATAAGAAACTTTTCAATTTTGATTCGGAGTGTGGGACCCGTTGGAGTCTGTCTCCAGCCGAAATTGCTCATACCAGTCGCACATACCGGTCTCACACTAGTGAGACCGGTACAGTGATACCGGTATGTAAAAATTTACATTTTTACACCTGGTTCTCGTACCTGAAACTTGTGGTACGTCACCCAGCTTCACCTTCTGGTCCGGTTATGATTGGGAGACCTGCCATCATATAGAACCATGGGTTAGACTGGGTTTTCAGAACATGGTTCTTACAGATCTATTACGAACTCTGTAGCTCGGTCCGGTGGTAGTCCTGGTAGTTCCTCGGGAAATACATCTGAAAAGTCACGCACAACATCAATATCCTCCATTCATGGTACTTCCTTGGTGAGGTCGACCACGGATACTAGATACCCAACTCCTCCTTTCTCGAGGCATTTTCTAACCTTTAATGCAGAGAGGATGAGTTTTCGTTTACGGGGTAATCTGGTTCCCACAAAACTAAACTCTGCTCTTTCCTTGTCTTTAAATGTCAATTTCTTTTCTGCACATAATAGGTTTGCAGAATGCCGAGCTAACCAATCCATTCCCAAGATAACGTCAAAGTCTGCCATCTCGAGTTGAATCAAGGTTGCATTCAAAATCTCTGCCATCTCGAGTTGAATCAAGGTTGCATTCAAAATCTTCTCGCTGATAAGAACTGGACATGGTCCATAACTTTTTTCTAATTCCACTTCTAATCCCATTGGTGATCCTATAAGCAATTTGTAATCTAAATATCTGAGGGGTAAATTTAGCTTCTTTCCAAATGACACAGATATAAAAGAATGAGTAGCTCTAGAATCAAAGAGTACTCTGGCGGGTATGCCATTAATAGGTACGATACCTGTGATTTGTTTTAATTTAGTCAATATGTTCACACAAGGTAATACAAAATGAAAGGTTCAGGTCATACCTGTGACCACATCAGGCGATGCAACAGCATCCTCAGATGTAACTGCATAAACCTTTCCTTGCTATAGCTGCTTCCTGGGCTTAGGACACTCCCTTGAATAATGTCCCATTTGATTACAGTTATAACATTTTACTCCTTCATTATTTTCCTTTTGTTGAGGTTGGGTTGTTGGAGTAGTCTTGGCTGCAGCATTAAAGTCTTGAGTACCGAAGGGTTTAAATGTCTTTGTGTTCCCTCCGTTATATGAATTTCCATTCAGCCTTTTTATACCTCTATTATGAGCAAAGTAGCTCTCCCTCTGGCTCGATTCTAGCACTCGAGCAATCTATACTGCTTTATTATAAAGTTTCTTTTCTAGCCCCAAAAAATGCTTTCGAATGCTTCCCCTAAGTCCCATGACGAACCTTCGGGTTTTAGTATTTTCCTCCTGCATGCTAGAGGGTGCAAAGAAAAACAGCTTTTCATAACGCTGTTGATACGCATCCACGGTCATCTGCCCCTGATACAAACTCAGGAACTCACTTTCCATAGCATCTCTGAAACTTCTGGGAAAATATTTCTCGAAGAATGCCTCTTTATAGATAACCCATGTCAATTGGGCATGTTTGGTTAACAGATAACTCCGAGTAGACTTCCACCAGTGGTGTGCATCACCTTTCAGCATAAATGTTGAACACAATTTCTCTCCATCTCATCGATCCAGTGGGCTGGCCACAAAGGATCCACTAGCTTGCCATTATATTCCTTAGGTTTTATTTTCAGAAAATGCTCGATCAGTCGAGAGTGGTCCAACTGATACTGAGCATATGCCCCATACATAGGTGGTTGATACTGGTAACTGCCTTGGGCTACCTTAGGATTCTGTACTGGAGCTTGTGCAACTGGCATCTGAGATGCTTGGGGTACCATGTTGCTATCCCCTGGTACTGTGCTAGCTTGTCTGGCTGGCATAGGTGTAGTATGTACAGTTGGAAAAACCATTCCCATAGCAGCTTGCATATTGGCATGTACTTGTTGTATTTGCTGCAGCTGTTGTGCTAGGTTCATAACTGCTGTAGCCAAATTTATAGGTGGGGCTAACAAGTTTGTAAGATTAGTCTGGCCATTAGCTCCTAGTGGTGCCATATTTTGATTCCCTTGTCCTTCAGGATTTTCTTGGCTATCTTCCTCCACAGGTGGTGGTGGTGGAATTGGGTTACGTCCTCGCCTAGTTACTCTTCGCCCAGCCATTTCCTATTCCGGTGGTGGTAGTGTCAAAAAAAATCATAAAACATGTGAGGCAATCATAATATATGTCATTCCCATGTCAAAATCCAACTAATCAATGTAAAATTCCAATTTTCCAAGTCATTCAGTCAAAATACTGTATTTTCCATCGTAGGGTCGATATATGTCCGACCACAGGGTATGCGACCTCACAAAACCCTGTCAGCTCACCGAGAGCCTGGGGTCGATCGTAGGGTCGGTATATGTCCGACCACAGGGTCCGACCACATGATGTCTGTCAGCTCAGCGAGAGCCTTGGGTCGATCGTGGGGTCGGTCGTGTGATCGCATATTTAGTCGAATTTTGCGACCGCACAACCCCAAATCAGGTTTTTAAACCCGATTTTTGGAGTCATTTCCCACTTTCTCTTTTTCCTTCAACTCAACTAGCTTCCCCTGAGTTGCTACAGTATCAACTACTTGTGTTTGGTGATTATTTCTTTCATTCACGACTTTTGTTCCTTTCCTTCAGGTATGTTCTCTACTGGTCCTCATTTTTAAGCTTTCAAAACTAGGTTTTTCTCCATTTATAGCGTTTTCTTCAAATTAAAATTTTTCTAACCGTAAAATTTTGATTTTTACTGGGGGCTTTTGCTATTTGCCACCCAATGGATGAAAGCCCTCAAGAAAATTTAAGTTTCATCGGTTAGTTTTTTAGATACTTGAAATTTTCCATTTTTGACCTAATTTTCGATATTTTTCCAATTTATTGAAATTTCTTCAAATTCAATCTTCCTAGTTTAAATTTCCAACTGTATGAGCCTTGCAAGATGGTTTGGAACATATATAAGTCATCTTGCCCAACTGTTTGGGTGAAAAATGAGGCTTTTGGCCAAATCACGCCGTTATAATGCCAAAATTTTGAGTTTTTCACCATATCTAATATCTTGTCTATTTGTCTGTGTCTTTGCAGATAGCATGGCTCGCACCAAGGTTTCCAGAGTTCATGATGCCATCTGCTTCCAGTCTAATGAAGCAGAGGCTCAGTATGCTCGTTATGAGCGTAAAAAGGTAGAAGGGGGTTGCTGTGTAAACTTGGCTAGTCTAGCCTTGTTTAATGTAGAGGGTGCTTTTGGTGACATGGTTGGGTCTCCGTGATTTTGTATGAGGCTTGCACCTGTCCTGCTCTGGTGAAGCAGTTTTATTGCAACCTCCAGGTAGTGGGTGATCCAAATGATACAGACAGGGGTAGAGAGCTCAGGATCACCAGTTATGTTAAAGGGGTGGAGATCTCCTTTAACTGCCAGGAGTTGGCTGATCTCCTGGGTATTTCAAACGACGGCCCCTTGGTATATTGTACACCCAAGGAACCCCAGTTTTTATCTTTGATGATGCATGTAGAGATTGATCGCCAGCTTCTTAGAGATGATCGCTGGGAGATGAAGGCAATCAACCTACGGTCGGAACCTCGGGTGTACTGCAAGATTATTCAGCACAACCTGATTCCTCAGAGTGGGCATTATGAGAGGATTTCTCAGTTGACCCAGCATCTCCTATACTGCATCTGCACTAGGCAACTCGTCTACCTTCCATACATTGTCATCAGGACAATGATCCGTGCTATGACACCTGGTTAGATAGGCAACCTGCCCTACGGGCGTTTGATCACTACTCTGCTCACTCACCTACATGTCGACTTGGTTGATGAGAGGATTTATGAGTACACCTTCTCGTCTGACCTTGACTGGGAGGCCATCTGCAAGATGGGGATGCGAGATGCGCAGGTCAGTGACGAGGAGAGGAACGCTACAGTGCGTTCCCGTACTCGGGTCGAGATAGCAGACGCTGAGGAGGCAGCAGCAGCAGGAGTTAATGGGGGTGATGCTGAGGATGATGATCATATGTACATGGAAGTGGACGCCATACCTCCTCCATCACCATTGTATTCCACTGGAGCTAGCCCTTCTCGGGTTCCTTCTCACTCAGCTGGTCCTTCGCACCCACCACCAGATGACATGATGGGGTTGCTGCGTGAGATTAGGGAGGCCCAACGCGCGTCTGATCAGCGGATGGTCGATCTGGCAGCTAGTCTCCAGGTGACCCAGACTCAGGTAGTTTGGCTGACGAGGGTGTATGCTGAGGACTATGACAGAGATCGTGAGGCACCTCCTCCTCCAACACCTCCGGCTCCATAATGCATTCTTTCTACTTTTTCCTTGTACTACAGAGTAACTGTCTGGATTGTGGACCGTACTTTGATTTGGATATATATATATATATATATATATATATATATATATATATATATATATATATATATATATATATATATATATATATATATATTGTTTTTATTCGATGTGTATATGAAACTTGTTTCTCATCTTAATAGTGCATTATTCTCTTTCTTAATTTTTGTCTCATACAACACAGGTGCTTATAGTGTGTTCTTATTACAGTTTTTAAGTTTTATCCTAACTCAGTTCATGAATTTTTGTGGAAGTATATCGATTTAATAGACATGGCCCGAGAAGCTCTGATACCAAGTTGTCACACCCCAAATTCTGCACCAACCAAAATGGTGTGATGAACCGTCTATGATCCAACGGTTCAACCAAGATCTCGAATAGGCTGTGTCCTTTTGCTTAAACCATACACATCCACAACCATAATCAGAGTAAATAAATAATAACGGAAGTCTTTTAATATTAATGAACTGAGTATCTAACAGTGATAACATAAATAAGTATCCAATTATCTCCAAAAGACTAAGACATAAAATAAAATAAATTAATCAATTACATGTTCTTAATAATTCAACTAATAAATCTAATCAAAGACGCATGAGTTGCACTCGCACGACTAATCATGCGACTCCATCATAGCTTCTGCATCCATCACCGCAACATATCCGTACATTGGAGAATTCATATAGTCTTCTACAGTAGTATCTACATCATCAATTAAAAATATTCGACGTCGAAAGGGTGAGCACACATCATGGCTCAGTGAGCAAACAAAACAATGCAACAAACATATGCATGCATTCAATTCATATCTTTGGTCTGGTTCATAAGTTTGCAATGTGCAATAGAAAGGATAGGTGGCCGCCGCACCTCTATACACGAGTGTGTGAAGCCGCCCAATGGATCAAACACCATTGTCATCCCACATGCACCCACTATGGAATAGAGATAGAGCCAAAGTGTCTGGATCAAACACCGCATGACACTTCCCCTGATACCCTACCCATACCAATACGTAAGCCTCTATTGGTGAGGGCTTGCAGACTGGGGCTCGCAACTAACCAATACTAATGTCAAACAGTGTATCCAAGGCCTCACCCCAGCATCCCTCAATACGTCCATAGAGATAGAGCTAAGGCCCCCCAACAGAGTCAGAGACTACACGGTCCGAGACCACCACCCCTGATGCCCTACGACGTAATAGTTCTACTAAGGTAATGGCGATACGACGATGTTAGTGGACAAGACTTGAGTAGAGATAAAGCTAGAGTTTGGTGACCAGGATGAACCACAGTGTCACATCCTCCCCCTGATGCCCCACTCGCATCAAGTACACTAACCACACACATACATTCACATGCCTATTCCTAGCATCATCATCGTCATCATGTTATAAATAAACTGAATTAAATATGCATGAACAGTAATAACAGGAATATTGGATGACATGTGAAATGCACAATACACGCATACAAGCATAGAATCATTCATGGCATTGGACTCAATAAATAAAAACAGTTTATTATTAGCCAATTAGTTTAGGTCTTGTTCCCTCACCTTTGATTGATAGTAGATCCTCGTTCAAGCTTTATAATTCACTCTTAGATCACTTGAAAACCTAACAAGTTGATAAATTTTTAATTAGAATTAATTCTCATGTGTTTAAACTAACAGAAACTGAGGGGTCGCAGGTGTGGTAGCACCTGTGGTCTCAATTTCTGCGACCACAGGGCGTGGGGTCGCAAGGTGGGGTCGGACATACTCCAACCACACGTGCGACCACACCCTCCCTGGAAACTTCCAGAGGGCATGTGGTCGGACATGTGTGTCTTGTGGGGCGGGACATCATGCGACCTCACGTGCGACCATACGTGTTATGGTCGATCTTTCACTCTTAATTTCATTCCTTCATGTTTGAATCCTATGGCTTATCATCATGGTCCTTCCTATGACTGTTCTATGACTCAAAACTATTATTTTATACACCATCCATTGTCCACACAATTTCCTCCATGGATTCTCTTGGAATTAGTCCATGGATCGTTGATTTGGGTTTCTCCTAAATCCTATCTTCTTCATGAACTATTCTAGGCTCTCAATTTAACATGGAGAATATTTTCATACCTTAAGCTTGCTGAAGATTCAGAGTTTTCTCTGAATTTTCTCCTCCTTAGTATTCCTCTTCAATTATCCTTCTCTTTCTTCTCTTCTCTTTCTCTCACTTTCAATTAGAGTTCTAAAAGGGTGAAAGAGGCTAAGGGACGTCTTATTTATAGAGAAAAATCCTCCATAATATGCCCCAATGATTTTAGAAAAGAACCCCCTTCGGATTAGAAAAGTTTCCTAAATTCGGTTCTGACTGGGTTCCATGGGGTCGGAGGTGGGGTCGCAGAATCCGTCGACCACACCTTCTGAAATGTCCGACCACATGACCAAAATTCATGTGGTTGGACTATTTTGAGGTGTGGTCGGTCACACTTGTTTAGGCATGCGACCACACGCTTATAATTGACTGTTTTTGGGTTGATTTCATACCTGGTCTTGTGGTTTCTTCACGCACTTGGTCCACTTGGCTCGACCATGATAGGTAGACCTGGTACAAGGTGGTAAGACCGGTTAGTTCGATATAGGTTTTACATTTTTTGGTTTGGGAAAGGCTGAATGACAGACTGAATGGCAAATGAGGTTGGGTCAAGATCGTCTTCAGAAGAAACTGAGTCATCAGCAGCACCAAAATCGTCCTTGGACAGGCAGTACATCGGATCATCAAAGATGGGAGGGTAGACTTACCACTGGCAGGTAGAACTAGAGAAGGATTCTAGAAGGTTCTCTCTAGACCTAGCCCAAAGAGAGGATGGGATGATAGGTTAGAGGGGGGAGGGACAAGTGGGCCTTTGGAAGATCTGGATTTAGAGGGCCTAAGGTTTCGGGACAAGAAAGCTCAGAAGATGAACTAGTTGGGAGCATGTTAGTGTTGGATTTGTGTGGCCCAACATAAATTGATTGTGTTGTTTTTATGTATTATCTTTGGGCATTTCTATCTCTATTGCGAGGTATATATATATGTGACATGTGGCTTACATGTTTTGTGGCTTATACATTTTTTATATGGTATCATTGTTTTTTGTCTATTGTATTAATAGACTGATTTTCTAGATGATTATTCAAATGAGCCACTTTGTAGTCCTTGGCTTGACCGCACCTATCATGATGCGCTATGTGCTTACATAGGCATTGATTGGACCATGATAGGTTTGAGGGGTGCAAGTCAAAATTGCTCAGACTATGGGAGACATGGGGACTAGTCTCTCGACAGTCAGTGCACATATGGTCTGTGAAGTCCTTCATGATAAGACCACGTGTACGTTGAGTGGTAACCTTAGTGCCTAATGTTCATTGCCAGTGACTTGACAATTATAAGAGTGTACGCATACCTACAAACTGCCAATTTGAATAACGTTATCGTGTTTGATTTTGTATCAAATGTTTTTTATTTATAAATATAAAATATTATTTATTTTTATTTTTCTTTGCAAAATCTTTTTGGTTTTATGAAAAATGACAGTTTTGTATTTTGTGTCCCTATTTATCATTTAAGGGCACTTGTGGTAATTATCAAGGTATACCAAAAGGCAATCTGGATATGGCATTAGGAGGCTAGCATCTCACTTAGGGTTGGACTTTATGGCTAGTTATCTCCATCCTAGAGATATAAAACATCTCAAGGTCACACAGGCAAGGGGAGGAAAAAGCTCAAAATACCAAGATATAGTATACCTGTCCAGCTGGGGTGATCACCCTGATTGCTTGTGAGATCCTTGGACATCAAGTGGCTTTGTTTGTATAATCATCAAAGGTTCTTCAACAAAAGAAAGAGTTATTCATCAAAGGTAGAGTGCTTCAACAAAAGATATTTTCAAATCATCAAAAAAAGGTATGACACTCTTCTTAATTTCTTAGATTAAAAAAATGACATGATATTCATGATAAGTTTTCATCTTTAGTATGAGGTTAACAGTAACATTGAGATTCATCTAGGATGTTTTTTCTAATAGTTAGGGGGGTGGATAGGTAGCGGGTTATGTTTTCTACTCGATTGGGTGACAGGGTGGTAAGAGAGTTGAGGGTTGGAAGAGACACGGGTAGGCAAAGGAAGAGGCACGTGGCTAGTGGGGTTAGGGGGGATGGCATATGGAAGAGAGAGATTAGAGGCAATAGGTTGGTTAGGTTTACTCGAAACCATGGGATCAATGGGGCTGGGGCAGGGAGCTGGTTCAGGGGGCATGTGATCTGTCACCAAAAAGCAAGGTCGACCGTAGATGGACAGGACCCAGCAGAAGGCAGAATCGGAGTTGGCAGGATGCCTTGAACTTAACCTTCATTGGAGCATGCAGTCCACCCCAAAGAGAGCAGGTTACTAGGAAGATGCATAGAGGTACTCTGAAGTTCACTCTGGCAGCCAACAGGGATTTGTTCCTCTGATCGAGAAGGGTCATAGCCAAATATATTGTCATCGTCCTGAAGGTCAAGCACAGCGAACTGATTTAAACAAAATGAGTTCACCTTTTCAGACCAGATAAGAGGATCAGGAGGTTGATGAATGGGAGATCCTTGTGGCGCAGGCATCCAATTATCCATAGCAGCACCTCTTTTCACTTCCAAGCAAGCCTCCAGATCGAGATTAGAGCGAGGTTGGTGAGAGTTTCCTTTAGTAGAAGGAGACTGTTCGTGGGCCATTTGGGCTTAAGAATGCTGGGGCCACTTACCAAAGAATGGCTACTACTGTCCTCCATGACTTGATCCATAAGGAAATTGAAGTATATGTAGATGATATGATTGTGAAGTCGATTACCAAGGAGGATCACTTTACGGCATTGAGGACAGTTTTTGAACGGATAAAGCGATACAAGTTGAGACTGAATCCACAGAAGTGTGCTTTTGGAGTAACTGCTGAAAAAATGTTGGGCTTCTTGGTGAGTGAGAGGGGTATAGAGATTGACCCAGCCAAGATTAAAGCTATATCTGAAATGCCTCCTCCACGAACAGAAAAGGAGATCAGAGGATTCCTAGGAAGAGTGCAGTACATAAACAGATTCATAGCGCATCTGACAGCCATTTGTGAACCTATTTTCAAGCTATTAAGGAAGGACCAGCCAAAAACTTGGAATCCCCAATGCCAGTTGGCTTTCGATAGGATCAAGGAATATCTGACTAATCCGCCAGTTTTGGTCCCGCCAACCCCTGGGAGACCACTTCTGTTGTATTTGTCTGTCTTAGAAGAGTCAATGGGATCCATGATTGCCCAGCATGATGAAGACGGACGTACTGAGAGGGCTGTGTATTATCTGAGCAAGAAGTTCACGGGCTATGAGGTTAACTATACCCCTTTGGAGAAAACATGCACAACTTTGGTCTGGGTAACGAGGAAATTGAGACATTACATGCTCTCATATCCTATTGTCCTCATCTCCCGCATGGACCCGATCAAGTACCTTTTCGAGAAACCAGCCTTGACAGGAAGAATGGCACAGTGGTTGTTGTTGCTTTCGGAGTTTGATATTACCTACATGAACCAAAAGTCTATCAAGGGGAGTGTGATCGCTGAGCATTTGTCATCTCTCCCAATCGAAGGAAATCTTAAGCAATTGGAGGACGTATTTTCTGGTGAAGAAGTCTCCACTGTTCAGGAATAACTGGGAGATGACACTTGGGTGATGTTCTTTGACGGCGCAAATCATCGAGGATATGGAGCTGGGGTATTGTTAGTCGATCCCGACGGTGTCTTCATACCTTTGTCTTTTCATTTGGAGTTCGAATGCACAAACAATATTGCGGAGTACGAAGCCTGTGTGAGAGGACTCCGAGTGGCTTTGTCCTTTGGTGTATAGAAACTGAAAGTGTATGGAGATTCTTCAGTCGTCATCTATCAAGTCGGGGAAGACTGGAAGACAAGAGATGAAAATCTCGTACCTTATAAACATTGGGCTCAGGTCTTGACCAGTAAATTCAAAGAAATAGATTTTGGCTACTTCCCACGAGATACAAATTGATACGTTGATGCGTTGGCAACGCTAGCGTCATTGATTGGGGATAATCCAAATGAGAAGATGCAACCTTTGATAATTGAAAGAATGATACAGCCGGCTTACATGGATGAAGAAGTCAATGCACTGACGACAGACGGTCGACCTTGGTTTGCCCCTATAGTGGATCTCATCAGGGAATCTAAATACCCTACAGATGCAACTTCAGGAGAGAAGAAAACCCTAAGGAGACGTGCTCCCTAGTTCATATTATGTGAAGATATTCTATATAAGAGGTCTTATGATGGAGTCCAGTTGGTTTGTGTCGATGAGGAACAGGCCCAGAATGTTATCGAACAAATCCATGAAAGGATATGTGGACCCCACATGAATGCCAGGATGCTTGCTAAAAAGATCCTACGCTTGGGGTATTATTGGAACACAATAGAAGCAGACTGTGTCGACTTTGTGAAAAGATGTCACAAGTGCCAGATATTTGCCAATCTTATCCACGTGCCCTTAGCAGAATTGCATACTTTGAGCTCTCCTTGGCCATTTTCGACCTGGGGTATAGATATGATTGGGAAGATAAACCCCAAGGCATCCAATGGACATGAATTTATCCTGGTTGCCAAAGATTATTTTACCAAGTGGGTGGAGGCACAGTCCTATGCCAAGCTCACTGCCAACAAAGTGGCCAAGTTCTTACAGGAGTACATCATTTGCCGCCATGGCATGTTTCAGGATTTGATATCCGATCAAGGTACACATTTTAGGGGTAAGGTGTAAGAACCATGTTCTAAAATCGGGTCTAAACCATAGTTTTATGTGATGACAGGTGTTCCAATTATAACCGGATCGGAGGGCGAAGCCGGGTGACGAACCACTCAAAGTTCAGGTAAGAAAAACTGTAAAAAAATGCCTAAAAACTCATACCGGTCTCACTATACCGGTTGCAGTATAGTGCAACTGGTATGTGTCGCCGGTATGGCATTATACCGGTATGGGCATATAATGCCCATAATGCCATACCGGCCTCACCATACCGGTTGCACTATGGTGCAACCGGTATGTGCCACCGGTATGGTATACCGGCTGGAACTATACCGGTTTGAGTGAGTCTGGGGTCTCCAATCGGTATGTCCAACCGGTATGCCTGACTCCGGCTGTAGGCAGACTCCAGTGAGTCTGTCTCTCAGAATGGAAACTTAGAAAATTTCCATTCTGAGGGAAAACCTTCCATGGGAGGTCTCCCTCTATTAATAGAGAAGGAGACACTCCATTGCTCCTTCTCAAACACTCTCGCCGTCTGGAGAAGAACGAAGGAGCAAGAAGGTGGGAGGCCGCCCGGGAAGGAAGAGCACGTCGCCAACCGACAACGCCGGTAAGTGCTCTTGTCTTGTTAATGATGTTAGGAGATCGGATCGGGCCACGAGTGGCGCAATGATCCAAAAAGGATTATAGTTTCCATTGTTCTTCTTCATTCGAATCTAACCTAGGTTTGATACGGTGTAGCCGAGATCCGAAGACCACTAGAGGGTTCGGACCTTAGTAAAGGGTAGGGGAAACCCTAGAGACCTAACTGCTAGCCAACAAGGAGGGGAGATCCGAGATCTCGCTCTCGGATTCAAATTGTGGGGTATACCGGATGGACTATAGGTCCAGCGGTATGACCTTGAGGTATATACCGCAGGCACATACAGGTCTCACTCAGTGAGATTTGAGTGAGACCGGTATGTGCAACCATATCTTGGTTTGCACATACCGGTTGCGGTATGTGCAACCCGGTATGGTGCCACCGGTATACATACCGGTGGCACATACCGGTCTCACTATGGTGAGACCGGTACCGCAACCGGTATGGGTTTCGAACCTGGTTTGCTTGGCCAAACCCGGTTCCGACCCTGAAACTTTAGTAAATGAATTCTAACATAAGTATGTGATTATGTAGGACCCGTAGACACCGTGTGAGTAAGCTCTCCGACCCGAGAAACGGGATCGGTATCACGCGTCGGGTAAGGAACAAGACCCCAAACCTAAATAACTAATCAACGGTAAACCTCGTGATATATTTACGTATTTGTAAATACATATTGTTTGATGTCTTGGCATTTCACATGCCATGTAGTTGCTTTATTTTATCTTATTATAATCATGCATTTCATATGCTAGGATTGTTGTATGTTTAGGCATGTGTATGTTTTCGTTTGTGTGTGGAATGTGAAGGGGATGTGCCCTGGATATATCCACAGCTAACACTTTTCTCGTATCGCCCTTACCTTAGCAAACTCAGTGCGAATAGGGTATCAGGGGGAGAACGTGGGATTGTGGTTCTTCCTGCCCACCAGACTCGAGCCCTATCTCTATGTCGTAGGGGGTTGTGTGGGGGTAGGGTTATATAGTCTTTACCTTAGCAGACTTGGTGCGAATAGGGTATCAGGGGGAGGACGTGGGATTGTGGTTCTTCTTGCCCGCCAGACTCGAGCCATATCTCTATGTCGCAGGGAGCCGTGCTGGGGTAGGACCTTGGATACTGTATTGACATCTAGGACTGGTTAGAAACGGAACCCACTTGCAAGCCCTTGCCAATAGGGGTTTAGGTATTGGTACGGTATGGGGTATCAGGGGGAGGACGTGGGATTGTGGTTCTTCCTGCCCGCCATACTCGAGTCCTATCTCCATACCGGAGTGAGTGATGTGGGGCAACAACAGTAGTGTGGTAGGTGCCTGACTGTTGGGTGTGCTCCCACTCTCGTGCATGGAGGTGCGGTGGCCGCCAAACCTTACCATAGCACATTTGCAAGTTATACCTGGCCCAAATTGTAATGTTATCTCATGCATATTGTACTGTTGCATTGGTTTTGTACTTACTGAGCTATGTTGTGAGCTCACCAGATATATATATATATATATTCTTTTTTCAGATTTGGATGTAGGGTACACTGTTGATGACTTCGTGGCTGCTCCAGTATACGGTACTATTGCTGCCATTGATACCCAGGCAGAAGAGGACGAGCATGATGTGTCATGCGAGTGCTCGTTTTGTGTTTTCTCCCAGTGACTCGGTTATTTTATGTTAAAGCATTGTAATAAATATATTTAAATTTGATGGATGATGGAATAAGTTGGATATTTATTTTAAGTTACAATTAGATCTCGGCTCATTTATTTATTTCCGCTGCTATGTATTATATCTCTGATTTTTGTTAGACTGCTTGGGAATGATTGGTTGACACGGTCTATTGAGATCCTGGTGTGAACCATGGTTTAGAGCCGGTTCACTCACACTTCTGGTTCATCCCGAATTGGGGTGTGACAACTTGGTATCAGAGCTCTAGGCTCTGTCCAGCTAATCATTCTGCATCTAACTGTGTCCAATGAGCTGAGTTAGGAAAATTAAAAACTTTAATAAGAACACACCATAAGCTTGTTTGATGCCTGAGACTTAAGAAAGATGCATAATATACTAATAATGGAAGAAAAATTTTAAACACTAAAGAATTTAAAGGAAACAACTTAATCATTTCATAAAATTTTCTTTAAGTACAAGTGAGCAACAGAGTACAGTCCACAAGTCGGACAGTTACTCTAGAAACAAAATAAAATACATGAAAATAAAAATAAAAACTATATCCGCCTAAGGTGGTGTAGCAGGCCTGGATGGTACCGGGTCTGCAATATCATAGTCTCGCTCGTATACCTCTCTAAGCCAATGAACCTGGTCCTGTGTGACCCGTAGGCTACGAGCTAAACGCCCCAACTCCTGACCCATCTCATGGTGAGAATCCATGAGTCCTCTATGGGTATCAAGAATGTCCCTCTGTGTATCAAGAATGTTCCTCTGGGTATCAAGGATGACTCTCTGGATATCTCTGATCTCCGAAAACATGCTCGACCACGGGGTCCGAAGGGGGGACGGGATGGTCCGAAGAATCGAAGAAGGCCTGGATGACCTAGTAACGGAGAAGGCCTAGATGGTCCAGCCACTGGAGAAGGCCTAGAAGGTCCCGCAACCGGAGAATCTTTGGGGTGTATGTCTTTGGGATGTCCTCCATGTGCGCATCCCCATCATCTCCCCTCTCACGGTGCCTCTGGTCTTTGCCGCTCCTGCTCTTGCTAGGGCCGCATGGTTCCTAGGTAGGAGGGGACAAGCCTGTAACTCCTCGTCACTGAGCTCCAGATCATCCATCTGCATCTTATAGATGGCCTCGGCATCTATATCAGAACTCATGGTGATCTCTCCAGCCAACTCACCCCGCATGTCCACACCTAGACGCTGTAACAAAACTGTGATCAGCCTACCATATGGGAGATTGCCCGACACATTAGGCATGGCTGCGAAGATCATAATCCGCATAATCAAATAAGGCAAACAAATCCGTTGCCGAGTATCCACACAATAGGTGAGGTACTGAGTCAACTGGGATAACTCGCCATAATGTCCACTCTGGGGAACAATGTTATGCTGAATAATCCGGCAGAAAAGGCAAGGTTGAGGACGTAGGTTGGAAGCCAGCATAACTCTACCAGGCAACAAGATCTGTGCGGTAATGGCTGCCCGCAAGTCGTCAGTGAGATACCCTTTGGCTCTGGGCGGACAATAAATGAGTTCCCCGTCATCAGGAATCTCTAGAAGGGCAGCTAACTCGGCGACGTTAAATGAAATCATCACCCCTTTCACATAGCTGCTGATGCGAAGATCTCTAGCGTGCTCCCAATCATCTAACTCACCCTCCACCTCCGGGTTGGTGTAGAATAACTTTACCAAAGTTGGGACGTGTAGTCTCCCTATCTTGAATAAGGGGTAACCAACCCACAATCCCAAAAGCAGACTCCACATCGAAGCGGTGAAGGTGCTCCAAGTTTACAAAACGGCCTGCTTCACTGCGCTTGGCCCGAAACCATTCAAGGCGTGAAGCGGCCGCCTCTGACCGGAAATACCTCTCGTCATATAAGACTAAAGGGGGATGTGGCCTGTGCATACCAGGCATATATGAGCGTTTCCCTGCTCCACGACGGCCAGACATTGTGTATCTGTTAAGCAAGAAACCATAGTCAGTAAGAGACAAATATGGAAAATGATGAAAAACCCTAACAACATATCGAATATGAATGAAACTATCTATGGAGGTGGTACAAGGCTAATATAGGTTAAACAAGTTCGTAAAAATAAAGAAATGAAGGTATAATCACCAAAAATTGTCAAAAATCTCGAAAAACCTAGAAACCTAGGTTAAAAAGTTGAAATTTTTAGGTTTCCAGTAAACCTATCGATAAAACTCCATATTGGTTGAGGGGTTTTACCCATTTAGACCCCTAAAACATTTCTCAAGCAAAGAGAGAAGTTTTCTATGGCTAAAAACTTCCAAATCAAGAAAACCTAGATTTTGGTATAAAAGACGATGAAAAAATTTCTAAAAGAGAGAAGAGAAGGAGGAGCTTACCTGAGAGACGAGATTGGCACACTAGAATCAAGAAGAAACAATCTTTTAGACACCGGATGCACTGTAGAGACTCGGAGACTCGGAGAGAAATCGCCACCGGAGTAAACACAAAAGAGAAAAATGAGAAATGAACCGAAAATCACGATTTTATAGCATTTTTGGCTATACCGGTTGCACATCTGGGCTGAATAGTGCGACCGGTACCTCCCTGCGGTATGGTGCGACCGGAACCTACCACAAGGTATACCGGTTGCACATAGATATGGGGTGTGCGACCGGTATCTCCCCTGCGGTATAGTGCAACCGGTACCAAACCGCAGGGTATACCGGTTGCACACTATGTGCAACCGGTACCCCCTCTGCGGTATGGTCCAACCGGTATGTCAAAACAGCCGTACCGGTCTCACTCCAGGAGAGACCGGTACCGCCATTGGAACCCTACAGAGAGAGGTGATGCAAAACCATCCCGATAAATTGTCGGAACTCGATTCCAAACCTCACGCTTGCATGATAAGACATTGTTCATATGGGAAATTTCGACAGAATAACTAGGAATTTTGTTTATAAAAAAAATATTTCTTTCTTTTCTTTCCTGTTAATGAATCCCTAAGCTGCATATGTTGAAGCTAAATTATTGGAATAATTTTCTAAGATTTTCTATGTGTTTCAATGTATTCAGATATCGTACAGGAAAAGTAAATTTCTTCAATGGTAGGAGGAAATGGACGTAGAGTTCATCGCCGGCGCCGTCACTCAAGGGCGCCTACCATGGATAGAAGTTCAGGGACAGAAAACTCAGAAGAAAATGCCGAGAGGGTGAGAGGGGAAGAACTCAACCCCCTAAATGACACTGAAGATACGGTAAAGGAAAATGAAGAAGGTCCATCACAGAGACAACCTTCTTCTAGCTCTGAGACAATGATGGCAAATTTGGTCACTAATATGGAGGCCCAGCAGAAGAAGTTTTTAGAGGAAATGCTAAAAATGTTTAGGCCACCTGGGCCTGTGTCGACACCTACATACATGCCATCCACAAATGTTGAGAATGTTCAAGCAGCACCGCTTGGGGTTAGCACGGCTAATGAAGTACCACCACAATAAGATCAACCCAACACAGTACCCCCAACCGCCTACGGGGACGCCTGGTTCACAACCAATATCGGGGGTATCGGTGATCGAATTAGGGTGCATACTATGGTGGGTATCAGGGAGGAAATCAGGGAGGCTACCCATATCAGCCACAATGGAATGGACAGGCACCATATGGGCAGGTCCCTTATGCTCAGAGTAGCCTATCCAGGGCCGTGGATGGATTCTTGAAGCTCAAACCACCTACCTTTACAGGAAAGTCAGGGAAAACACTGTGGCCAGCACAGTGGATAGCTGAAATAGAGAAAAACTTTCGGCTACTGGATTGTCAGGATGGGGACAAAGTGTTATATGCCACCCATATGCTGAAAGAAGAGGCCAATGGGTGGTGGAGCTCTACCAAGTTGTACCTGAAAACCAAGCATCAAATTATCACTTGGCCCCTATTCAAGGAGGCCTTCTTTGATAAGTACTTCCCCACGAGTTTTCGTGATCAGATGGAAAGAGAATACCTTAACCTACAACAGTCACAGATGACAGTGGAAGCCTATCAGCAGAGGTATGAGGAGTTATCCTTCTTTGCCCCAACCAGTATGCAGGAGGAAGCAACAAAGACTCATCGATTTATCATGGGTCTTCGGGGTGCTATCCGAGAACATGTATTGGGCCGGGGAATGAACATTTATAATGAAGCGGTACAGGTGGCGTGGGTCATTGAGTCAAGTCAGAGAGAAAGTTTCCTTTCACAAAATAGGGGTCTGAAGAGACCTAATCCTGAGATCCAAGGTGGAAGAAACAATAGGCCATACCGTCCATTCAGGCCACCAACTAGCACCGTGCCTCCCAGACCGGCTCTTGCAATGCAACCACAGGTCACAGGGCCTAACCCTAATGTAAAATGCTTCAATTGCCAACAGGTGGGGCATTATGCCAGAACATGCCCACAACCAAAGAGAGAGCAACAGCAAGGTAAGGTGTATGTTGTTACCACAGAAGAGGCAGCCGCATCACCAGATGTGGTTACAGGTATGATTTTGTACTTGTTCCTTAATTGTTGCATTAAATTGTTTATGCATTTGAAACTAAGGGAGAATTTAAACTAAAACCTCAGGTACAGTAATTATAGCAGGGGTACCCGCAAGAGTCCTGTTTGACTCCGGGGCAACCCATTATTTTGTATCCGTGTCATTCGAAAAAGGACTAGGTCAACCCATCAAGACTCTACAACCAAGTCTGTTAGTTCGGTCTCCCATGGGAATGGAGGTGGTATTAGAAGAATATTATGGTCCTTGTCCAGTGCGTATTGAAGGACGAGAATTGGAAGCCAATCTAGTCCAGCTGGAGATGTCAGATTTTGATGTAATTCTGGGAATGGACTGGTTATCTCAACACTCGGTGAACCTGCTATGTGCAGAGAAGAAGTTGATATTCAAAGACAATGAAAGAACTGAGTTTAACTTTAAAGGGGCTAAGTTGCCCAGGAAAAGAAAGCTCATACTCTCAACCTTAAAAGCAAAGAAGTGCCTGGAGAAAGGGGGAGTAGGATACCTTGTGTCAGTGGTGGATGTGACCGCTGACCTGCCAAAAATGGAAGACATCGATGTAGTACGAGAATTTTCTGATGTATTTCCAGAAGACTTACCCGGGTTGCCACCAGACAGGGCTACTGAGTTTGTGATAGACCTACTACCAGGGGTAGCACCGGTGTCTAAAGCACCATACAGGATGGCTCCTACGGAGTTGAAAGAATTAAAAACTCAGCTGCAAGAACTGCTAGACAAGGGATTTATAAGGCCTAGTATCTCACCTTGGGGAGCACCTGTACTCTTTGTCAAGAAAAAGGATGGTAGCGTACGTCTCTGTGTGGACTATCGTGAATTGAACAAGCTCACTATCAAGAACAAGTACCCATTACCAAGGATAGATGATTTGTTCGATCAATTACAAGGTTCAAGTGTATTCTCGAAGATTGATCTGAGATCAGGGACCATCAGCTCAAGATTAAGGAAGCAGACATCCCCAAAACAGCTTTCAGGACACATTATGGACACTATGAATTCCTAGTGATGTCCTTTGGGTTGACAAATGCACCTGCATCCTTCATGGAGTTAATGAACCGGGTATTCCATGACATGCTGGATACGTCGGTTATCGTGTTTATCGATGATATCTTAGTATACTCTAAGGATCAGGAGACGCATGCAGTGCATCTAAGAGCAGCATTACAAAGATTGAGAAGAGAGAAGCTATATGCAAAATTCAATAAATGTGAATTTTGGTTAAAAGAAGTGGCCTTCCTTGGTCACGTGGTGTCTGCTGAAGGAATCAAGGTAGACCCCAGTAAAATCTCAGCCATTGTAGGATGGGAGGCGCCGAAAACTGTGGCTGAAATTTGTAGTTTCCTGGGCTTGGCTGGTTACTACAAAAGGTTTGTGGAGAACTAATCCAAGATTGCCGTTCCACTCACAAGATTGACCAAAAAGGGGGAGAAGTTCATATGGACCGACAAATGTGAGAAATGCTTCCAGACGTTGAAGTCAAGACTGGTATCAGCACCTGTATTGACTATTCCAGCCTCAGACCACCCATTTACACTATATACGAATGCTTCGGGTTTAGGGCTGGGTTGTGTGCTGATGCAAGGAGAGCGGTGATAGCTTATGCCTCAAGACAATGAAAGAGCATGAGAAGAACTACCCTACACATGACCTAGAATTGGAAGCGGTCATTCATGCTATCAAGACTTGGCAACACTATCCGTATGGCGAAAGTTTCGATTAAGTCCGACCACAAGAGCCCGACATATCTTTTCACTCGAAAAGAACCGAACATGAGGCGCAGGAGGTGGCTCAAATTACTCAAGGACTACGACCGTGACATTCGGGATCACCCCGGTAAAGCTAACATAGTAGCTGATGCACCGAAAGCAGAAATGGGCATCGAACCCCGAAGCGAGACCAAGTACAAATGCAGCGTTGTCGCGCCGCTGTTCTCGGCTCATCAGAGGATGAAGAACAATACCTAATAAAGTCAGCAGACGATCCTATTGATCAAGGGTTGATACACCAGTTTACCTTAATGTTTGCAGCGTTGAAGATTTTGCCCGATCTGAAGGACGAAATAAAGGCAGCAGTCCTACAGGACCCATACCTCAGGACGGTTCAAGAGGATTTGGAAAGGGGTCGAACCAATCCTGATTTTACTATTGATGCAGACAAGGTACTCAGATACCGTGGACGTATGTGCATACCTGAGGATGAAGAGCTGGAAATCCAAAATCGGGTTATGTTGGAGGCTCACTCCACCCCATATTCGGTACACCCTGGAAGTACTAAAATGTACCATGACTTGAAAAGGTTGTACTGGTGGAGGGGTAAGAAAGCTGATGTAGCCCGACATGTGTTTCAATGTTTAAACTGTCAACAAGTCAAAGCGGAAAGACAAAGGCCTGCAGGATTACTACAACCATTACCCGAGCCAGCATGGAAATGGGATTGCATAACCATGGATTTCGTCACTAGATTACCTATGAATCCAAGGTCGGTAAATGCAGTATGGGTAATTGTAGATCGTCTCACCAAGACAGCCAAATTTATCCTTGTTAGACCACAATATACTATGGACAGGTTGGCAAGGCTGTACGTGGACAATATAGTCAGACTCCACGGGGTTCCAGAGAGTATTGTGTCTGATCGAGATCCACGCTTTACATCTAAGTTCTGGGAAGGACTTCAGAGGGCAATGGGGACGAAACTAAAGTTTAGCACAGCTTTCCACCCTCAAACTGATGGTCAGTCGGAGAGGACCATTCAGATTCTAGAAGACATGCTTCGGGCATGTGCTATCGACTTCAAGGGGGCTTGGGATGAGAAGCTTTTACTCATTGAGTTTGCCTACAACAATAGCTACCAGTCTACGATCCAGATGGCCCCATACGAGGCCTTATATGGCAAGAAATGTCGGACACCTTTATTATGGGACGAAGTTGGAGAAAGATGGATCGAAGGGCCAGAATTTGTGGAAGAAACCTGCAAGGCAGTAGATCTAATCAAGAACCGAGTAAAGACCGCTCAGGTGCGTCAGAAGCACTATGCTGATAACAGACGACGGGATCTTGAATTCCTGGTTGGGGACAAGGTGTTCTTGAAGGTGTCACTAGTAAGAGGCTTGAAGCGGTTCGACAGAAAAGGAAAATTGGGTCCTAGATATGTAGGACCATATGAAATTCTATCCCGATGCGGCAAAGTAGCCTATCAACTTGCATTGCCACCATCAATGTCTAGTGTCCACGATGTCTTCCACGTGTCCTTACTGAAGAAGTACGTGAAAGACCCCTCACACATTCTTGTTGCAGACCCCCCAGATTTGACAGAAGACTTAACCTCCGAGGTGGTGCCAATCCAGCTCATTAGTAAAAAGGTACAACAACTTCGAAGGCGAGCTATCCATTATGTCATGGTAGTTTGGAAGAGTCAGGACGTAGAAGAAATTACTTGGGAAGAGGAGGATGCCATGCGAAAAGAGTATCCCCATCTTTTCGACTCTGAAGGTACGTACAATTTCGGGGACGAAATTCTTTTAAGGGTGGGGGAATTGTGAGACTTACATGCAAATTTCGGGGATGAAATTTCTTTTAAGGGTGATAGAGTTGTAAGAACCATATTCTAAAACCGGGTCTAAACCATGGTTTTATGTGATGACAGGTGTTCCAATTATAACCGGATCGGAGGGCGAAGCCGGGTGACGAACCACTCAAAGTTCAGGTAAGAAAAACTGTAAAAAAATGCCTAAAAACTCATACAGGTCTAACTATACCGGTTGCAGTATAGTGCAACGGTATGTGCCACCGGTATGGGCATATAATGCCCATAATGCCATACCGGCCTCACCATACCGGTTGCACTATGGTGCAACCGATATGTGCCACCGGTATGGTATACCGGCTGGAACTATACCGGTTTGAGTGAGTCTGGGGTCTCCAACCGGTATGTCCAACCGGTATGCTTGACTCCGGCTGTAGACAGACTCCAGTGAGTCTGTCTCTCAGAATGGAAACTTGAAAAATTTCCATTCTGAGGGAAAACCTTCCATGGGAGGTCTCCCTCTATTAATAGAGAAGGAGACACTCCATTGCTCCTTCTCAAACACTCTCGCCGTCTAGAGAAGAACTGAGAAGGAGCAAGAAGGTGGAGGCCGCCCAGGAAGGAAGAGCACGCCGCCAACCGACAACGCCGGTAAGTGCTCTGTACTGTTAATGATGTTAGGAGATCGGATCGGAGCCACGAAGTGGCGCAATGATCCAAAAAGGATTATAGTTTCCATTGTTCTTCTTCATTCGAATCTAACCTAGGTTTGATGCGGTGTAGCCGAGATCCGAAGACCACTAGAGGGTTTGGACCTTAGTAAAGGGTAGGGGAAACCCTAGAGACCTAACTGCTAGCTGACAAGGAGGGGAGATCCGAGATCTCGCTCTAGGATCCAAACCGCGGGGTATACCGGATGGACTATAGGTCCAGCGGTATGGCCTTGCGGTATATACCGCAGGCACATACAGGTCTCACTCAGTGAGATCTGAGTGAGACCGGTATGTGCAATCGGTATATACTGGTTGCACATACCGGTTGCAGTATGTGCAACCGGTAGTTGCAGTATGTGCAACCGGTATGGTGCCACCGGTATACATACCGGTGGCACATACCGGTCTCACTATGGTGAGACCGGTACCTGCAACCGGTATGGGTTTTCGAACCTGGTTTGCTTGGCCAAACCTGGTTCCGACCCCTGAAACTTTAGTAAATGAATTCTAACATAAGTATGTGATTATGTAGGACCCGTAGACACTGTGAGTAAGCTCTCTGACGCAAAACGGGATCAGTATCACGCGTCAGGTAAGGAACAAGACCCCAAACCTAAATAACTAATCAACAGTAAACCTCTGTGATATATTTCTGTATTTGTAAATACATATTGTTTGATGTCTGTGCATTTCACATGCCATGTAGTTGCTTTCTTTTATCTTATTATAATCATGTATTTCATATGCTAGGATTGTTGTATGTTTAGTCATGTGTATGTTTTCGTTAGTGTGTGGAATGTGAAGGGGATGTGCCCTGGATATATCCACAGCTAACACTTTTCTCGTATCGCCCTTACCTTAGCAAACTTAGTGTGAATAGGGTATCAGGGGGAGAACGTGGGATTGTGGTTCTTCCTGCCCACCAGACTCGAGCCCTATCTCTATGTCATAGGGGGTTGTGTTGGGGTAGGGCTATATAGTCTTTACCTTAGCAGACTTGGTGCGAATAGGGTATCAGGGGGAGGACGTGGGATTGTGGTTCTTTCTGCTCGCCAAACTCGAGCCCTGTCTCTATGTCGCAGGGAGCCGTGCTGGGGTAGGACCTTGGATACTGTATTGACATCTAGGACTGGTTAGAAAAGGAACCCACTTGCAAGTCCTTGCCAATAGGGGTTTAGGTATTGGTACGGTATGGGGTATCAGGGGGAGGACGTGGGATTGTGATTCTTCCTGCCTGCCAGACTCGAGTCCTATCTCCATACCGGAGTGAGTGATGTGGGGCAACAGCAATAGTGTGGTAGGTGCCTGACTGTTGGGTGTGCTCACACTCTCGTGCATGGAGGTGCGGTGGTCGCCAAACCTTACCATAGCACATTTGCAAGTTATACCTGGCCCAAATTGTAATGTTATCTCATGCATATTGTACTGTTGCATTGGTCTTGTACTTACTGAGCTATGTTGTGAGCTCACCAGATATATATATATTCTTTTTTCAGATTTGGATGCAGGGTACACTGTTGACGACTTCGCGGCTGCTCCAGTATACGGTACTATTGCTGCCATTGATACCCAGGCAGAAGAGGACGAGCATGATGCGTCATGCGAGTGCTCGTTTTATGTTTTCTCCCAGTGACTCGGTTATTTTCTGTTAAAGCATTGTAATAAATATATTTAAATTTGATGGATGATGGAATAAGTTGGATATTTATTTTAAGTTACAATTAGATCTCGGCTCATTTATTTATTTCCGCTGCTATGTATTATATCTCTGATTTTTGTTAGACTGCTTGGGAATGATTGGTTGACACGGTCTATTGAAATCCTAGTGTGAACCGTGGTTTAGAGCCGGTTCACTCACACTTGTGGTTCATCCAGAATTGGGGTGTGACATAAGGTGCAAGACTTGTGTGAGAAGTTCCATATCAATCAGCATAGGTCTTCTCCTTATCGCCCATAGACAAATGGGGCAGTCAAGGCAGCTAACAAGAACATCAAGGTTATCCTGCAGAAGATGGCACAAACTAACACAGACTGGGCGGATGAGCTTCCTTATGCTTTATGGGCCTACCGCACTTCGGTTAGGACATCTACGAGAGCAACTCCCTACTCCTTAGTCTATGGTATGGAGGCAGTCCTTCCCGTTGAGTTAGAGGTCCCTTCCTTGAGGACCCTTATGGAATCTAAGATCTTCGAGGCCGCATGGAGGCGAGCGAGATATGAGGAATTGAATTTTATTGATGAAAAAAGGATGAGGACTGTAGACAATTCAAAGAAGTATCAGCAGAGGATTGCTGCCACTTTCAATAAGAAAGTACATCCTCGTCACTTGGTAGTTGGAGACTTGGTGCTAAAAGAGCAGAGGGCTCCCATACACGACCCTAGGGGTAAGTCCCGTCCAAACTGGAGCAGACCTTTTATTATCAAAGAAATCCTCCCAGGCAAGGCTATACGGTTGACCGACCTTGATGGTGAAGAATTACAGTATCTGACAAATCTGGATCAGGTAAAGAAGTACTATGTTTAGTTCTACCCCCTGAAAAAAAAAAAGAGAAAAAAAAAGGAGGGATTGGACTTCCGTAGTTTGTGAAACCTTGGACCTCTTCGATCTGATCGGGCTTATCACCGCCTAAAAGGTCGTGCCTTCTCATCATTATTGGGGAAAGAAATCCTTCTATGGCCAAAACTCTTCTCCCGTTCTCCAAATTCGATGGATTCCCAGAGTTTACGTCTTTGGCCTCCTTCCTTTGTGAGCGAATTTGTATGGCACTGTCTCTCGTGAGTAGGTCATTCAATACATTTACAATCCTATAACTCGACTGGAATTCATCTGTCGTTCATCCATTCGACGACGTCCCAAATTCCAAGGTCCATGTTTCTTTGCCCAAAAGGTGACATCCTCTCTTGGGGATCGGTCACTCTACATAAGCAGCCCAAAGATCCTCCCATGGTCAACCATGTGGACAGCTTCTTATCAGCCTAGCTAGGGCTTCGTCTTCTTTGCACTTGGTCTGACTATTAGGATGTAGTGCACTGACATAGCTATAATATGCAGTAAAGCTATACATGGTTTATTAGAACGCATTTAAATATTCATGTTTATGCACTCCTAAGTGGGAGACTTCTCAACTGTATGAACACTTTATTGTGGACTTGAACCCTTTGTTTACTACTTTTGTGATGTACAAGACTGACCCTTTTGTTTGACAGCTGCGCGACAACATGAACAAATGTCTTAGGAAGTGGGAATGGTTCAACTCTGGGAGAGATACCTCGCCTTTAAAGACATATCATCTCGAAGCTCTATGTGGCCTTCAGAATATGAGCCTCTGTCCTGGTCTATTGAAAGTAGTCATAAAATTTTGGGACCCCTCAATGCACGTCTTCAAATTTGGCGATGCAATGATGTGCCCTACGGTGGAGGAATTCAGGGCCTGTCTGATGTACCCTTACAGGGAGAGAATCTTCGAACCTTCGCTTCGGGCCGAATACACTCAGAAGATCCGAGAATACTTTGAGTGGAGTAAGGAAGAAGTCAAAGTTTTCTTCAAGAATGGAGGATTGGACATCCAAGAAATGACCAAAAGGTATGCACGCAAAGACCCTGAGGACTTCCAAGCAAAGGTACAGAGAGGGAGAGTATTCATCTACTGCATGATCGCTCGTTACTTGCTAAGGAGCCAGAAGCGCACGTAGTCCCCGACCATAGTGGACCTCATTATCCATGCTAATGATGGTGGTGATATTATACCAACTGTTTTGGCAGAAACTTTGAACGGCCTTGATGTGATGGCAAGGCGTAACAGCAAGTTCGAGTTGGATCGATTTATAGGGTCGCCGCATTTACTACAGTGTTGGCTCCTGGAGAGATTGAGTCTGATTCCAGATTTACAGGTTCCTAAGTTCACACATAGCCAATACTGGGGGAGAGCCAATGGTGTGGACTTCCACAAGAGACAGATTGGCCAAGACGTCTCACCATGATCAGATCTGCAGACATCCAGTGGAGTTGTAGTTGGTGGAGAGAGAATCGCATCGTGACGAGCACCCCGGGCGGCACTCATGTCCAATTTATGGGTCTTACACATACGACGTTCTACTCTCCGAATCGACTTCATCAACAGCATGGCCTACCACCTCCTGTACATGAATCTCTTGATGAGCCAGTGCCTTGCAGGGAGCTAACTCTGGATTTGGTTGAAAACATTGCCTCTGCCTGGGGGAACCGGGCTACCATGGTTTTGACTAGAACCCTACCTGTTGTCCCCCCTATCCAAGTGTTTGTCCCTTAGGGGTGTCCCAGGTCTTTTGTTACCTAAATTAACATTGCTCTGTACTTGTATGCACTGATGTTTACATTTAGTACGCTGCCATTGTGATGTTTACTTCTAACCTTGAATGAAAATCTCTTCATTGTTCATCTTAGTTATTTCATCACCATTTAATGCTTTATTCATCTCATAATTGATGCTTGATACCTGTTTCAGGTATTTAACTCTTGTGTAGTTGTCTTGAGCTTGCCTATCTTTTGATTCATCTCATACATCGCCGGTGAACCTCTTGTGGTTGGGATCCTACTGAGTATAGGATGTCTCGGCTTTTGTATGATGAATTTTGTCAGTTCACGCTAACGCGGTCCTTATTCATTGAGGCACCAGCCTCTCGCCTTCGATTCTGACTTTGGGGCTCGTGTGTGCGAGGTGTCAGTTTCACTTTTGAGATTTGATTTCGTTGTTCGGAAATAATCTCCCCGAGCGGTTCCGCGAAATGCGTGAAAGCTCGTCTTCGATTCTGACTTTGGGGCTCGCATGTGCGAGGTATCAGTTTCGCTTTTGAGATTTGATTCCTTTGTTCGGGAATAATCTCCCCGAGCGGTTCCGTGAAATACGTGAAAGCTCGTCTTCGATTCTAACTTTGGGGCTCGCATGTGCGAGGTGTCAGTTTCGCTTTTGAGATTTGATTCCTTTGTTCGGGAATAATCTCCCCGAGCAGTTCCGTGAAATGCGTGAAAGCTCATCTTCGATTCTGACTTTGGGACTCGCATGTGCGAGGTGTCAGTTTCGTTTTTGAGATTTTATTCCTTTGTTCGGGAATAATCTCCCCGAGCGATTCCACAAAATGCGTAAAAGCTCATCTTCGATTCTGACTTTGGGGCTCGCGTTTGCGAGGTGTCAGTTTCGCTTTTGAGATTTGATTCCTTTGTTCGAGAATAATCTCCCCGAGCGGTTTCGCAAAATGCGTGAAAGCTCGCCTTCGATTCTGACTTTGGGGCTTACGTGTGCGAGGTGTCAGTTTCGCTTTTGAGATCTGATTCCTTTGTTGAGGAATGATCTCCCCGAGCGATTCTGCGAAAATACGTGAAAGCTCATATATTTTGTCTTTTCGGGTTCGTTTTGAGAGTTCCAAGGTCGCCATGACCACTACTCAAGAGAACCCGTGTTCTGTTTCTTAGCTTTCCAATAATGGTTGTGGCAAAACTGGGGTCTTCTTGTCTTCAGTCTCAATTAGTGTAATTTCGACTGAAGAGGGGTATCTGTCAGCACCCAGATTTTGCCACTGCGGGGATCCTCGCTCTCATTGGGGTACCATACGCAATGAGAGGGATGTATAAAAAAATAATAATAATAATAATAAATAAGTAAATAAATAATAATAACTATAATAATTTTAAAAAAAGGGAAAATAATGTAATGAAAAAAAATTGGTATATATATATATATATATATATATATATATATATATATATATATATATATATATATATAGCACTTTTTTCTGTAAAATGAAAAAAGGGGTAGGGGTAGTATATATATATATATATATATATATATGCACTTGTTTCTGTAAAATGAAAAAGGGGGTGGGGGTAGTTTGGGTATAAAAGTAATATATATATATATATATATATATATATATATATATATATATATATATATATATATATATATATATATATATATATATATATATATATATATATATATATATATATATATATATATATATATATATATATATATAAGAAAAGGGGGAGAACAATCTCGATCCCTAAAAGAAGGGACCGAAAAACCAAAAAAAAAAAAAAAAAGAAAAGAGAAGAGCAGAGAGAGCGGGAAGAAGGAAAGATGGAGAGAGGCGGTGAGGGAGAGTTGCAGGGGAAGAGGGGGAGGTCGACACCTCACCCCTCCTCCCCGAAACCCGCCCCGAAACCCGCCGGTTTCCCAACCTCAATCCTCCCCCTTTTGTGAGTATAAGGAGCAGCAGCTGCTGCTCCGAAAAAAAAAAAAAAAAAACGAAAAAAAAACAGAAACAGAGAAACCAGAAAGAAGAAGAAAAAAGGAGAAGAAAGAAGAAGAAGAAGAAAGAAGAAGAAAGAAGAAGAAAGAAGAAGAAAGAAGGAGAAGAAAGAAGAAGAGGGAGGAAGAAGGAGAAGGCAGCGGCAGCAAGGCCGCCGCCGTAGAAAAAGAGGGAGAAGGAGCAGCTCTGCTGCTGCTCCAAGGACCGAAAAAAAAAAGGCAGAAAGAAGAAGAAGAAGAAGAAGAAGAAGAAGGCGGCAGCAGAGGCTGCTGCCACAAAAGAAAAAAAAAGCAGAGCTGAGAGGAGGGAGAAGGCGGACAGACCAAGAAAAAAAAAATCGGAGAAAGGAGAGTAGAAGGAGCAGCGGCGAAAAGAGGAGGAAGGAGAGCCGTAGCGAAGGAGAAGAAAAATCAGATATGGGGAGAAAAGGATTTGCCACTTAGGTTTCAGATTTTTTTATTCTTCTCCCTCAATTGATCCGGTGATGCTGTCTCTCTTCAATCGGTCTTAGCAATCATTTTTAGCATTTGGTCCTCAAAATACCTTTGGGATAAATCGTCTTTCTCCGTCGAGTTGCTATTCCAATCACTTTCGTATTTGGCAACTCATTCATGCATCCCAGCAAGCATCTCAGGTATTGCTTCAGATCTCACTTTTTGACTGATGTAAATTTCTTTGTGGATTCAATTAGTCATCATTAGGTTTCCTACGTGCTCCCATTTGAGGCTGTCTTGATTTTTTACATTGAGTTTCTTTTCTGTTGTTTGAGTTTGGGCTTTTGGGTTCGGTTTAGATTAGGCTAATTCAGGTTGGTTGATTAGGGTTTTGTTTAATCAGGCTTCAGTTTGGTGGGGTTAGTGCATGTTCAAAAATAAAATCGGAGTGGGTCAATGTTATGAATTTACTTTATTGTCAAATCATATTTCTGTTTCTAATCCTTTTATTATCCTCAAAACTTTTGACATGCTGAAATTTAGTTTATTTTGTTGCTTCATTAAGTTTAGATTGGATTAGGTCTACATACAAGTTTGGGTCGGTTTGATTTGGAATTCATTTGGTTCAGGTTGAATTGGATGTTTTGGATTTTTGTCTAGATAAGGTTAGTTGGGTTTGAGTTTTGGGTGGCTTGGGTTTTATTTAGGTTAGATCCAAACCAAGTTGATTTAACCCAAGTCGGTTTAGATTGGTCTAGGCTTAGGTTAGTTTAAGTTGATTCGGCATGAGCGGGTCTAACCTGAGTTTGGTTCATAATGTTGAAAACCTTTGTCTGCTATGCTTCAATGTGTGCTTCTTTAAAATTGCTCATGTTTGTTGACATCATATTTGTGCAGGCATGTGAACCCGTTATCATGTTTGATGTTCTTTGTCTATATGGATATCTCTTATTATGTTTACCCAGTCTTCTTTCATGCTTAGGATGATTAGATGCTTATTTGAATTATATTGCTCATTTCAAAGCATGATCCCCACCCCAAGTGATGCATCCTCACTCTTAACACTCGTTTTTGTAATAAATGTGTGTTAGGGTATTTCCTTCCCGGGATGTGATTGGCTAGGAGACTCCAAAGAGTCTGACCCCTTGTGGGCTCATTTAGAATGAGCCCACCGAACCCTAGGATTGGATCCAAGAGTGTGAAAAATCGTTTTATCAAAAATGTATATTAATGAAAAATATGTGATTGGGTAGATGTATGCATAGGATTGGTGTCCGACGGACGGTCCACCTGGGCATCCCGAATGTGGGATATGAGTGAGATATTAGTGTACCCCGTGTGTAGGGAGCTGAGGCATTTGGCCTTTCCTGAGTGTTGCCACGCGTGTCCATGGCTCGTCAATCCATGGGAACTACGCCTGACCTGATTCTGGAGAGACAGAGGTCTCGAGGGATACGTAGGCTGCGGGGGAGTTTGGTCGCTCCACACTCGGTCAAATTGAGGTAAGTTCCATGTATTATGGGATTACCTGACCGAGGGGACTTCCTTGTGAGGGAGTACCTCAACACTGAGATGGGTCCCACGGTTGTGGGGACATCTCTCACCATTGGATGTGTTCCATGATTATGGGAGCATCCATCGCTTGGGATGCGTTCCAACATTTTGAAAGCGTCCCTCTTCTCTTGCACACACTCGGTACGTACACACCCGCCCGAACTACGTTTGGCATGATTCTCGCCGCATAGGGATACGTAGGCGGCCTGGGATTTTCTCAGACCTCGGTCATATGTTATATATCATTTTTCTTTTCTTTGATGTATGATTAAACTATTCTTTAAATTATTTAACTCATTTTGTTATTATTTTTCTTGTCTAATTTGTTTAATTTCAGCTTATGTCATGCCTAGTTAGCAAAGAACTAGAAATTAACTTAGGATTCCCCCTTCTACCTTGTAATGTATTTAGATAGCCCCAAGCATTCATAAACTGTAGGAAAGGATAGGATTTAGGGAGATCGGTTTAACCGGGCGAGTTGGGTGCCTAACACCTTCCCAACTCGTAATTTAGCACTTACCCACCTTTGGTGAGACAAGATAGCCGTTCCATTTGCGTGAATCATTAGTGTTCCTCCATTGAGGGAGATCATTTATAGGTTCCTAGACCTTATCTAGGTGGCGACTCCAGTCTTCTTACCCTCCACTGGCATGAGTGGATGGGATCTGAAGGTGAGAACTTTTCAGATCCCAGTTTGAGTGTAATGAGGGTAGACAACTTTAACTATATGAAAGCTCAATTTTAAAAATGAGGATAAATCCAAATTGAAAATTTCAAGAAGATTGATTTTTCCCATGTCCTCACAGCATGCCACCAACCTTCGCAAGTACTACCAGTGAATGGTTGTTAGTTCCTCTGTTAAGTTGTTTTGTTTAGTCGACCATTCTGTCCTGGCCAATAAGATTTTTTTCAATTTTTTCTTTTTTTTAAGTACAATCAGTTGTACGCCGGGCACCCTAGGGGCACCCGCTTAGTTCATTTTAAATACAAGAAGTACTTTCATTCAGCCCACAACTATCAGCAATTGACATAGCCGTTCCTTTTGGCACAGCCGATCTACCCGGGCCCTCAAGCAGGCCCGAGTAGCACGCCGGCCCTCAGTGACTCTGCCTACCCATACCCTAAAGCAAGCCTGAGTAGCACACAGACGATCACCCAATCTGCCTACCCATACCCACAGGCAGGTAAGGGTAGTATGCAGATCACAATTGACACCGCCTGCTCACACCCACAAGTAGGTATGAGCAGCACGCATGTGCTCAATCATTTTGCCTACCCTTACCCACAAGCAGGTAAGGGTAGCATGCAGATCATACATGACACCGTCTGCTCGCACCCACAAGCCGGTAGGAGCAGCATGCAGGTATCCAACTGTTGGGGCATTACGCCACGCTAGCAATACAACCCTTACCCGTATGACTCAGTATCAGTGCCATGTGGAGATCCCCCATTCGACATAAGAAGACCCCTCCAATACAAAGAACAAGGGGTAAGATCGGCATTTTGGGGATTCACACTATTCACTATAAATAGGGCGAATCCCGAGGTTTTTTACAGACAACATTTACTGCTCATTTACTTCTAGATATTCACGCTCTGACACTTGGGACGGAAAATCTCACCTCACCCCACACTTTTCTTATAATATCTTAGTGGGCTCGACACCGAGCCCATTGACTGTTCACAGAGCCCTAACTTTGGCATCGAAGTGGACTCGGGGCATCCGGCCCGCCTCCACCTTCCTTTGTCTTTCCTTGTCCTGCAGGTCCAGTCAGCAAAGAGGACCCACAGGATGGATCTGGGCCGAAATAGTTTGGCGCCCACCGTGGGGCCCGTGAGATTCGGCATCGTAAGATAAAGCCAGAGAGGAACCTTTAGTCATGAGCCCAAGAAGAACTCGAAGCTAGATGATTAGTCCGAACCCCCCTGTAATCGAACAGCAAGTAAATCCCGAGGAAGGAGACAGGTCTGATATGCTGTCCGACAGGGATCGAGGTAAGCGCGCGGCTGACCCGGGCCC
Source organism: Protea cynaroides (assembly GCA_028583415.1). Lineage (NCBI taxonomy): Eukaryota > Viridiplantae > Streptophyta > Magnoliopsida > Proteales > Proteaceae > Protea > Protea cynaroides. The sequence goes on from CM053273.1 coordinate 84,346,891, forward strand.
CGTACATGAATCTTTTGTCACACGCGAACAGTTCGAGACCGTGGCACAACAACTAGCGGTGCTGACACGGTTCGTACAGGGGCTACAGTCCCCAGCTGTCGAAGCCACTTCTCGTCCCCCTGTCGAAATTGTCCCACCAGCGGATCCGCCCAGAGAGACTGACCTCCCCAGAGAAACTCGTCACCATCTGGGGAAAGAGGGAGCTCCACTACCGAGACCAAGAACCAGCGCTCGTCCCGTGTCAGAGCTGAGTGGCACAGGATCAACTTTACAGCGCGGTCGAATCCCCGCTCGAGAAAGATTAGGCCCACAGCCCACGGAGGTGCCTCGACTAGATGAGGATGTGATGGACGAGCTCTTGGTCCCGCAGCGCATAACGCTACTAGAGGTTATCATGGGTGCAGACAAGCCAAACGCTCCCATGGACCCAGAGGTGGCGGCGACTTTAGCGGACCAATTAGCGGCATTGCACCGAAAGGTCGAGATCATGGCAAAGGCCGACGTCACTCAGAACGAAGATAGGGATTACTCAACAGACAACCCTCTCACCGACATCATCATGAGGGTACCCTTGCCCAAACGGTTTACCATGCCGCCAGTGGATTCTTATGATGGATCTACAGATCCTGTCGATTACCTGAACAATTTCGTAGGCGCGATGGTCCTCCATGCAAACCCCGACGCCATTATGTGCAGAGCCTCCCCCCTTATACTCAAGGGTGCGGCTCAGATGTGGTTCAACAACCTACCACCCCGGTCTATTGACTATTTTAAGACCATGGGCAGACTATTCCGGATGCATTTTCAAGGAAGCAGGGTGCAACGGAAGACCAGCGCACACCTAATGAACATGAGACAGAGGTCTGGTGAGACCCTAAGGGCGTTCTTGGCCAGATTCAACCTTGAGGTCCTGCAAGTTAAAGACATCAATGAGGCAGTTCACTTTGCCACATTGAGAGCAGCAGTCACTGACCCAAAGCTTAGATTTTCCATAGCCAAAAAGGAACCGGCAGACCTCCAGGAGCTTTTGGCACGGTGTGAGAAATTCTCCACCGCCAACGAAATCTACGAGACCAGCAAAAGCCTAACTGACACCCCCACAAGCGAGTGGATGAGAGGCAAGACCTTACACGACCAGGAGAAAACAAGAGATCAAGGATAGAAGAAGCGTGGGTGAGAGGATTACTTCAGAAGAAATTCAATGATTATACCCCACTCAACCGTTCCCTAGGGGACGTGTACACCCTCATTGCTAATGACGGGTATCTACATAAGCCTCAGAAGATCGTAACCGAAGCAAAAAGGATAAATCTGAACAAATATTGCCAGTATCATAGGGACATCGGTCACACTACCGATGAATGCCAAAATTTGCAAGCTGAAATTGAAGACCTCATCCAACGAGGTTATTATCGGCAGTACGTCGATCAGAATGCTCCGAGAGTTTCGACTGCCACAGCCGAGGATCGGAGAAGGCAACCTCCTCTACCAAGGGCGAGGACTCCAGAGAGAGAGCCAAGAAGGCAAGAGGAAAGAGAACCCAGGAGGGGTGACAGAAGAAAAGTTCACAGAGATCCTCCTAGGGAGGACAGAAGAAGAGATAGAGCGGCTGAGCCTCGGTACCAAGAGAGGCATCTCGACCAAGAACCCGCCCAACATATGGAGAGACGAGAAAGAGGACCTACCCCGGCGCATTGGGACATCGGTGTCATCCTCTGTCCACTTGCTAAAACCCCTCAGCAGATACATGAATGAGGCAGAGTCCTGAATTCGTTGGACACTAGGGGAAGGACAAGGCTGAGGACCGATCCTAGGAGGGCAAGACAAGGCCTGGACCAAATGCGGCCGCCACCTCCATTGCATGTCATTGACCCACCTTCCGAGGAGGACATCCCTTATGAGTGCGTTTACATGGTCGGGCGAGTGATACCTCGGTGTAGTTCAACAGTCACCAGTGATATTCCCCGACCTGCGATAATCAGATCAGGGTGTAGAGAAAGTCCATCGAGCGTCCGACCTTCACTGGCCGAGGCGGCCGGCTCGATCGCGGAAGATACGGTCAAAATCCTCCAACCCTTTGTGACCGCAGCGCCCACCTCGGCCTCGGTAAATTCTGAGGATAATGAAATTCGTGACCCCTCCACGCAAGGGCGAAAGGCAATGACCATCATCGGTGGTCCGACGGTAGGCAACACATCGGTTAGGGCCAGAAAGGCATACGTGCGGAGCGTCAAATCAACGAAATGGCCGGGAAAGAGAGCCCGGACAGGGGATTTCCTGACCTTCAGTGACGAAGACCTTTGTGGGTTAGAGCTGACCCATGAAGATGCCATAGTTATTACTATGCGGATAGAAGATAGTGATGTTCATAAGATCATGGTAGACACGGGCAGCTCCGCTGATATCATCTACTGGCAAGCCTTTCAGCGGATGGAGATCCCATTGGAACGGTTGCTACCGGTGGACTACCCTCTAGTCAGCTTCTCAGGTGATCTAGTCAGGGTCAAAGGATCAATTCGATTGCCAGTTAGAGCGGTTACTTACCCACGGGAATCAAGGATAACCATGAATTTCCTGGTAGTCGATGTCCTGTCTTCCTATAATGCATTGTTGGGGAGACCTGGGATGATCGCACTCAGATCAGTCCCATCCCCCTATCATTTGGTCATCAAATTCCCTACCCCCAGAGGTGTGGGAGAGTGCAGGATAGATCAATTAGTGTCCCGTAAGTGTTATTCGGCTGAACTCACCGACTTCAAGAAGCCGGTCCCGCGGAGAACAGATCAACTGATGTCCCGAACAGACTACTCGGACGAGCCGACCGACCTTAAGAGGTCAGCCCAAGTTGCCCAGGTACAAATTGAGGATCTCCGCGATGATCCAAAATAGCAAAGAGGAACACCCGCAGAAGACCTAGTTCAAATCCCGTTAACCGCGGACAATCCGGATAAGACGATCCAAATAAGATCCTCCCTCGTAGAGCCGCAAAGGACCGAGCTTGTCAATTTCCTAAGGACCAACGCTGATATTTTCGCTTGGTCTGCAGCTGATATGCCAGGTATCCCAAGGGACGTCGCGCAGCATTGCCTCAATGTGGATCCCCAGCGCCGGCCAGTATGACAGAAGAAGCGGTCATTCGCCGCCTCCCGTCAGCAGATTATCGATGAGGAAGTAGGGAAATTGCTATATGCTGGGTTTATCTGAGAAATTCATTATCCAGAGTGGCTCGCCAACGTTGTCATGGTCCCAAAAGATGGGGATAAATGAAGAATTTGCATCGACTTTACTGACCTCAACAAGGCGTGTCCCAAGGACAGTTTCCCCCTCCCCAGAAATGATCAACTCATTGATGCCACTGCCGGCCATGCGCAACTGAGCTTTATGGACACCTACTCAGGCTACAACCAGATCCGGATGCACGCCGCTGATTCAGAGAAGACAGCTTTCGTGACCAACCGAGGCCTGTTTTGCTATGACGTAATGCCCTTCGGTCTTAAAAATGCCGGAGCAACCTACAACAAGATCTTCGCAACACAAATAGGCCGGAACATGGAGGTCTACGTAGATGATATGCTAGTAAAGAGCTTGATCGGGAGCAACCATATGCGAGACTTGGCAGAAGCATTCGGCGTACTGCGCAGACACCGGATGCGCCTCAATCCGGCGAAATGCGTATTCGGAGTCACTTTTGGCAAATTCTTTGGGTTCATGGTCTCCAGCCACGGCATCGAGGCAAACCCCGCGAAGATCAGGGCTATTCTCGATATGCCAGCACAAACCCGAATCAAGGAAGTACAAGAGCTCACTGGGTGAGTTGCCGCCCTCAGTCGATTCATGTCGCGATCGGTAGATAAATGCCTACCATTCTTTCAGACCCTTAAGGGCAACAAGACTTTCCAATGGACGACCGAATGTCAGCAGCATTCGAGGCATTGAAGACTTATTTGGCCTCTCCCCCATTGTTGGTTAAGCCAGAAACTGGGGACACTCTAGAGTTGTACTTGGCAGTATCATCAAAGGCGGTGAGCGCAGTGCTCATCAAGGAAGTAGAGGGCGTTCAGCGCCCCATTTACTATATCAGCAAAATCTTGTTGGAGGTCGAGACCAGGTATCAATTCATCGGGAAAGTTGCCATGACGCTGGTCACATCAGCGCGGAAGCTACGGTCGTACTTCCAGGCGCATTCGATCACTGTCCTGATCGACTAGCCCCTCAAGAAAATCTTATCCAAACCGGATATCTCGGGATGAGTAATCAATTGGGCGATCAAGCTGGGAGAGTTCGACCTTAGCTACAAGCCCCGCACGGCTTTCAAAGCTCAGGCCTTGGCCGACTTTCTGATACAATCACCCCTCAAGAAGAATAAGTCCCAGACATCCCTGCCTCGGCGGAACCTTCGCCGCCATGGACCTTGTTTGTCGATGGCGTTTTTAACAAGAATCACTGCGGTGCGGGCTTCATCCTCACCAGTCCGGACGGATTTGAAATTCGGTGCGCCCTCCGTTTCATGTTTCAAGTATCCAACAATGCGGCTGAGTATGAGGCGCTCCTCGCTGGACTTCGCCTAGCCAAGGCGGTTATGGCTCGGAGGATAGAGGCGTCCAACGATTCCCAACTCGTGGTGCGTCAAGTCAATGGTGAATATAAAGCGAAGAAAGTCAGTATGTCCGCCTACCTGAAAAAGGTGAAGGAGGCCGCCTCCACATTCAAATATTTTGTGTTACGCCATGTACTACGGGACCAAAACTCCTTGGCCGATTCTCTCTCCAAGCTGGCCACAGCAGACTTAAGTGATTTGGATCATTCAGTGTACACGGAAGTTTTGGATCGTTCACCGGTAGATCCCACAGCCAAGGCCATACTGCCGGCCATTTCAGAGCCGTCCTGGATCGACCCAATCATGTCTTTTCTCAAAACTGGTCAATTACCAACGGACAAGAAAGAGGCGAGGTGGATCCAATCCAAAGCCAGTCATTATGTAATAGAAAAAGACACCCTCTACAAGAAGGCCTTCACGTTTCCCCTGCTACGGTGTTTGCGACCTTCCGAGTCAACCCAAGCCATCAAAGAAGTCCACGAGGGTATTTGCGGTGCACATCAGGGGGGAAGAGTCCTAGCCCATAAAATACTGTGTCAGGGATATTATTGGCCCCAAATGCGAAAAGATTGCATTGACTATGTCAAGAAATGTGTCAAATGCCAAGTATACGCACCAGTATCTCACCTCCCGGCCGCACCGCTCCGATCTATCGAAGCGGCTCCCGTTCCATTTGCCACATGGGGCATGGATATCATGGGGCCATTCCCACCGACCCGTTACCAGCGCAAGTTTGTGGTCGTCGCGGTGGATTATTTCACAAAATGAGCCGAAGCCACGGCCTTATCCAGTATACCAGAAAGTGTCATTCGTGAATTCTTTATCAAGTCTGTGGTATATCAATATGGAGTCCCTAGGGTGCTCATCATGGATAATGGAAAGCAATTTGACAATCATGCCTTCGTAGCATTCTTTGCAGAGCATTGCATCTACCATCGACGTGGTGCCATGAAGCACCCGCAAACCAGCGGACAGACGGAGGATACCAAAAAAATCTTACTGAAGGGGATAAAAACCAGGCTGGATGGAGCAAAAGATCGATGGTTGGATGAGCTGCCTCGCATATTATGGGCGGACCGCACCACTCCGAAAACTGCCACAGGAGAATCTCCATTCCGCCTTGCTTTTGGAATGGATGTAGTCGTTCCATTGGAGGTCAGGATTACTTCCCACCGAATCGCCAACTATGACTCGACCTCCAACGAATCCAGCCTGCGTGCAAATTTGGACCTCGTCGACGAAGTGCGAGATTAAGCCCAGATCCGAATTTTGGCCAATCAACAGCAAGTAGCCAAGCACTATAATAAAAAGGTGTGTCCGCGGTCATTCAAAGTTGGTGACCTCGTCCTCCGATGGACCATTGCCTCCGACCCAACCAACCAGGGAAAGCTCGCTCCCAATTGGGAGGGGCCGTATCAGGTCACCGAGGCACTACACATAGGTTCTTATCACCTTTAGGATATGGATGGTAAAGCCTTGCTGTGTGCATGGAACTCGGAGCACCTTCGCCCATTCTACCAATGACTCCCCACCTTTGTAAAAAAGCCCCGACTGTCCATTTTCTATCTATCAATACAATTCAAGATTCAGGTTATTGCTCAGCTTTCCAGCAACAGCGGCCACAAGATCGACAATCTGGCTATATCAATAACACATGGCTCCATGCCGAGATGAAATCCATTCGGCCCAAAGATTTCACCAAGTGTGGAATGCATTGTGCCGAGGAGGGTAGACACGGTTCCGTGCCAACACAAAAATCCTCCCGGCACCATGCCGATGCGAGACCCTTCGGCCCAAAGATTTCACCAAATGTGGAATCTTTTTGGGCCGAGGAGGGTATACACGGCTCCGTGCCAACACAAAAATCCTCTCAGCACCATGTCGATGCGCGACCCATTCGGCCCAAAGATTTCACCAAGTGTGGAACGCATTGGGCCAAGAAGGTAGACACGGCTCCATGCCGATGCAAAAATCCTCCCAGCACCGTGCCGATGCAGGACCCATTCGTCCCAAAGATTTCACCAAGTGTGGAATGCTGGGCCGAGGAGGGTAGACACGGCTCCGTGCTTAGGAAAAATCCTCCCGGCACCGTGCCGATGCGAGACCTGTCGGCCCAAAGGTTCCACCAAGTGTGGAACGCATTGGGCCAAAGTGAGTAGACACGGCTCCGTGCCGAGGCGACGATTCAATTCAAACGCTTTTTCAAAACAAGGCGAGACCAGACGGGACAGTTCAAGACAAAGGTGTTTTTCATTAATTCAAATGTCAAGTTTACATGAGCGTCGATTTACATGGGCGCCGAAAGAGGCGGATATTGGGTACATCGGTGCGGCAACATAAAAAAATAATCACTAAGTCTTAATCCTCTGGAGGGTTCACGTCGGTGCGCGTAAAATCATAAGTACTGTCTGTAGGAGGATCTGTCCCGCTGCACCCCGCTTCTTTCGCGCTGACCTGAAGAACAAAGCCAGGAGTTGGGGGCGGATCCATAGGCGAGACTGCACTGTCCTGAGGGGTCGTAGGGGTCTCCTCCAAGTCCGGAGAAGCCAGAGGTTCCTCACCCTCGAACACCGTCTCTAACCTCTGGAGCATTTCGTCGTCGTCCACTTCAGGGATCTCGACCTCCTCATCAACAGGGGCGAGGCATTCAACCCCGGTATAGTCGATACCCGACACCTTATCGTCCACAAACTCCTTCAAGGCCTGTGCCCCCTCGGAGAAGCTATGAAGGGAACATCGCCCCACCAATTCCTTCAATTTCTTGAATTCATCGGACTTCTGGTATAGTCGTACCGCTCCAGCGGCGAAGGAGCGCATCTTCAAATAGGCTGCCTTGAACTTGGTCCTATGATCTCTCATGCGCTCCAGAGCCGCCTTCAGCTGACCGACCCGTTCTTCCCTGGCCTTGGCCTCCTGCTCAAGACGACGCTTATGCTCGCGGACCTGGGCGAGCTCTCACTACAAGCGGGTCACCTCTGTAGAGATGGACGTTACCTCCCGCTCCTTATACCGGAGCTGCGTCCGGGCATGGTCCCGCACTTCCTCGGCCATATGCAATTTACTGTCTGTTTCGGCCAAGTCCCGGGCCATCTCCCCGGCGCGCTCCTTCAGTGTCTCCATATATACACCGAGCTACAACAAAACACGAAGAACAGTTAGAAGAAAATCAAGGAAATAGAATGTAGAGGGCGCCGTCAAAATGCACTAATTACTTACCGATGCACCCAGAGTATCCGCCCCGAAAATAACTGAACGCATAGGAAGCCCCCGCACTAGTGACCGATCGCGGGGCAAGATGGCCCCCTTCATCAGCTCTCTTGCGGCGTGGATGTCACCAATGGTCGTATCCTCCTCCGTCAGCTCCCAATCCAGACGGAAGGCTCGTTCGTCACCAATGCGGTCCCGCGGACGGGGACCCATCAGGGGGAGTCGTCCAAACTCACTAGGGACTCCCCCCTGCCCCTGAATTACCCTCGGCCTCTCTAGAGGAGGAACTGGGGACGTCTGAATCCATGTTGGGGTAGGTTGTCTGCCCCCGCTGCCTCCCGCTGCCTCTCCCAGAGCAAGGACTGCCTCCGGCCCGACCGCAATACTCCCCTTCTTGAAAAATCAAGCACACGGTACCGCGGATTTAGTGGCATCGCATAGACGCGTGCAGCATCGGCCAAGGCAGTATTGGGTGAGAACTTACGTGTCCTCTTCGGTGGCCTCTTCGTCGATTCAGCCTCAACGCCGGTCTGATCCGCTGATGCCTTCGTGATTCGCTCCTCCTGAGCCATCTTAGTCGCGGCCTCCTTACGAGCAACATCCTTCTTCCTCAGCTCCATCAGATATGTCTTGTTCAACTTCACTGCAATAAACAACAAAAGAATCAGCCAAGTTAGTATGTCGACGTCGGCCAGCTCTATACCAAAATGATACTCACACAGACGATTCTCGGCCAAAACGAGGGGGTCCTTCAGCTTAGCCACGCGAATTGGAGCCCCCTCGGAATGCCGAGCTAGACGCAACATCTCAGACTCCTCGAGCAGTAGGGGGACATCTGTGTTGAGTGTCTCGGCGTCCAACTTCTTCCACACATTCCTCAGTAGCACATCATCACCTCGGATATAAAAGAATTTGTTCTTCCACAATTTGATTGAGGTCGGCTTGTCAGCTAGGAGGTCGCTAAAGTCAGGCCTCTTGGCAAAATAGTACCACCCCGTCCGACAGTAGTCGTTGAAAGTGAACATGTGGCGGAACATATTCAGGGTTGGTATATGTCCTAACCTCCGGAAGTAGATAACGAATGCTATCAAGTTCTTCCAAGAGTTCGGCATCAGTTGGATATGGGCCACTTGATAGTACTCTAAGATCTTGACCACCAACTTTAGTACCGGAACTCGGAAGCCGACCTTAAACATCTCAACGTTGACACACAGTTCCGACCTCTGACTCCAACAGGCCCGCTTCCCCGCAGTGGGCATTCTAATCTCCACCTCGTCCGGTATCTGGTACCGTTTCCGGAGATTGTTGAACTCGGCCTTGGTCAAGAGGCAAACTTCCCCGTGGGCGTCAAACTCTGGGGGAGCCTCGGCCTCCTCCCTGACCTGTATCAAAACCTCGGAACCGACCTCGTGAGTGGACACGCCCGTCAAAAGATCACGGCGTGAGGGCCCAGCTGTAAGACCTGGCTGCCCCCCTTCGACCTCTCCCTCAGTCACCAATTCCACCTCGGGGCCGCCCTCGGAAACCCGTTCCGTAGAACTGCTAGGAGAGGACGTGCCCGAGGTCGTCCCATTACCGGACGAGGACGGACTACTGCTGCTGCTGCTGGAGGATGTCCCTACACCCTCTATGTCTACTTCCACCTCGATCTCCTTACCCTCATTAGCCATGTTTCAAAAGACTTGAAAAAAGAAGAATACTTACTGATTTCTGATATAAGGTAGTGCCGAAGTGAAAAGAACCGAGCCGCTGTGAGATATCCGAGCCGAGGTGCCAAGTAGGTACCGATGCGCAGAGCCAAAGCCAAAAAAGCAACTACAATAGTGATTTCAGGGTGAGGGGCCTTCATACCCCACCACCCCTTTTATAAGACCCCATGCCTGCTCACGTCCACGTGGGAGCAAGACACTGGGTCATCGGTCGGTGCATTTATTATCGACCAAACGTAACGGGTCCGTTGAACGGGTCCCGACTTGCGGTATCCATGATCGACCCGGATCCAGACCCAGATCTAGGACCTCAACAATGACCGATGTGTATTAGATGCAGTGCCCACATTGATTGCATTAGCTCGGATCATGTGACAATCCCGTGACGGCCTCAAACTCTCGTCCTCGTAAAGTGACCGGTGTGTATTGGCCGTAGTGCCCACCTCGATCGCATTGGCTCGGATCACGTGACAATCTCGTGACGGCCTCGATATTTCTTCCTCAACAATGACCGATGTGTATTGGCCGCAGTCCCCACCTCGGTCGCATTGGCTCGGATCACGTGACAATCCCGTGACGGCCTCGGTATTTCTTCCTCAAAAATGACCGATGTCCATTGGCCACAATGCCCATATCGATCGCATTAGCTCGGATCACGTGACAATCCCGTGACGGCCTCGGCATTTCTTCCTCAACAATGACCGATGTGTATTGGCCGCAGTGCCCACATCGATCGCATTGGCTCGGATCACGTGACATTTCCGTGACAGCCTCGGTATTTATTCCTCAACAAGGTCGTAGCGTGTTGAACACAGTACCCACCTCGGCCACGGACAAGCACCCTCATCAAAGTTGTGGTGTGTTAACCACAGTGCCCACCTCGGTCACGGACCAGCGCCCTCAACAAGGCCGTGGCGTGTTGAACGCAGTACCCACCTCGGCCACGGACCAGCACCCTCATCAAAGTCGTGGCGTGTTAACCGCAGTGCCCACCTCGGCCAAGGACCAACGCCCTCAAACTATACTGTGGCATATTAGCCGCAGTACCCACCTCGGGCTAGGACCTACACCCTTCGCAACTACCAAGATATTGACCACGCCACCCGCCTCACCAAGAAGGAGAGTACGCGTAATCCAAATCTTTCGAATTCAGCAGAGCAATGAGGCAAGTTGTTAGGGCAAAAACCCATTTCTCTATTTTTTGCTCAGCCGAACCCTACAGATTCGGCAGGGCAACGAGTCAAGTGTTGGGGCATTACGCCATGCTAGCAATACAACCCTTACGCGTAGGACTCGGTATCAGTGCCACGTGGAGATCCCCCATTCGACATAAGAAGACCCCTCCAATACAAAGAACAAGGGGTAAGATCGGTATTTTGGGGATTCACACTATTCACTATAAATAGGGCGAATCCCGAGGTTTTTTACAGACAACATTTACTGCTCATTTACTTCTAGAGATTCACGCTCTGACACTTGGGACGGAGAATCTCACCTCACCCCACACTTTTCTTATAATATCTTAGTGGGCTCGACACTGAGCCCATTGACTGTTCACAGAGCCCTAACTTTGGCATCGAAGTGGACCCGGGGCATCCGGCCCGCCTCCACCTTCCTTTGTCTTTCCTTGTCTTGCAGGTCCAGTCAGCAAAGAGGACCCACAGGACGGATCTAGGCTGAAATACCAACCATTCTGCCTATCCATACCCATAAACAGGTAAGGGTAGCATGTAGACCACACATGACACCGCCTACTCACACCCACAAGCAGGTGTGAGTAGCATGAGGATGCCCGTGCATAACCTCGAGCAAGAATGGTGGGCGCGCATCACTTCAACACTACCCTCGCTTGGTTACTCAGAGGAACGTCCCAAATTTCCCATGCCTTAGCCATTTCCTTAAAGACTTAAGTGTTCTCGGCCTGCTCAGCCGTCAAGCCGACAACACTTCCGATGTAGGGGCAGTACAAACAATACAACACAACAAAAATAATGAAAGAGAGAACACACAATGAGGCTTACAAAAAATGAATTTTATTCATAAAAGCCCACAAGGGGCAGCAGTACAAAGCTCGCGAAATGGCGTAGCAATTACAGAACAAAAGAAAAAAGAAAAAAAATATACAAGGTAGCCCCCGCGAGTAGAAGTCCACTCAAGTAGGCCCGTCCTTGGCAGTGGGATCAGTGGGGACGTCGCTCGACACTGCACATCCGGAAGCTCGACGATCAGTGTCTGAGGAACCTCGTAAGGAGGCAAGTGATCCTCCTGCACGCCCTCGGCCTCCATACGCATGGTCGGCTCCACCACTTCTTCCTCGGCAAGTATCGAGAACTCCGAGCAATCGAATACCATGCCCTTCTCAGCAAGATGCTCCTTCAGGTAAACAACTCCTTTCTTGAAGAACTCGTTGGCGGCCTCCTCCAAGTCGGCATACTAAGACGACGACGGGTAGTCAGCCACAGCCTGATCCCGAATCTTCGCCTGGAATTCCTTTGCCTTAGCCAATGCCTCCTTGGCCAAGTTGGCATCGTCTTAGGCCTTCCGCTTGGCATCCTCGGCCGCTCGCAATCTCTCCTCGGCTTATTGCACCCTTCGGTGTTCCTCCAAAAGGGCGTCCTTGGCTTTGTCCAGAGAAGTCCGGAGGTTGGACTTCTCCAAAGCAAGGCCTTCGGCCTTGGAGGTCTTCTCAGCCAACTTGTCCTCGGACGCCTTCAGCGTCACCCGCAGGGAAGACTCCAGCTCGGTCTTCTCATCCAGGTCTACCACCAAGCCCGCAGCTTTCTGGCAAAGCTCAGCCACGAGGTTGCTACCCTGCATACCAGAAGAGCAGAACAGTTAATGAACATTCAAGCATCTAAGTAAAAGTATGTTTGGAAGAAAGAAGGGTTAGCTATCATACCGGGGTGCTGGCGAGGAAGATCATCTTCAGCAGGTCGGTCATCTCTAGGGAGGAGGTGAACGCTACATCCTCCGGGAGGCGGTTCTCGGTCAGTATGATCCTCGCCACCCTCGTGCTTTTGAACACCAAGTCGGTGTCCTTCAGCCCGAGCTGTGGAGCGAATACTGCCGCCCCCGCCTTCTTCTCGGAGTCGACCTTCCTTAGGGGAACAGACTCCCCTTGGGCCTTCGAATTGGCAGCCCCGGTCTGATCGACCACCTTCATCACCCGGAGGGGCTGGACTTCCTTCGTCGCAGCCCCCTTTTTGTCCTCCTCAGGCCGACCAACCCTTACGGTCGGCCTAGATTTGTAGATGTCGGCCGGTAATTCTTGGACGACTGGATCTTCTTCTTTGGTGGACCCTCAACCATGGGCCTCTTGCCCTTGGGGTTGTCTACCATTGCACGCGTCCTAGGGGCGGCCTTGCCTGCTTGATCGTCTCTCCGATCGGTCATCCTACCGGCTTCGGCGGCTCGCTTACGCAGGATCCGGGCAATCAGTTGATCGTTGGAGAAGTTTACTGCAACAAAAGAGTCAAGCAAACAGTTAGTACTGATAGTAAGATAGCCGATCAGAGTCCAACAGCTATAAGTAAAACTTACCTAGTAAGTCGTGCTAGGCCAACTTCAGGGGATCCGCCAGGTCGGCATACCGAACGGTCTGGCCCTCCAGTACCTTGCGTTGGGCCCGCCTCTCCTCCGTGGTCAAGAAAGGGACCTTGTTGAACCCTGTCACGTCGACCACCAGCCACGCGTTGGACAAGGGCAGAGCAGGGCCACCCGCCGGAGGACCCACGAAGAAAATTTTCTCTTTCCACTCGTGGATGGAAAAAAGGTTTTTGAGAGATCGCCGGAACCTTCTTTGCGTTCCTCTGGCTGAAGTAGTACCACCCACTCATGGAGCGGGTCTCGGTCAAACTGGAAAACTGGAAGAGAGACCGGAACAGGTTCACGGTCAGAGTTTCTTTCAGTCGGAGGACGAACATGATGAAGGCGTAAATACACCGCCACCCGTTCGGAGTCAATTGAGATGGGGCGATGCAATACACCTTTAGGATGTCAACAACAAGAGTGTGAAGGGGGAAACGGAGGTCGGACTTTAAGGCGTGTTCGTACACGCAGACATCTGAGAGGTTCAGGCTGCAGGCCCTCTCCTCAGAGGATGGGAGTCAGACCAAGACATCGGTCATCGGCTCCTCTAACTGGTAGGCTCTGCGGATTTGAGTCAAGGCCGAATCAGACACGACCTTGCTTGGCACCCTCCACGCGGGAAGTTTATCTACAAGAGGAATCATAGGACGACCACTCCTCTGGCTAGGAGCCCGTCGAGCAGAAGTGCCAGCTGGGCGACTACGCTCGGCGGCGTCAGAGGAACCTTGCTTAAGTTCCTCTTCAGATGCCAGACCGGAAGCCAAAGAGACGACTTTCGAAGATTTTCGGGCACTGGCCCTCCCACCAGAGTCTGTCGACTCGGTGGTCTCCGACCCAAACTCCAGGCTGACGGAGTCTCGAGCTCTCCTCTTCTTACTAGGAGGCTCAGGGGCGACAGAAAACCCATCCATCGAGTCGGACGACCTCTCCGAAGAAGAGGTCTGGTACTGTGCCATAGCTTTACTCTCTCTCACTCTTCCTAGGGGTGTGACACTATTGGACGAAGTGGAACTAACAAGCATGAAAAGGGAAATGGAAGAGAAATGGAAAGGAAGGACAAGAAGAGGAAACTTACTGATTGTGAAAACAGCAGAGAAGACCCACGACGGATGTGAAGGATTGTGACTCCGACCATACAAGGAAGACTCCGATTTTAGCTCGTCCAAATGATCGAATGAAAGTGTTTGGAGCATATTTATAGGCACCGAGTTTGAAAATCGACTTTTCAGATTCCGACCATGTGGCGGAACAGTAGTGGCTAACGTCTGCCGCGTCGGGCGCGACGTGACAGGCTGACGTCAGTCGCAATAATGACAGGATATTTATGACACCAGATTTCGAGACAATCGGATTTGATCTCGACCGTCCGATGGAGTCGACCGTTCGTGGTTGTAACTGTAATTTATTGTGCTTCGTCCCGAGGCGCACCGATTGGTTTGTGGCCATCGGATGGGCATGGCCGTTCGGATCACTTAAAGATCTACGGTTGAGCGGAACAATGGTTCGTGTGTCTGATGCCTCGGATTCCATGCATCGACTGGTCGTGGGGATAGTTGGTGACAACTGCCATCCACTCGCTTGGGAGTTCCGATCGTAATGGTGAATTCTCGAAGGACGTTGGTACGACCAACGGTTGTGACCGATCGGCCTTTCGAAGTATCCGAGCAGATCTTGATATTTTTGTTCGGTATATTTGCACTATCGAATTCCTTGAATCCGACAGCGCAAGGGGCATCTGTTATGTGGGAAAAACATCATCCACTTAAAATCTTACACGTGGCTACCTTTATCTTCGGAGCTGACCACGAATGATGTATTGCACTCGGTTTATACCGCTCGGAGTCACAGTCCTATTATGACACGGTATCGGTCGGAAGTATATACTTACTCGGTTATGATTCTTAGTCGGAGTAGAGTCCTAAAGCAACTATGTCACGTCAGAGGAGTCCTTCTCCTAATACAATACGACATCGATCATCACGGCCATACGACCACTCGTATGGCGACACGAGTCACTCTTACTGTGGATCGACTTAGCTTCCTTAGCTACAGTCTCCCACTCCCACTCGGAGTCTATGACCTGGGTGTCCCTCAGAGCGACACTTGACAGTCCTATTGGCGATCTACTTCCCTGAGTCCTGGTACCTCCACGCTTCTTCCCAATCTCTATAAGTAGAGGACGATCCCTCAAGGTAAATTCATTCACAATCTCACAATCACTATCTCTCCATTCATTCTCGTACGCTCAAACTCTCTCATCGTTCCCCTCTTTCTCTAAACTGGAGATAGCTTCCTGCTATCTCTTGACTGTTTACATTGGGAATCTGACTTAAGCATCGGAGTGCACCTGGGGCTTAGTCGCCCAACTCTGTTGTCTCATCTCTGTGATTGCAGGTTGCTCGGATCGCAGACCGACGAGCGATTTCCAATTGTAACACTAGCCTACTATTTTTTTTCATGCAAACATAAACAACTAATGTAGTCCTAAATAAATTTGAACTCAATTAGTTGTGGAGGATAACACAGAGTTAAAAACAAGTACCTAGAAGGAATACCGAGGGTAAAAATAAGGGAGAGAAAGGGAAAAAGGATCAGTATGATGCTGTCAGTCAGTTTGTCGCAAGCTACCACAAAGGAAAAGCAAAAGGGAAACATAATCAGTGGGACTTTGGCTGATAACTAAATAAGGGTAAAAATAACTAAAAAGGAAAAAATAAGGGTAAAAATAAGGGATTACCGAGGAGGAGGACAAATTTAGGGAATCACTGGGGCATCAGGGGGCTTGAGCTGTTGGTTTGTCGCGCTCTAGTGTAACTGCAAAACAAACACAATCAATTATAATAATCTAAAAGGAAGTTTGATTGTGGATTCAAACTTAAAATATTCAAATAAAAAAACAAAGGCATCCCACTAATGGTAAGGTTTATGACCTCATTCAGAGAAGGAACTTCAATCTGAACTCTATATAAGGTTAGAGTTCCTTACCTGTTTCAAATGGTCCCATCGTCGTCTTCTATATCAGTCAAAGGAAGAAATAGGTATTCACAACAAGAAACCATTCAGAGTAGCAAAGTGAAATAGCAAAGTGAAGGAAGAAAAGGAATAACGTCGGTGATAGAACAAATGGCTTCGTGTGCTACGACATCGTCCTCGGTGGGCTACAGAAACAAGGTCAGATTGGAGTACCAGAGTGAAGGTCAGATCAGCCGTTCGAAGTTAGGGTTGGGAGGAACAAAACTCGAAATTTGGGTGGTAGGTATTTTTAGATTTTTAGATTTCGCGTGGGGGTAGGGTAAAAAAAATAAGTAAGGGTAAATTGAACTTTTTCCCTTACAATAAAGGTATTATTGTCATTTATGTATTTTCTAACTGCTGACATCAGCAACTAACGACTGTTAGTTACTTTTGGATCTTTTTGATAAACGTTTGTGTAATTTGGGTGGTAAGTGATTTTTTAAAAAAACTTGGATGATAGATGATTTGTGAAAATCTTTTTGAGTGTTTGGTGAAAATTTCCCTTTATTTAAGTCTTCTCCTACCCTGAAGCTATGAGAACTACTTTTTTTGCCTCCAAATGTTCTGAGTCCATAGCCTTATTGAGTCTACTTTAATCCTTTGGGAGTTTGGAATCAAATCAGATTTATCAAATACTATTCTGCTCTCAAACGACTCAGAGATGAAATCAATCAATCCAAGAGGGGGAATGTTATTGATGTTACTCTTATATGCTAGGCAGTCCACAGACGATTTTTTCACGTCCACAGACCGCCAGCTCCCACAGCTGAACTGCTGAACCTCAACGGTCCAATGGCTCCGGTCGGACCACCTACAAGATCACAGTCTCCTTTAATCTCGCACTTGTCAACTCAAAAGCGCTTCAGAAACCAAAATCAAAATCAAAATTTTATGGTAGATTCATCTCTGAAATTCGGTGTCTCCGAAGAACAAGGCCAGACATTTTCTTCACAAACAGCCAAGGGCGATGCATCGCGACGCACACGGAGCGATTGCACGGCTGTTCGTTCTTCTTCTCGTCGGTCTCTTCTTTCTCTATGCAACTGCGCGCCCCTTCGTTCTCGTTCTCTCCAAGGACGACCTTAAAGAAAATCCTCCTTATTCCGTCGATGACGAATCTTCAAACTCTGAATCCTCCGAGTGGGAAGAGTTCGGAGATTCCGAAAGTAAGTCCGAAGACGAGCTCGATCCCGGTTCATGGTGTCCCATCTTCGAGCCTGACTCCATGGCGGGTGCCTCACCGAAGAGCGAGGACGAAGCCCTTTATTACTCTGGCATCCGCAAGATGGTTTCCTCTGTAAGCTCTGGTGATCCGGGATTGATGGAGGAAGCCACTTCGGAGATCGAGACCGCTGCCGTTGGTGGATTCCCTCATGCGCAGTCCGCTTTGGGTTTTCTCTGTAGGACGGGACAATTGAGAGAGCAGAACGGAGCGAAGGCTTTTCTGTATCACCAATTCGCCGCCGATGGTGGTAACATGCAGTCTAAGATGGCCCTCGCATACACTTACTTGAGACAGGATGTATGGAAACCCTAGCCTTAAGGAGAGAAAAAGATTTTTCTCATTTCTGTTGCGGTTTTATCAAAGTATTTACTATTTTTGCTTGCTTGCTTGCTTGCAGATGTATGAGAATGCTGTGGAGCTTTACGCAGAATTAGCGGAAGCTGCGGTTTCGAGTTTCTTGATTTCCAAGGACTCGCCTGTGATTGAACACGTTAGATTACATACTGGCGCTGAGGAAAACAAGGAGGCATTGCGGAAGTCACGAGGGGAGGAGGATGAGGACTTCCAGATCACTGAATACCAGGCGCTAAAGGGGAATGCTGGGGCAATGTACAAAATTGGGATGATCTACTACTTTGGATTGAGAGGTGTGAGACGTGATCATGCCAGGGCATTGTCGTGGTTTTTGAAGGCTGTGGAGAAGGGGGAGCCCAGGTCCATGGAGCTTCTTGGAGAAATATATGCTAGGGGAGCTGGAGTTGAAAGAAACTACACTAAGGCGCTCGAATGGCTAACACTGGCTTCCAAACAACAGTACTTCTCCGCTTATAATGGGATGGGGTACTTGTATGTTAAAGGCTATGGGGTGGAAAAGAAGAACTACACGAAAGTGAGTTGACCTTGTTCCTCTGGTCTTCTGTGCTTAGGTTTCATGTTTTCTTCAGCTATACGTCACAGGTTCTTCTGTCCATCCAAGCTTATTTGATTTATAAGACTGCATTCTTATTTTACATCGAAATCTTCCATCTTTTTTAAACTGTCTTCGTTTTGGGATGCTGCCTTATTGTTTCTGTTCTTTAAACCTGGCTGTGGCTGTCTCACGATGCATATCTTTGGACTTTGATCTACTTCTATGTTTTTGTTTTGAATGATACTATTTATTATAAGAAAGCAAATTATGAATATAGAGCTAGAATGTCACGGAAAGTAGTCCACAAACGAAAGAAAAATGACAAATTTGCTGCCCAACAATCCATAACATGTCAATTGTAGACTTGTAGTATGATTTACTTCTAGATTCATATTCCAATCAAAAGCATGCCATGAACATTGGGAACAAGCGTTGTAGCTGTTGGTATGATTCATGATTATACCTTTGTTGATTGATGCTACAAATTAATACCAAATGAGTATTAGAAGAGTTGTGCTACTCTTCTCGGCTTTTTTGAGCCACTTTTTAGTCGCTTACTTTGTGAAGAATTGAATCATTTTACCAGATTGGAAATGCATGTGAGTTTGAAGCTAAATTTTATCTTTGTAGGCAAAAGAGTATTTTGAGAAGGCCGCAAATAATAAGGAGCCTGGTGGTCATTATAATCTGGGGGTGTTGTATCTAAAAGGAATTGGTGTTAAAAAAGATGTTAGGTTAGCATGCAATTTTTTCATCACAGCAGCCAATGCTGGGCAGCCAAAGGCGTTCTACCAGTTGGCAAAAATGTTCCATACGGGTGTTGGGCTTAAGAAGAATATTCCTTTGGTAAGTCCGTTCAACTTCTTTTATCCTTAATCAAAACTTTACAATTATGTTTTTTTTATTTTTATTTTAAGTTTGTTGGTGCTTTTTCCCTTTGCCTATCTTTTTTTTTTTTTTTTAATTGAATGACAACTTATCTATTGATGGAGATAATAATGTAGTAGTGGTAGTAGTACAAGAATGGTACAAGCCTCAGAAGACTAGGGCCATGACTCCTGATGCACATGAACAGATACAATGAAACCTAACTTCAATCTTAATGGATAAGAAAGCTCCAATATCAATCTAGGTCTGACAATCCATTGTCTGGCCATGAAATCTGCCATATCATTTGTTGACCTCGGCTTCCATTGAAATTATATTCATCTGATCCACCAATTGCTGGTTCTGAATAACCAGCCCAGCAATAATCTCCATAGCATATCTTCTTTGTGATCAGCCTATGCTATTGCCAAATATGAGTCACCTTCCGCATTAAATTTGTAAATCCTCTTTGGATGGAAAACCTCGATGCACCTTGTAGGACTAAACCTCAGCCCTTGAGGATTCACCCTCTCCAATAGGACAGAAGCATATCCACACTAGTGAGTTTTCCTACCTTCTTATGACATCTCCAATTCCTGGTAGACCTAGGATACGAAGAAACAACCCATCAAAGTTATTTTTGACCACTCTGAACCATCAAAGTTAAATTTGACCACTCTGTCTGGTAGCTTGGACCATGATTCCATCCTTCTCTCTCTCTCTGAAGCAAAATTTTTCAAATTTCGGTTTCGACCAGGAATTTGACCTTGGTCGAAACTGAAATGTACCTTTGAAAATTGAAATGTGTGAAATGGCCTCAAAATTTGGTCCATTTTGTAGGTCAACTTGAAATGTACGTTTCGGTGGTTAAAGATAGGATTTTGCCCTGAAATTTCTTGTAGTGCTTTGCAGGTTTACACATGTTTGAATTGTTATTTTGGAAAAAAAAATCCCCAAAGTAGTAGTTTGGCTTTGGACCTTATGTTGCTAATATATGTCGTAGCCTACTGTATTTTTTCCCCATATAGAGCCTATTTTTCTCATAATTTAGTCTTGGAACACACAACATTCAATAAACACTTGAAATATGCAATATAAATGAATAATCATAAAATTGGAAAGCATTCCACAATTAACAAAGGGTGATACCATTAATCATTGCAATGGTATAAAAAAGTCATCAAAGACAATTAGTACAATTTAGATATTTGACAACTATTTGTCATATAATATTACAACTAACGAGTTACGAATTACGATGCTAGGCATATGTCAGTACCATGGAGTTCCAGGGAAGATCATAACCACTAAAAGATCGATGCTGCCCCTGTGACTGATGGAACCATTCCTTTGACTAAAAGACACGATGGCCATGACATAGTATGCCTGAAGAAATGGTCGAAGTCCAATATAGCAATCCTGTAGGTCATCATCAACTTACTCATAGTTGTCAAAGCAAACCAAGGCGTTGGAGGCCTGACAGGGCGCTTGATTTTCCAAAGCGTCACAAGGGCACGTGGACACCATGGCGATGCCTTGACAGCTATGGACATACTCTAGGTACATTAACCTAGAATATATATCACCCGACTGTGAGTTGCCTGCGTATTGTTGGTCTCTCTCTATCTTCTCTCTCCTTCCCCGGGAACCAGATTCCTTCCCTGCGGTTCTGAATCTCCTCTACTTCTCTGCAACCATCGAGAATCCTCTTCTCAGTTATTATTCTCTTATCCTTTTCTTTTCTTCTTTTCCCCATCTTCATTATTCCTTTGTGCTCTTCTTCTTCCTTGTTTCTGTTTCTTTCCTCCATATTCTGTTCTACATAATTTGCAGCCCCTAGCAAATAGAATCGATCTCTACTGATCCTCTTCAGATTGGTTTGAAATTTGAAGGGGTCATTCCTATGCTGGAAACGACTCATCTTCTACAGTTTAGAGTCGAGATTTGGTTTCCGTTGTGAGTGCTAACCAGAATTTTAAATTTGGTTCTTTACCCTATGGCAGACCCAGTTGCAGGGAAGTTGTCCTTCATTAATCCTAATCAGTTGGAATCCAAGTTTTAGGGTGTTATAGATCCTTTCCTAAAATTTGGTGTGATTTGTCTTAATCACTTGCGTCTCTGTCAAAAGGATATTTTTATAAAAGGAAAAGTTAGGTTGATGCGGGTCTTAGGTTGGGACAAACCTGTTTGGATTCACTATAGGCTCACTGTCATTGGTGCGGCGGCCTGCCCTAGTGGGAAGGGTGCTGCGTCTGAGGCGTGGCTGAATTTGATGTGCATGATCTTGGTGTCCCGTTGTTTGACCTTCGATGTAGTCCCCTTTGTCGATATCAGGAACTGTCGATTGGTCTGCATTCCAAATTGGAATAGGGAGTCGCCACCTGAAGTTAATGTGGCCTCCGGTCCTTCGTATACATGGGAATGTGTATGTAAAATGAGGTGTCGACGCCTGGTGATTGGGCTCTAGGACTCTTGACAAACAGATGACCGAGATCGAGGTTGAATTCCCAATCTGCCTATGTATCTCGATTCTCGAGAGACTAGTTCGAGAATCAGGTCAAACGTAGTTCATGCTCGGATAAGATATTTGGTCTAAACAAAGGTATGGGTAGGAGTCACATTATAGATAGGGGAATGTGTTATTTCCCAATCTGTCCAACATAAGTCGATCAATCTTCTAGACGTTGGGTAAAAAGGAAAATAATGTTTTTTTTCAAACACAACCTAACCATACGTTGCTATGTTGACAAACAAGTTTGAATGATAATGTTGCTTCAAGTGAAAAAAGGGTCACAAAATGACATGATTATGGTACCTTAAACTAAGGCAAAGTAACAACGTTGGGGAAGTATTGTTTAACTTTCCCTAAACCAAGGTCATGTCAAATAATTTGCTCATGGATTTTGGGGGAAGGATGAATCCTCTATAATGGCTCGGGGCAGAACCCGGGCCTGAGTCCTATAATGAACGGCAAAACCAAAACAATAATAATAATTGATAAAGAAAGTTGGAACACCATACCTAAGATTTCTTCCGCTCTGAGTGCCAATAAGTCTGAAAAGTGAAATCCTCAATTTAGGGGAAGCTTGACTTTGTTGCTTACTCCATTGGAAAAGATTGACCACAAAATGGTTGAGAAGGGGTGAGGTAGGTATCATGAAACTTAGGCCCAGACACCGAAAGGGCGAAGCAAGTTTGATTAAAAAACTCAAGCACTACGTCGGAGCTAAAAATAACGAAAATCTGAAGTCAAAACTTCAATTGATACCATAGTTGTCAAGGCGTCAAGATGAACCAAGGTGTTGGAGGGCTGATGAGGTGCCTAGGCGTGCCAAGGTGATGCCTTGACAACGATACTCAAACTGAAGAAGGAAGCCTTCTATTTATAGAGAAACTGGAATGCGAGCACAACGCCCTGGTGAACTTATCGCGACACCTTGGTGCACTTACCATGGCTCCATGGCAATATACAAGGCGCTGTCCTCAAAAAGTGCTGAGCCGTGGGACAGCTAATGGCCCCATCAATCAGTCAAAATGGTAGTGCGGTGACGTCGTATCAAACTGCCATTGTAAAGCGGAGCCATGGAAACATACAAAGGGTCCATGCGCAAAACACACGGCTCTGTATGGCCGTTTCACATCACTAAAGTAGTCTGATGTCATTAATGCTGTCGTAAGACAATATTGTGGGGCCACAATACATAACTGTGGCACCGTGATACATGACAGCGGAGCCGCAACAAGTGACTACGGATCTGCAATTGGTATAAAACTGCCTATCTTCAGTAAAACTGATTTTTAGGGCAAACGAAGCTGAATATGGTCAATTCTTCCGTCCGGAGATAGCTCAAGGGCAAGATCCCTGCAAAATCATCATCGCGAGGGGAAGGGTGGCAAAATTTGGTGCCTACACTCATTAGGTGACAAATCACCCAATATATAGGGTCAGTCGCAGTTCCTGGTGATGGATAGATCACCCAGGTTCGGGTCCATAAGCATTTGGAGTTAGCTCACCCTTGAGGGATCGCGACCCTTTGTCCCGCTGTTATCACCGACTATAATTATCTAACAGTTCAAGTACAGTTGATATAGTTGAGGCGCAATCCAAATATGGTTTTTGAGGGTGGAATTTATGGAGAGGCACAAGCACGTCATGCCCGACAGACCCACCTCGCATTGGGGAGATCAATGAACAATGGGACTTACCTGTAATTTTGGGGACATTCCAAAGCCTTAGGAACAGATAATGGGATTAACCGTGAAGGATATTTGAGAAGAGGGAGAAGGATAAGTTGGAAACAGCTTTAAGAAGCAAGGGCTTTCTTGTAATTTTAGAAGTTGACCTTCTTCCCAACCTTACGACTGAAGCAAAAAAACCCAGTGGAGAGTAGGATTCGATTCTGAATTCGAAACTCACACAATTCATGATCAATCAGGCTGAAACCGTAAGGCAGGTTTTGTAATCCCTTAACCTATTGAATTCACTCAATGGCCGATAAAATAATCAACTGAAAATTGGTATGAGCATTGTTGGAAATCAATTCTGGCGGTAGTTGCAGATTGCAGAAAATTTTCAGACTTGGTTCTACCAACTGGAACAATGGTTAGTGATGAAAATCTAGGGATCAAGTCACCTAGGGCAGATCTATTGAAGTTCAGAATCTTAGGCCAAATGGAGTTCAATCTGCTGAGCTCCAAGAAAAGAATCTTAGGCTAACAGTACCGCATCACTGGAAGATAAAGGATAAACTAATGACAAGAATTGGGAAGAAGGAATAACAGGGGGAAGAAGAGAAGAATATTAACAAAGGAAGGAAAGAAGAAGAAAGAGGGGGAAGGGGGGATACCTGAGAAGGAGTCAATCCAAGGAGAAGGGAACCAGCCACGGCCAGTAGCTCAACTGCACAAAAGCTTTAAATGTCTATTCCATTTAAATCTAATCTCAATCAATGGGTTACAGCAAGTACTTAAAGAAAATTAAAGATGTCCTAAACTGATAAACTCCTAAGCTGATAAAACTTCTAAACTCATACTAAACTGGAAACTAGAAGTATAGATAAGCTCAAACTCATCTCCCGTATCTAACTACACGAATAAAAAATAAACTAACTAAAGTAGAATTCAATTACATAACCCAAATATTAGCTAAAACTCCTAACTTTGTTCCATTTGGTTTGGTCCTGCTCTGTCGTGTCCTAGGTTTCCAGGTCTGGTCGACCCGGTCAAGCCATGCGATTGCTCCTGCATCATATGGTTTTTATTCTCCTCTTTTCTATTATGCGCATCTTTATAACCAATTCTATTTTGTCCTTATTTTAGACTTCCTTCCAAATTTGTCCACAACTTTAATTATAATTCCAGTTTAGTCGTAAGGGTCTGTTTGCTTTACTCAAAAGGTGTTAGACAGTTCTAATTGTTTATGAGTTTGCCACTAGCTCATAGATTTTGAGTTATTTACTGTTTCTACCACTGTTATTGTTATCTGAGCATTCTATTGCTTGGGTGGGCCCATTGGTGGACCAATTAAGGTTTTCTGACCCCAGGTCCGCATCACCCTCTCAACCACTTTTTGTACCATGGACCTCTTCCCCATGTCCTTCAGCATGAGGTTGATGCAGTGGGCTGCACATGAAGTCCAGAGTTGGTGGTACCTATTACATAGTTGTCAAGGCGTCGCCTAGGCGCCCAGGCTGCCTTGGGTTGCCTTGGAAAATTGGGCGCCTTGGCCGCCTAGGCGCCCAGTCAGGCCTCCATCGCCTTGGTTCGCCTTGGCGCCTTGACAACTATGACCTATTATTTTTTGGGTAGGTAGAGCCCCAAGGAGAAGGAGAATTGAACTCATGACCTCTTCATTTTGAGGTGTTGATCTTTTGCCAACTGAGCTATCCCCTTGGCCCTTGGGGTTCCTACCTATTATTGTTCATTAGTCTTTCTCCGGCCTTCTTAAAGTTGTTGCCGTTGTTTATCACCACTTGTTCAACATTATCCACTCTCACCTCATTAACAATCAAACGTTAGACTCCCCACAACAGCTTCAATCCATCTATATATTCTTGGAGCTCGTATGCAGCAGGCCCCTTCACTTTTAGGCCAACTTTCCCTACAACATCTAGCATATTCTAGTAGTAGGGTCCCTTGGCTGCATTGGTCGGGATATTATGATAGAAGAACCACTTGGAGACAGCATCACCAACATTACCTTTCCAAGTGACTACATTTGCTTAAGCTTCCTCTGTCTGTATCCTGATGCATGTGATGGATGTCAATGACATCCTCTTCTGATGCCCCCCCCCCCTCACACACTCTGATTGCATATAGGGCAATTCCGTTTGCTTCTGCTGCTCTTCCTCACCCCAGCTCTACCTTCTGAAGAACCAGTGGATGAACCACTACCACCAGCGGACCAGCCTTTGTTGCAGTAGGTCTAGAGGAGCTGCCTTGAACTCTCTGGATCTATCCTATTCCCGCCAGTTTTCAACTCTACTAGCTGCCATTGCATGGCGTATACGCTCTCGCCTCTGCTGCCAACATGTCACCAAGAATATCCTCTTCATTGCATATTCCTCCTGTGGTTGTGGTTGTTTCTCTAGCACTGCCTGTTTAAACTCTTCCATTGTCTGCCTCCTTTCCAACTTCCTCTGCATTATCCTTCATCAGGGCAGCCAAGGCCTTCTGCACCTTAATTTTTTTTTGGGGGGGGGAGGGGACCCAGGGCATTTCCCATATCTCTGTACCGACTAGTCAAATGTTGTTTCAACCGGATGGCACCGCACGCAGTAGCCCTTTCCCACAAGGCCACAATAATTGAACTATGACTTTGATTTGTCATTGCTAATGGTTATACGGTCATCATGAATCCATGTCAGGTCTCCCCCTCCTAGCCCAGATTAGTCATTATGCAACCTTTGTACACAGTTGCAATAAGAATGTGGACATTATGAACTTTTTTTTGCAACCATTTACAATTCTAAAGCAATATGAAAGCTATTTATTAATTTTTCCCTAAGTCATATTTTTCCAATTAAAATAGTTTTAATATTTAGAATAATAATATTTACCTAATTAACATTATTAAAGAAGAACACATTAATAATCACTATCAGTTGAAAACACATCAACAATAATTCCACAAATATGCATGATTTTTCTTACCAAAACAGAATATTTTTCTTATTTTTATATAATTTCAAAATAAAAATAAAATTTGTTTTTTGACGGAAAATAAAATCCAACTCCATGAAGTTGTAGATTGGTCTACAGTGTCTAACATATAAAAAATTGAATGCCAACAATTATATATTTACCTAATTCTTTGCAAAAAATAATTTCAAGGAAGAACTTTACCTTTGAATCCTGCACAAATATTGATTCAAATTCAGAAACAACCAAATTAGATGCGTTGTACTAGCCTACAATTCCTTGATTTAGCTAAAGATTGAAGCAATTTGGCAAAAAAAATCCAAAATTCTATGAGTTCTCCACCCTTTCAGTCGAACCCCTTGTCCTCTTATTAGAATGCTGCTCACAGGTTTGAAATTTTGTTTGAAATACCGAATTATTTATGAAATTTATTGGTTCTGAGAATGGTCGAAACAAAATGCTCTGCGACTTAGATGGGTTACAATGTTTGGTCAGGAGGAGTTGGAAAATCTCCTTCTCCCCATCTCTAAACAGATCATAACTTATTCCTTTCCTATTCTACAAGTCATCTGTAAATCGCTGGAATATTATTTGTTGACCTGTATGAATTTTTAAGACAAGGTGTAGATGATTATCACATCTTTTATTAGCCTTCCTTTGGTTTTATTACTATCTGAATGTGAATTGGTTAGAATGGATACCTTCTCATTTAATTAACTGATATGTCCATTTAGGGAATGAGCTTAACGGCATGTTGGAATGCCCCCAACATTTCCTTCCTAAATGACTATATTTTCATTCTATCAGAGTTGTTTGGGCTGGATGCTTCTTGCATGTAGCCTTCATCCAGCATTTACTAACCGTATATTCTCTTTAATGATAGTATCCTTCTGTTTTTTGTTTTTCATGATACAAATTCAGAATTCTTTTTTTATGTGGGTGCGCTTTTATTTCAGTATCATCTCATTGATAATAATTAATGTACATTGCATAAGAAAATAATTTTTTTTCTTTAACCACATTATAGAACTTTATGAATCAGGATATAACAGCTTCTATATATATATATATATAGTGGGTTGTCTTTGAGAGTTGAGCCATTAAAGTCTGAATCAACATTCTCAGAAGAGATTTTAACCTTTCTTATACATCGCAGTATGTAATTTCATCATTTTTTTATTTTATTTTATTTTAAATGTCTTTATGTTGAGCTCTGCAGGAACAGACACATATTTTTCCTCCACACAGTATCTAGAAGCAGCCAGTTCACAAATCAGATAACAGAAGATGAAAATAGTCTAGCCAATCCCATTGATCTCAAGTCATATAACAAATGAACTCTTAGTGATAGGAAAACCAACTTTCTCAGGAGAAACTCTTGCTTCGTTAATCTTCAATCCTATACAAATTGATTTGACTTGAAGAATGACCCGCATTTGCATGTTTATATTCCCTCCTATTGCATCCTCTGAAAGCATGAACAATGCAAGTATCCAAATTCAAATATTGGAAAAGACTTCAATCCCATTTGCACCATTACCAAATAGCCCAAGTTTGGCTTGTCCTTGGAGTTGAGTACAGATTTTGAGGCAAAGGACTACATAATATTGCAAACCACCAGTAGGCTTAGGTTTCAGCAATCATGCACTAATGCTCCTTCCATAATGATATGGAAAAGCAAACAAGATATGTCACAGAAGTGTTTCTTAATGCTCGAGGATTCCAGATACTGGATACGCTGTAGGTTATATCTTTAATCAGGAAGGCAATGAACAATTGAGAGATGAGGATTCTATGAGAAGGTCCCTATATATGGTTAGCAGTCCTTGCCAACTACAACAATAAACAAAATAAAGCAAATGGTAAGACCAAAAAAAAAAGAAGAAACTGCTAAAAAAATCACGAACAATAAGTCAGCTGCCGTCCATTTGCCTGAACATAGATAACCAAATATGTTTCCTGATACTTGAGTTCTGCTCGGTTTTCCAGGCCACTGGCTTATACAAGTTAGTTGCAGAGCGGGGACCTTGGAGTTCATTGTCAAGATGGGCTTTGGAGTCATACTTAAAGGGTGAAGTGGGCAAAGCATTCCTCTTGTACTCAAGAATGGCAGAGCTAGGATATGAGGTGGCACAAAGTAATGCTGCATGGATTCTTGATAAATTTGGTGAACGTAGTATGTGCATGGGAGAGGCTGGGTTTTGCACAGATGCAGAAAGGCATCAACGTGCACATTCTCTGTGGTGGCAGGCTTCAGAACAGGGTAACGAACATGCTGCTCTGCTGATCGGGGATGCATATTACTATGGCCGGGTATGTGTCATGCTGATAGGCCTGTCAATGATCAAAGAGTTGAATTTTTTTTTTTTTTTTTGGGTCTCCCTCTCTGAGTGTCTGTCCATCTTAAATTTGCTCTTTATATTGCAGGGTACTGAGAGAGATTATGATCGTGCAGCAGAGGCTTACATGCATGCTAAATCACAATCCAATGCACAAGCCATGTTCAACCTGGGGTACATGCATGAGCATGGTCAAGGGCTTCCTTTTGATCTTCATCTTGCCAAGCGATATTATGATGAGGCCCTAGAGAATGACCCAGTGGCAAAATTGCCTGTCACACTGGCCCTCGCGAGCTTGTGGATAAGGAAAAACTATGCCAATAGCTTCCTGGTAAGGTTCTTATTTGGTGGCTTTCTTTCATAGGAAAATAATAAATGTTACTTCCAATCGTATATTGTTTCAATTTCCTTTTACAAATTGTTTCCTGCCTTCACATTTTCCATGTAATTAACGTCCAGGTATATGCAAATAAGCTATCATCAATCATCATGGTTTTGTATCTTGGGATATATGGCTGATCCACCCCCTCCTGGTTGATTCCATTGATATGGGTTTAGAAATCCAAGAAGAATCCAGAATCACAGGGATAAGGAACCAAGTTCGGAATAGGAGAAATCTAGTAATTCAAAGAGAACAATTTAGATTGGTCGGACACTTGGGTTAAGTTGTCTAATCACTAAGAGGAATATTCCAGCAAAGTTTGAGGGAATCCAGTGGTTAGATTTGCAAAAATTGAAGAATCCTGCTGGAACTATGATTTTAGAAACCCAGGAAGAACAGTAAATCGACAGCAGGTTTTTATGATAATAATGGAGAGGACTCCAAAAAAATAATGGAGAATCTGATCAGAAAGGCTCTGATACCATGCAACAATGTAGAAGGGAGACCGATATTGAGAGAGAGAGAACAGTGAAAGTGAGAGAGAAAGAGAACTGTGAGAGGGGTCTCCCCCTCACCTCTATCTTTATTTATAATAATTAGGACTCACCAAAAAGGAAATCGACTTAGACAGAATTCTAGTCTAAGTTGACATTATAGGAGTTGGAATTAAATAAGGAAACTCTAATTAAAACTGGAAACTAAACAGCATTAAGCTAGGTGTCACCTAGCCAATACTAGGTGACACCTAGACTACAGAATTAAAAGTTAACAAACGATTCAAAACATAACTCAGATAATGAACTAATGTGAATGAGTAAACAGTAACAGTAGTCAGAAATCTGAAGAATAATGGTGCAGTTTCAGAAAACCAGATTTGGAAGAGTTTGAATAGAACTAGGAAAACTGAAATTGGTGATAGATTATGAACTATTAACAGAACCTGATGTAGAAAATTAGAAAGGTTAAATCAGTTAAAAGCAAACCAGAATTTAGAAAGTTGGAAACAATGTATCAGCAGGGTGTAAGGGTTAGAATTCTGACCTTGAACTGATAGGTGATAGGAGATAGAGATTTGAGAAGATAATAGGAAATTGAGAGGCCACCCAATCTTCAGGCCTGGAATCCTCCAAACCCTCCACATGGATCCTCCAGATCTTTGATACTGAATCCACAGCAGCACCACTCAGAATCTACTAAGGAATGCCTCTTGAATCCACAAGAGCATGGTCTGAAATCCACAGATCCCGAAACACAAGAATGCTTCTATTCCTTGAAAATTGAGAGGGGTGGCCATAGGCCTTCATGTATTTATAAAATTCTGCAAAACCCAAGCAGGATTGATTTAGGATAGACCAAGATCAATCATGGAATACAAACGAAAGATGAGAGAAATCTAAACAGGACCCAAAACTCCTCCAATTGGTAGCTGTCTTGGAGGTGTTCTAATGCAACTAGGAATCTACCTACCAAAATAAAGAGAATTAACTTAAAACACTACTGGATTTATAGAAACTAATCCAGCGTTGCTAATTACAATTAATAGCAATTAAATAAAGTAACTGACAGGAGATTTCAGGAATCTGGGATCTTGAACAGAATCTCAACTTGCAGGGTTTCAATAAAGACCAGATTCTTCTGGCTGCAAGGGCTTCTTATTCTCCTTGGTTGCTGCATGAGATATTCTGCAAATATCAGCTTGTATTGGGCTGGATTGGCTGATACCATAAATATTTACAGAATATTTCCAATTACTAAGGGTGTCTTTGGTATAGTTTATAGAATAGTTTATTTAATATATTCTACCATTTGTCGATGTTCAGTATGATTTGTGATGTTACTTTTTATTTAAAATAAATTAAAATTTACAAATTGGTTAGGAGCTCATTATGTATTATGGTCATTATCCTATATTCTTGTTTATGCGGGTAAACATTAATGAACATGTGTTTTAACAGCCCAAAACTGAGATTAAATATGTCAATTGACATTTCAAAAAAGAAACAAAACCCACAAGATCTCATCTCGCACAAGACTGAGCAAAGACCATAAGAAGCTAAGGACAGAACTTTCAGAGGGAAATCGAAGGAGGTCAGTTCCATATTCATCTCAACAAAATGTGAGATTAGTTTGGGACTCTCCATCGGTGGATGCTTCAGGAAATAGAAGAAAAAACTCCCAATTCAGCAGATATCTGTGTCATCGTCTGCAATGGACGAGAGATCTGGTGAAACAGATGTGGGTTTCAGATCTGGCATGTCTCTAATCTCCAGCGCAGTCTTTGTGTCAGGGTAAGAGAAGTAGACACAGGTTGGAGGAGAGGTTTTTTTTATCCACAGAAAACGCATGAAAAATGGAAACTGGAAAAACAAGAACACAAGTGAAAAAACAGGGAAAAAAGTCTCCTTACCTTGACAGAACCCAGAAACGGAGGCTTTAATCATTCTTTAGATAACTTTATCGTTCATCAGAAATATTTAATTGCAACTCATAGATAAACAAGTGACATGGTACCGTGAAACAGGGGGAAAATGAAAATTGAAAATTGAAAATGAGAAAGGGAATCTTACAGTTGATGAACCTAGGTTGCGTATTTAAAGAGAAGAAAAAAAAAAAAAAAAAGAACCACTGAAAAAGATGAGAGGAAAAATGGTAAGAAGTTGTAGAGTAAGGAGGAGGCGTGGAACGAGACAAAAAGTTAGTAGTGTGGGGCATGGTTTAAAATCTCTCCGAGATCTCGGCGAGATCTTGGTGTTCTCAGTGGATACCAAGACGAGAACCAGGGCAATAATGGTTCTCGGTCTTGATGCAAGTTCTCACCCTAGATCTCACCAAGATTTCTGGTGCAAAGGAGGGTTTCCACACAACACAAATCACAAAACCCTCTTTGCTATAGGATCTCTACACAGCCCAAACCCAAATTTAACCTTAAACACAAACAAGAATAATTGAGATTGAACAATTAATTCCACAACTTCAGATCCGTCTGTAAGAATGCTTCAAAATTTGGAATCCTTGATTCTTAGGATATGAGGAGTAATATCTCAGAAGATGAGCTTGATCCAACGGGTAGGATCGAAACCAATTTTGTCCATAGGTCTCAGACATGTATTTTAACAAAACCAGAAGTAGAAAGTATTAGGTAAAAATCACTTAATCACTTAATCTCAAAATCTGATCATCAATTCTTCATGAAATTTGGATCATAGACTCTTTAGCATAGATGTGAACACACTTCAAAATATGATGGAGATCCAATAAAAATTGAGGAAGCTACAGAAGCCGCAAGTTGCTGCTCTAGATTACCGCCAGGTATTTTGAATGAATTTTGGGTTGAGTTGTAGAACTGTAACAGAAAATCAGTTGCCATATAGTGCTCTGCAGTAGTCCAGATTCAAGGGCTCGATCGAATGCTAGAGTAAACAGGAAGAAGAAGAAGGATAGAAGAAGAATCAGAGGTTGAGTCTCACAACCTGGTGAGGCTCAACCAGAAAATTCATAAACTCTATAAGTTTCTGGAAAGGTCTAAGAACTACCGCCAGCCTCTAACATTCTTATTTATAATGAGAAACCTTACAAATAAAATAGGAAAGAGAGAAATCTACTATAAACTAAACCTCCTTTATAACATAGGAAGGTTATAATACAATGAAAAGAAAAGTTTCTAAATCTGAAAATAGGAAAGTGATAATGACTTGGTCTCTAAGTAATTAGACTTTCTAACCATCCATTCCATATATTAGGAAACACAATAACATTAGAATTAGGAAACAAACTAACTATCTAATAGTAGGAAACTAATAGTGCAAACTAGGATATGGTGCTGGCGGTACTAGAGAGAGTTTTCAGCCAATTGAGCTAGCCCAATTGGAAGGTACTTCTTTTGGCCCCTTCTGGAATAGACTTGGTCTGCATCAGTTCTCCCCCGTTTAGAAACATTCGTCTCCGACGAATGGAGGAAAGACATGTAGCGATCATAAAAATCCGGGTCGATGCGCTTGAAGTCATCTCCATGTATCCACGTGCTGTCACTATGTGGGTGCCGTTTCCACTTGATTAAGAATGACTGGTAACCTCCACCATTGCGAGTCATAGTATACTTGGAGTCAAGAACATCTTCAATTTGTTCAGCGGAAGGAACGGCAAACTGTGGAAAACATAAAGTATGTTCCGTATCTCCTTCATCAAAATGATGACCCCGTGTAGAGAGTCAAATCAGCAACGTTGAAAATGTTATTGATAGCCATGGCAGATGGAAGTTCAAGGATGTACGCATTGGCTCCTATTTTCTTCAGCACCTTGTAAGGACTCATCTTCCGTGGATGTAACTTGGTAGTTTCACCGAGAGTGAATCTTTCAGGAGTTATTCAAACCATTAGCATGTCACCAGACTTAAACTCCACATAACGGCGATGACGGTTTGTATTAGCTTTGTATGCCTCATTGCTAAGTGCTATACGCCGTCGAACATCTGCATGTATTTTCGTAATATGATGGATAAATTCATCAGCTTCAATACTCACTCGTACTTGAGGTGGGAGTGATACAAGATCAATAGGTCTCTTGGGTTGTATACCAAGCACTATCTCAAATGGTGTACAGTCCGTGGTCCGATTGACGGAACTATTATAAGCAAACTCTGCAATATCAAGAATGGAGGGTCAAGTCTTTTCATAATCATGAACAAGGCATCGGAGAAGATTGCCCAAGCTCCGGTTCACTACTTTAGTTTGCCCATCTGTTTGAGGATGGAAGGTGGTTGAGTAAAGCAACTTAGTATTTGTCTTCAACCATAACATCTTCCAAAAATAGCTCATAAATTTCACATCCCGATCCGACACAATAGTCCCGGGCACCCCATGGAGACGCACTACTTCCATAAAGAATAGGACAGCAACATGCTTTGCGTCAAAAGTCTTTCGACAAGGGAGGAAGTGTCCAATTTTTGAGAATCTGTCCACTACCACAAATTTGGAGTCATGCCATTCCCTCGTGGATGGCAAACCGAGGACAAAATCCATACTAATGTGCAGCCATGGGGAATGAGGCACCAGTAATGGTGTGTACAAACTAAAATTTTGTTTGGGGCCTTTAGCTAGTTGACATGCACGACATTGTTGGACCACACTTTGCACATCATGGGGTGAGTGAGGCCAATAGTAAAGATCTGTAACTTGCGTCATTGTCTTATCACGACCAAAGCGTCCACCTAAACCACCTCCATGTAACTCCCGAACTAGGTATTGGCGTAGGGACGTCTTTGGGATGTATAACCGTGTTCCTATAAACAAGTAGTCGTCTTGAATTGAGAACTTTGGATCGGTCTCACCTTGCTGTAATTTCTGGTATATAGCACCAAAATCTTCATCCATTATGTATTCCCCTTTTATAAGTTCAATTCATGTACCTTGGGCTGAAAAGGTACTCATCACATTTACCTTGCGGCTTAATGCATCTACTTGGTTCTCTTTTCCAGCTTTGTAATTGAGGGCAAAAATGAACTCTTGTAAATGTGAGATCCACTTAGCATGCTTGTGGCTAATGGTCCATTGGGAGTTAAGGAACTTGAGTGCTTCATGATCAGAGTAGAGAACAAACTCTTTTCCTATGAGGTAGTGTCCCCAATGTTTAACCACTTGTACAACAGCATAAAGTTCTAAATCATAGGTGGATTACATCTTCTTGGCATCATTGAGCTTCTCATTGTAGAACGCCACCGGATGCTTTTCTTGCATAAGTACCCCTCCAATTCTCTAGTGTGAGGCATCAGTAGCAACCTCGAACACACGGTCAAAATCAGGTAGGTGTAGGATCGGAGCTTTAGTTACGGCTTTCTTTATGAGATGGAATGCTTTGGTGGCTGCCGAGGTGCATTGGAACGGACCTTTCTTCGTCTTCATGCACTTTGTGATGGGTGTCATGATGGGACTAAATCCTCGTATGAACCTCCGATAAAAGGAAGCAAGGCTGTGGAAACTACAAACCTCGGTGAGAGTTTTTGGGAGTGGCCAACTAGTGATGCTCTCAATCTTGGATGGATCAGCTTCTACCCCTTTTGATGAAACAATAAAACCAAGGAAGACTAGCTTGGGGAGCATAAAAGAACACTTCTTCAAGTTCAAGTACAACTTTTCATCTCGAAGGATCCTTATCATTCGCCGTATATGATCAAGGTGGTCTTCATGGCCTTTGCTGTATATTAGTATGTCATCAAAGTAAACAACAACAAAATTACCGATGAATGGTCGGAGTGTTTGAGTCATTACTCTCATGAAGGTACTAGGGGCATTGGTTAACCCGAAGGGCATAACCTTCCATTCATATAATCCGTCTTTCGTTTTGAAGGCTATTTTCCATTCATTGCCGGGACGAATATGGATTTGATGGTAACTACTCCATAAATCAAGTTTGGTGAAGATAGTAGCACCTGTCAACATGTCCAACATATCATCAAGCCGTGGAATAGGAAACCTGTATTGGACAGTGATTTTGTTGATTGCTTTGTGTTGATGCACATGCGCATGTTCCATTTTTCTTAGGTGTCGAGAGTACGGGTACGGCACATGGGCTCATGCTTTTTACAATGAAACCCTTTG
>CM053273.1:84382962-84735413 GCA_028583415.1 Protea cynaroides
AGACACTTCAAAGAGAATTGTTTGTTACTATTCAAACCATATAGATCCCTTAGCTGTCCATTGATATAAATAGGTTCCTTAAGATCAATAGATCTGGAATCTTTTAATGCTAATGGTCACAACCCTTGTTTAAGAGGCACTTAGTGGAGGCTCTTCCTCTACTATAAATAGAGGGCCTATCCTTGGTTTTTCATTCATCCAAACATTGAAAAAAAAAAAAAACGTTTTCTACTTCTTTCTACTACTGTGAGCATAACCTTCCGATTCTTGAAAAAAACCAAAGTTTGTTTGCGACATTCTAAGGTTTCCTTTGAATGGTTGTTTCATCTTGGAGCTAAAAAAGCTAGTTCTCTATCCACACCATAAGGAGGTGTTTTACTATCTTAACGAGAGTGCCACATTGGCATGACTCGACCCTGTTAGTGTATTTGAGGAGTTTGGTGGCATATTCAGATTTCTTGGTGGTGTGACTATCGGTTGAAAGCAATTCTACACGAGATAATTTTAATTATCCCATTTACATTTTTACATTAGGAGTAGATAAGAGTGCCTTTTTCCTGCCTTGTTTAATTGATAAAAAAAAAAGTATGAAAAACATAGCGGCCAAGGATGCTGCTAGGAACTAGGAAGAACTTAATGGTACATGTGTACTCTCTGAAGGTCATGGCTAAGTTTCTATTTATATCTTGCTTGTTCTAAAAGAATACTCAAACCTAGAATCAAATTAACTTCCTATTTCTGGGAGGCAGAGAGATCTTGTCTTTAAAAGCCACCATTATGCTTATTTGGTTCTCTTGGGGTGCAGAATCCTGTTTATTGGAATCCATTTTGGAGTGGGAAGAAGAGAGATAAGAGGGAGAAGATGAAGAGACTCCAATCTCTGTCTTTTCGGAACGAACTCAGTAATCTTTTTGGAGAGAGAAGAAAATAAGGAGACGTAAAAGGGTGATAGAGAGAATGAGGGAGAGATTTTGGAGGAAGTTTTGGGATTGTAATTCAACGGCCCGTATGAAAGCGTTGTGGTTTGGCCCGGGCTGCCACCCATAGTGGCATATTGTGTCCGTTCTCTGGGCCAACCCAAAAATGAATCCGCAGCCAGCAGAGGTGAGTGCCGAGTTTACCAACTTTGAACTATCCCCGTTTTACTTGCAACAGTGCAGATTACAATAAATCTTTGGAATTGTTTTGGTAGACATTACATCAGAGATATGAATTGATTGAACCCCATTTAAAAGTTAGGGAAAAAGATCTCCACAACGTAAAAGGAGGGATTCTTTGTGATGCCCTCTCACAGAACTAGCCATGGGTCCACATTGACAGTCTGTCTCCTTTGACAAAATGTGGATCCCTTATTGAACGAATCTATCTCCCACCCTCTCATTGGTTTGGTTTCCCACTTTGGCCGCATGTGAAGTCCTCGCTGATTTGTCATGTTATGTTTAATTCAAAGCCTCTTTCATGTAATATTAAGAAGATAATTTAAGAAATATTATTAATATTTGATGAGATACGAAATTTGTCAGATGTGGCCATCTTTGATAGCTAAAGCCAAAGAAGGTGGAGTAGATGTGATACAAACCTACGTGTTTTGGAACCAACACGAGCCTCAACCAGGTCAGGTGAGTTATCTATCTATCTATGTATGCATATTATTCTTTGTTTGTATGAAGTACAACCATAAAACTCAATTGCGGTTGTTTTGCAGTATAATTTTGAAGGGAGATTAGATTTGGTGAGGTTCATCAAGGAAATCCAAGCACAAGGTCTCTTTGCAACCCTTCGGATCGGACCATTCATTGAAGCTGAATGGACTTATGGGTACAACAATCTATTCTTCACCTTTCCTTCTTGTATATATTTTGATTTCTTAGTAGGTTTGATGTGAATTCTGATCAAAATTCAAAGTTTAAAAAGCTGAGAGAATTTACCAGCCATGACTATGAGGAATTTCCCACATCACATTAATTATGGCGTTAAAAAGAGAATTTGTTAACCAAGGGGCCCACATGGTTAAAGTCGAGAGGACGGAGAGTGTCAATGTAAGTCCACATGGTCAGGCTAGGTTCAAAATCTCGAGTCTCGAGGATGTCTTGACCCTTTGAGAAATCGAGATTTCCGAGATCTCAATCGATATCTTAGCGAGACACTGTAAAAAAGCTGCGAAGGCTTAAAAAGTGTCTCGGGGTTCAA
The DNA here is from genome assembly GCA_028583415.1 of Protea cynaroides. Taxonomy (NCBI): domain Eukaryota; kingdom Viridiplantae; phylum Streptophyta; class Magnoliopsida; order Proteales; family Proteaceae; genus Protea; species Protea cynaroides. The sequence continues at coordinate 84,385,153 of CM053273.1, forward strand.
AGCCTCAAATGGTTATTTTAAGGCCTGATATTTCTGGAAATCACTCTTTTAGCATACATAATCACATTTAAACAATAAAATTGAAAAATAATCACACATGGTGGTTGTTTGGGTTTACACCCATGTTTGGTAATGTCGGTTTGAATTTCAGATGTAAAATTAGGGTAATATTGTTTATTTTACATAATGTTACACTAGTAGAAGATCAAAGAAGGCCAAATGAGCCGGTAAAATTATATTTGAGGAGAAGAATAAACATTTTTAGGAGAAGAATAAACATAATAGCACTTAATTAGTTAATTGTCATAGTAAAAAAAACCCAAAGTAGCCAAGTAGACCATAGAATCATAATTCATACATTATGTGGAAATCAGTCGAGAAATGGTTGAAAATGCCAATAAATAATCTAAAACTGGTCAAAAATGTCGAGAAATGGTTGAAAATGATCGAAAATCTCAAGACCAAGGTTTAAAATCTCGGGTTTCGGAGGAGTCTCGGCCTCCTCCGACACCTTGGCGAGATCTCGCCGAGACACTGCATTTTGTCCGAGAAGGCTGTCTCGGTGGCCAAAATACATTTTTAGGTCTCCAACTTCAGGGAAACGTCATTTTTACATACATAAACATATTTAGAGCATAAAATTGTAAAAATAATGACTCTTTGTAGTTGTTTGGGTTTACACCCATGTTTTGGTAATCAACGTTGAAGTCTGTTGTAAACTTAGGCTAATATTGGCTATTATATTCAATCAAATATGGCAAATGAGACAATAACATAATGCATTAGGGGAAAGAGAAACAAAATAATACTTCATTATAAATCAATACATCATAGTTCAAATGTTCAATACTGAATGATCCCATAGTCCCCATGTGCCCATAGTCCACAATTCCACAATCCTCATACAGATACAATGTCTAGTAATACGTAGAGTGTCGTGGATGATCCATCCTACTATCATCATACATCTGGGAAAGTTGTTGATGCAAATTGTCTTCCAACTGAGCAACATAATCTTACCACGACATTCTTGATGCAAAGTAGTTCTGGTAGTCTTGCACATGATTCATAAATATAACATCAGTAGCTGTCTGAAAGATACCTATCTTTGGGAAGAATGAAAAAACTTTTGAAGTAGTACTCTGGTGCGTAGACTCTTGCGGAGGCACTGATGGAACGGAATATAAGTTGGTTGATCCACTCTGACTCTGTGTCTGTGCTCCTGCATCTGAATGATCGTCGAAGGAAGAACCATATGCAGTCGCAGTGGGATAGGAGACGAAGTTGATATCAACATAATCATTTGAGGTGTATGCTGAACCAGTGCTATATCCAGGAACATTCTACTGCTCCTATCCACTGCAGTAACTGCTATTCTCCTCCACATTCAATCCTCGTAAGCCAGTAGAGAGGCTATTAACGTCGACGTCCATCATGCTACTACAATCAACATCTTCATCATGTTAAGATTGGGAATGATGCCGAGGCCTACGCGAATACGAAGTTGGTCTACGTGATGAGGATGGCGTACGTGCACCATGGTCATCATCCTGTGTTGCATAAGTGTACTGGCTCTCCCCAATGTATCTAACAGGTGATGCTTGTGGCTCTGGATCAGCCCCAATATTGACAATAGTGGCTCGACCTCCACCTGGGTTTCCATGCCCATCCCCATGATCACTACCACTAGCTCCACTACCACTCCAACTCCACTCAGGATCATCTGTATCAGTGCCAGCAGGAGGGTCAAACGGCACGGGTGACTGTGTATGGACTGGACCTTCTTCCGAGGCTAAAAACTTGTCGACATCAGTATCCAAATGGCTGGCCAAATGGGAGTCAGGCATCCCCCCGGGCTCGTCCATCACTGGTACTCCTCTGTCCTGCACCCACTCCACTAATGGATCTTCTTCTTCAGAGTTAAGCTGGAAGATGTTGGCGAGCTCGAGCGGGGTATCATCCTCCTTATCATGGAACATGTTTTGCACCCTCAGCCTCATGTTGTAATGCACAAAGACCAAGTCATTTGACCGTTGGGAGCCGAGTCGATTCCGTCTCTTGAATGAATGAGGTTGAAAGTACTCTAGTTTCGCTCATAGCCAGATGCAGAGCATGTTTGAGCTAACACTCTACTTGCTATCTTCTTTAGAGCAGGTGCATCTTTACCATACAACACCCACCATTCAGCTGCTTAAGAACAATGACATTTTAATTTCGTATGTCATTTAAACGTAATACATAAAACATAAGATAATTTAATTTCGTATGTTATTTAAACGTAATATATACACGGATCACTTTTGTCACGTCCAGCCACTGCAGCGGGGAACCCAAAACTCCCACAGGCTTCCCTGAAGGTTTTAATCTACACACAATCGAAAACTTATAAATATTTGCAATTACAATATATAGTTTTTCCATATTTCCAGTAATTAAAGCATACAATTCACCTCTAAGTTTGCCAATGCCTGTGCTTGGGGATCTGGCTCCAACTTTGCAACCACTCCCTATTCTTTCCTCCAAACATTGCCTTTATTTTTTTCTGCTTGCTACCTTGCTTCATAAAAACTCCGGGATCTTACTCTAGAACTTGAACATAATCATCCCATCCCCGTGGCTGAGGCACAGGTTATTCCCTTCTACTTTGTGATCTAGAAAACCAAGAACTAATCCCTTTGCTCCGTCTCTGTGGCTCAGGCTGAGCAAATCCACTTCTACTGCCACCTGCTCCAGATGTACCTGCTCCTGTCCGTCTCCTTTTCGCATCTGATCTAAGGGTTTCTCTACTAGCCATTGCCGCATGGCGCATCTGTCTTGCCTTTGCTTCTGTCATATCCTCTACATCCCATCCCTCGGCCTCATATTCCTCAATGGATTCTGGTATGGTGCCTCGAACTGCCTCCTCAAACTACTGTTTTTCTTTTTCCATTGCTGCCCTCCTCTGCCTCCCTCTCCTCAACTGTTCACCTATGGCTCTGATATCTCTACAGGACACTGCGGGCATTTGGAAACATCTTTGCCCAATCCACTTAAGTCCTGCTTTAGTCTTGTGATGCCGCCAGACTGAAGCTTCTTCCCACAAATATTACATTGGGTCTTCTTCCTATCACCTTAAAGGGTAGTCCCATACTGCCATGCAGGGTCAGTACGGGAACTGGCACCATCGCTTCCATCGCCTGCCCCAGAACTTGGTCTAGACATAATTTCGAAGCACTGTTTCATAGAAAACACAAACTTTAATAACCTTACAAACTTGAACACAGCAGAAATTACATTTCAAAATTTTCCTCATATTTTAAATGCGATCAGAATATTTTTCTTTATTTTTCCCTATTTTATAGCAATTTTTAACCATTTTTAAATTAATTTTTAATGGCTGAAAATTAGTTTTTTAATATAAATAATTCAAAAAAACACATACAACAACCGAAATCGAAATCTGAAACCGTAGAACAGTAGACCGGCCAACGGTGATTAACATATAAATAGGTCATCATTGTAAGACCCGCACTCTGAAAACCCGGTCTAAACCTTGGTTTTGTGCCATGACAGGTCTTCCGATCATCACCGGGCCAGACGGGGCAAGCGGATAACAAACAGGTACAAAATCAGACCGAAGTCGACCAATTATACCTGATTTTAAATATACCGGTCGATGGTACCGGTCTTGGTACCGGTCGACCGGTATGGCCTGCGCAGCTATGTGCGGGAATCTGGAAATTGGTCTCTGCAGGTCCCGCTTTCTGATTTCGAATCCTAGAAGTTTTCTAATCCTAGTAGGGTTACTAAACCCTATTTCTAGCCTATAAATACACCCTTAAACCTCCTCAAATCCTTTCCATTGTCTCTCACAAACCCTAGAGAAGAGGAAGAGGTTAGAAAGGAGAAGGAGCTAGGAAGAAGAAGGAGGTGCCGCCATTACCGTTCGACGACGCTCTCATTACGCCAGTCAACGGTAAGTGTTTGAATCCATCTTCTTACCCTATGTTAGTTGTGTGGGTGGATCAATACCATGCAAAGTAGGTATTGATCTAAAACCCTAAATTGACCAATAAACCCTAAATTGCCGTCAAACCCTAGATTTGATTTTTGAGATGATATTCATCGAAATAAGACTTGAATGAGTTGGGGATAACTCTAACTCAAAGCCTAGACTTAGAATGGATAGGAGAAACCCTGAAAATCCATGGAGGATGATCGTCGGCAGTCGAAAAACCCATGTATGGTCTTCCGGAGACATACCGGTCGACTATACCGGTTGCACATAGTGCGACCGGTATGTTGCGACCGCTATCTCTCGGGAGGTTGTCTGTGGGGATCGGCTGACCATACCAGTCGCCAGTTTTTCCCACAGAGCTGCGACCGGTACATGCCACCGGTCAGCTCTGTGAGGGTATTTTGTAACCATGTTGGTTTCCGACCAACATGAAACTCTAAGAATGTTATTTTAATGAAACCCTAATAATATTGTAGGACTTTGTGACTTGTCATTTGGATCTTGCGACGTGGAGCAAGTTATCGAACGAGCGTCAGGTAAGGGAATCTGACCCAAACCTAATAATTAATGGACAGTAAACCTAATATATGAGATGTGTTGTTTGTGCATATTCACATGCCATCCTTACTTTCAGTTATTATTACTGTTCATGCATTGATAGGATGTGATTGTTAGGCATGTGATTGTTTTCGTTAGTGTGTGGAGTGGGGCATGGGCCTGGGATCGCTCTTCACATTAGCACCTTTTGTAGTATTCTGTCTTAACATGCTTGGTACGGGTGGGGTATCAGGGGAAGGTCGTGGTACGGTGGTCTTCGATATTGATGTTGTCCCGGCCATTGTTATGTGGTACTGTGGGCTCCGAGTCGACGCTGGCTTGTCCACGATGCTTTAGCTCTATCTCTATGCCGTAGGGAGTTATGTTGGGATAGGGTCTACCTGCGTATTGTTTCTATCCTAGTGGGTTAGTTGCGGATAGGGCATCAGGGGAGGTGTGGGAATGCCTTAGCTCTATCTCTATGCCGTAGATAGCTGTGCTGGGATAGAGCATACATTGATGACATATAGGATTGGTTAGTTGCGAGCCCAGTTTGTGAGCCCTGGCCAGTAGGGGCTTAGGTACTGGTATGGGTAGAGTATTAGGGGAGGTACGTGGGTACCTTAGCTCTATCTCTATTCCATGATGGGTGCATGTGGGCCAATGGGGGTGTGATCCATGAGGTGCCACACACTCGTGTATAGAGGTGCGGGGGCCACCAAACCTTTCTATAGCACATTGCAAACTTAAAACCAGACCACAGCATAAAATTGATTGTTACTCATGCATAATCTTGTGAAACTGTCTGATTGTCTTGCTGAGCTGTGTTGTGAGCTCACCCTTTGTACGTACATTATTTTTAGATGTTGATGCAGGATACACCGTGGACGACTACGTGAACGCTCCGGCGTACGGTGGTGTGGCTGCTCTGGATGTACAAGCAGGGGAGGACGAGCATGATGCTTCATGCGAGTGCCCTTTCTGTGTGTACTTGTGATGGATTTTTTATTTAGTTGTTTCCGTTATTTTTGTTTGGTATTAAGAGATGTAAAAGATATTATAGTTATGTTTGGATTTGAATAATTGGATATTTTATTTAAATTATCAATAGATACTCAGTTCATTTTATTTAAAGTCTTCCGCTGTATATTTATATTCTGATTGTGGTTATGTGTAATGGTTTGTATGAGTGGACACGGCCTATTCGAGATCTTGGTGTGAACCGTTGGTTCAATGATGGTTCACTCACACCATTCTGGTTGGATCAGAATTGGGGTGTGACAACTTGGTATCAGAGCTCTCGGGCTCTGTCTACAGACTATATTACACTTAACTGGGTCGATGAACTGAGTTAGGAAATATTAAAAATTTTAATACAAACACACCCTAAGCATTGTTTGAAACCTGAGATGGACTAAGAAAGAGAATAATGTACTATATTAAATGTGGAACTTAACATTTACTCATGCACTAGCTTGGAAAAACCATGAAAATTTCCATTAATTAAGAAAATTATAGCAAATGATATAGTGCTACAGGGTACGGTCCACAAACCGGACAGTTACCCTGTTATATGTAAAACAGTCATAGTGAAATAAATAAAGGGGACAATCATGGGGTAGGGGGCCTGGGAGGAATAGGGTCTGCTATGTCATAGTCTCGCTCGTAAGCAACCCTGAGCCAGTGCACCTGATCCTGTGTGACCCTGAGACTGTGAGCCAACTGCGCCAAGTCGCGGCTCATCTCACGCTGAGTGTCCCTGATCTCAGTGAACATACTCAACACTGGGTCTGGGGAAGAATGAGTCAGGCCAGGATGCGCCTAGAGGAAGAGCAGGTTGAACGAGACCATATTAGAGAGCCAAGTCCGGAAGTGGAGGAGGAACAGGTCCCAGAAGTACCAACAAATTTACCTGGGCCGCCCCACAGGGATTCTGAGACCATTGTTACAAACCTGGTCTATCAGATGCAAGCTCAACAAAAGGAATTCCTGAGCGAGGTACTGAAGATGCTCAGGCCAATAGGTTCTGTTCCCACAGGAGGTACGCCTGAGTCTGGAGAGAGAAATACTTCACAACCGATGCAGAGTAGCCCAAGGTCGATGGGCCAAGCACAGAATGTACCACCACCGCATCAGTTTCCGTCGCCTTCTGCGTACCCGGGAGCCTATCCGTATCCACCACCATGGTACAGAATGAACACTCAGGGGCAGCATGATCTGAGCAGGTCAGTGGATAGATTCTTGAAGTTGAAACCTTCATCGTTCACGGGCAGGACAGGGAAACCATTGTGGCCAGCACAGTGGGTTGCAGAGATGGAAAAGAACTTCCGATTGATGACTTGTACGGAAGAGGAAAAGGTTCTGTTTGCCACTCACATACTGAAAGAAGATGCGAATGCTTGGTGGAATTCTACACGGACATATCTGGAAACCAAGTATACACTGGTGGGCTGGGAAGTGTTTAAAGCTGCCTTCTTCGATAAATATTTTTCGAAGAGTTTCAGGGATCAAATGGAGAAGGAGTTCCTCAACCTACAGCAATCTCAGTCGACCGTGGATGCTTATCAGCAGAGGTATGAAGAACTATTCTTCTTCGCACCGGCAAGTATGCAAGAGGAAGAGACCAAGACGCGTAGGTTCACCATGGGACTACGTGGAAGCATCAGAGAGCATATCTTGGGTTTGGACAAGAAGATCTACAACGAGGCTGTGCAGGTTGCTAGAGTGATAGAGTCCAGTCAGAGGGACAGCTTCTTTGCTCAGAACAGGGGAGTGAAGAGACCTGCTAGTGAAAGCTCGGGTGGCGGTAATACTAGACCATTCCGCCCATACAGGGCTCAGACCGCTACTGTACCCGCAAGGAACAACACGGCACCCCTGTGCCACAGTTCGCTGGACACAACCCAAATATCAAATGTTATAACTGTCAGCAGCTGGGACATGTCGCAAGGAACTGCACTCTACCTAAGAAGCAACCTCCCCAGCAAGGAAAAGTGTATGCGGTCACCACTGAAGAGGCAGCCGCATCACCGGATGTGGTCACTGGTATGACTCTATTCCTTACTATTTGTCTTACCTTTTCACTGAGTGTATGCGCATATAGAACTAAGGGATAACAAAAAATTCCAGGAATTGTAAATGTAGCTGGTATACCCGCCAGAGTATTATTTGACTCTGGGGCCACGCACTCCTTTGTTTCTATTTCTTTTGGGAAGCGAATGGAGTTACCAATCAAGCATTTGAACCCAAGCTTGATAGTTCGCTCTCCACTAGGAGTCGAAGTGGCTTTGACCGAATATTATGGACCATGTACTGTATGTATTGAGGGCCGAGACTTAGAAGCAAGCCTAGTACTACTTGAGATGGCAGACTTTGATGTCATCTTGGGAATGGATTGGCTAGGCCGTCATTCAGTCATCCTATTATGTGGTGAAAGGAAGCTTGTGCTTACTGACAAAGAGGGAAGGGAGTATAGCTTCGCTGGGATCAAGCTATCTAAGAAGCGAAAGCTGATTCTCTCCGCCCTAAAAGCTAAAAGATGCTTAGAGAAGGGGGGAGTGGGTTATCTAGTATCTGTAGTCGACACCACTGCGGAGGTGCCAAAGATGGAAGATCTAGAGGTGGTACGAGAGTTTCCATATGTATTTCCAGAAGATCTTCCAGGTTTACCACCATACAGGGCTACAGAATTTGTGATAGACCTTATGCCCGGTTCGGCGCCGGTGTCTAAAGCACCATACAGAATGGCCCCGACCGAGTTAAAGGAGTTGAAGACCCAATTACAAGAATTGTTGGATAAGGGTTTCATACGACCTAGTATATCGCCTTGGGGAGCACCTGTATTATTCGTCAAGAAGAAGGATGGAAGTGTAAGGCTGTGTATTGACTACCGTGAACTGAACAAGTTGACGATCAAGAATCGATACCCTTTGCCTAGGATCGATGATTTTTTTGACCAGTTACAGGGTGCAAAGGTTTTCTCAAAGATCGATCTCCGATCAGGGTATCACCAATTGAAGATCAAGGCCGGAGATATTCTGAAGACTGCTTTCAGGACGAGGTATGGGCATTATGAGTTTCTAGTTATGTCTTTCGGGTTGACCAATGCTCCAGCGTCGTTTATGGAACTGATGAACCGAGTGTTTCATGATATGTTGGACACTTCGGTCATCGTATTCATCGATGACATATTGATCTACTCTAAGGACATGGAGACTCATACAACACATTTGAGGGCAGCCCTACAATGGCTGAGACAGGAGAAGCTTTATGCAAAATTCAAGAAGTGCGAGTTTTGGCTGAAGGAAGTGGCTTTCTTGGGCCATGTTGTATCTGAAGACGGTATCAAGGTTGATCCAAGTAAGATAGCTGCTATAGTAGGATGGGAAGCACCAAAATCTGTTGCGGAGATTCGTAGTTTCCTTGGGTTGGCTGGTTATTATAGAAGATTCGTGGAAGATTACTCCAGGATCGCGGTTCCACTCACCAGATTGACCAAGAAGGGAGAGAAATTTATATGGACAGATGAGTGTGAGAAGTGCTTTCAGACTTTGAAGTCAAGACTTGTCTCTGCACCTATCTTGACCATCCCAGAACCAAGCGTACCGTTTACTTTATATACGGATGCTTCAGGGTTGGGTATTGGGTGTGTTCTGATGCAAGGAGAACAGGTGATTGCTTACGCATCAAGACAGTTAAAGGAGCATGAGAAGAACTATCCTACGCATGACTTGGAGCTAGCAGCGGTTATTCACGCAATCAAGACTTGGAGACATTACTTGTACGGTGAGAAGTTTCAGATCAAGTCAGATCACAAGAGCTTAACTTATCTTTTCACGCAGAAGGATCTGAATATGAGACAGAGGAGATGGCTGGAATTGTTAAAAGATTATGATTGCGACATCCAGTACCATCCGGGCAAAGCAAATGTTGTGGCTGACGCCTTAAGCAGAAAGTGGGCATCGAAACCTGAGGCAGGACCAAGTACAAATGCTGCATTGTGTGCTGCAGCCTCGAGTTCAATGGAAATTGATGAAGAACATATTATTGAGACTGTAGAAGATCCAGTTGAGCAAGGCTTGATTCATAAGTTCACTATGATGTTCGCAGCTTTGAAGATCTCGCCGGATCTAGTTGACGAAGTCAAGGTAGCAATTCTACAGGATCCTCATCTCAAGACAGTGCAAGAAGACTTAGAGAAGGGTACAAGCAATCCTGACTTTACCTTGGATTCAGACAAGGTACTCAGGTATCGTGGACGGTTATGTATACCTGAGAGCGAAGACTGCGATATCAGAGACCGAGTTATAACTGAAGCTCATTACACTCCATATTCGGTACATCCAGGAAGTACCAAGATGTATCATAATTTAAGAAGACTATATTGGTGGAGGGGTATGAAAGCTGATATAGCTCGCTTCGTGTTCCAGTGTCTGAATTGTCAACAAGTTAAAGCAGAAAGGCAGAGACCCGCAGGTTTACTACAGCCATTACCGAAATCTGCGTGGAAGTGGGATTGTATCACCATGGATTTCGTCACTGGCCTACCTTTGACACCAAGGTCAGTGGATGCAGTTTGGGTTATAGTAGATCGACTCACCAAGACAGCTCGATTTATTGCGGTCAGACCTCAGTATACATTGGAGAAACTGGCCAAGTTATATGTTGATAATATAGTCAGACTTCATGGCGTTCCAGAGAGTATAGTATCTGACAGAGATCCCCGTTTTACATCAAAGTTCTGGGAAGGATTACAGAAAGCTATGAGAATGAAGTTGAAGTTCAGCATAGCTTTTCACCCTCAGACGGACGGACAGTCAGAACGAACTATTCAAATTTTGGAAGATATGCTCCGAGCTTGTGCAATAGATTTTAAGGGAGCTTGGGATGAGAAGCTATCACTTATCGAGTTCGCTTACAACAGCAGTTATCAGGCTACAATTCAGATGGCCCCATATGAAGCACTCTATGGGAAGAAGTGTCGTACACCCTTGTTATGGAACGAGGTGGGGGAAAGAAGAATTGTAGGACCGGAGTTTGTTGAAGAAACTTGCCGAGTGATTGATCAGATCAAGGAGAGAGTAAAGACGGCTCAAGTTCGACAGAAGCACTATGCGGATAACCGACGTCGAGATCTGGAGTTTGCAGTGGGTGACAAGGTATTCTTGAAGGTATCACCGGTGCGAGGTCTGAAACGGTTTGGTAAGAAGGGGAAGCTATGCCCCAGGTATGTGGGACCATATGAGATATTGAATTGACGTGGTAATCTAGCATATCAATTGGCTCTACCACCATCTATGTCTAGCGTTCATAATGTGTTCCATGTATCATTACTGAAGAAGTATGTCAGAGATCCATCGCATATCTTGATCGCTGATCCTCCAGACTTGACTGAAGAGTTAACTTTCGAACTGGTGCCTGTAATGCTCTCAAGCCGAAAAGTTTAGCAACTTCGAACCAAGGATATCCACTATGTGAAGGTGCATTGGAGAAGCCAAAATGTGGAGGAAATTACTTGGGAAGAAGAGAGCGCGATGAGGAAGGAGTACCCTAACCTTTTCGACGATCAAGGTACGTTCAAATTTCGAGGCCGAAATTTCTTTTAAGGGTGGGGGAGTTGTGAAACCTGTATGCAAATTTCGGGACAAAATTTCTTTTAAGGGTGGTGGAGTTGTAAGACCCGCACTCTGAAAACGCGGTCTAAACCTTGGTTTTGTGTCATGACAGGTCTTCCGATCATCACCGGGCCAGACGGGGCAAGCGGAAAACAAACAGGTATAAAATCGGACCGAAGTCGACCAATTATACCTGATTTTAGGTATACCGGTCGATGGTACCGGTCTTGGTACCGGTCGACCGGTATGGCCTGCGCAGCTATGTGCGGGAATCTGGAAATTGGTCTCTGCGGGTCCCGCTTTCCTGATTTCGAATCCTAGAAGTTTCCTAATCCTAGTAGGGTTACTAAACCCTATTTCTAGCCTATAAATACACCCTTAAACCTCCTCAAATCCTTTCCATTGTCTCTCACAAACCCTAGAGAAGAGGAAGAGGTTGGAAAGGAGAAGGAGCTAGGAAGAAAAAGGAGGTGCCGCCATTACCGTTCGACGACGCTCTCATTACGCCAGTCAACGGTAAGTGTTTGAATCCATCTTCTTACCCTATGTTAGTTGTGTGGGTGGATCAATACCATGCAAAGTAGGTATTGATCTAAAACCCTAAATTAGCCAATAAACCCTAAGTTGCCGTCAAACCCTAGATTTAAGTTTCGAGATGATATTCATCGAAATAAGACTTGAATGAGTTGGGGATAACTCTAACTCAAAGCCTAGACTTAGAATGGATAGGAGAAACCCTGAAAATCCATAGAGGATGATCGTCGACAGTCGAAAAACCCATGTATGGTCTTCTGGAGACATACCGGTCGACTATACCGGTTGCACATAGTGCGACCGGTATGTTGCGACCGCTATCTCTCGGGAGGTTGTCTGTGGGGACCGCCTGACCATACTGGTCGCCAGTCTTTCCCACAGAGCTGCGACCGGTACATGCCACCGGTCAGCTCTGTGAGGGTATTTTGTAACCATGTTGGTTTCCGACCAACATGAAACTCTAAGAATGTTATTTTAATGAAACCCTAATAATATTGTAGGACTTTGTGACTTATCGTTTGGATCTTGCGACGTGGAGCAAGTTATCGAACGAGCGTCAGGTAAGGAAATCTGACCCAAACCTAATAATTAATGGACAGTAAATTGTTGTTAATCACCTGATTATATGAGATGTGTTGTTTGTGCATATTCACATGCCATCCTTTACTTTCAGTTATTATTACTGTTCATGCATTGATAGGATGTGATTGTTAGGCATGTGATTGTTTTCGTTAGTGTGTGGAGTGGGGCATGGGCCTGGGATCGCTCTTCACATTAGCACCTTTTGTAGTATTCTGTCTTAACATGCTTGGTACGGGTGGGGTATCAGGGGAAGGTCGTGGTACGGTGGTCTCCGATATTGATGTTGTCCCGGCCATTGTTATGTGGTACTGTGGGCTCCGAGTCGACGCTGGCTTGTCCACGATGCTTTAGCTCTATCTCTATGTCGTAGGGAGTTATGTTGGGATAGGGTCTACCTGCGTATTGTTTCTATCCTAATGGCTTAGTTGCGGATAGGGCATCAGGGGAGGTGTGGGAATGCCTTAGCTCTATCTCTATGCCGTAGACAACTGTGTTGGGATAGAGCATACATTGATGACATATAGGATTGGTTAGTTGCGAGCCCAGTTTGCGAGCCCTGGCCAGTAGGGGCTTAGGTACTGGTATGGGTAGAGTATCAGGGGAGGTACGTGGGTACCTTAGCTCTATCTCTATTCCATGATGGGTGGATGTGGGCCAATGGGGGTGTGATCCATGAGGTGCCACACACTCGTGTATAGAGGTGCGGGGGCCACCAAACCTTTCTATAGCACATTGCAAACTTAATACCAGACCACAGCATAAAATTGATTGTTACTCATGCATAATCTTGTGAAACTGTCTGATTGTCTTACTGAGCTGTGTTGTGAGCTCACCCTTTGTACGTACATTATTTTTAGATGTTGATGCAGGATACACCGTGGACGACTACGTGAACGCTCCGGCGTACGGTGGTGTGGCTGCTCTGGATGTACAAGCAGGGGAGGACGAGCATGATGCTTCATGCGAATGCCCTTTCTGTGTGTACTTGTGATGGATTTTTTATTTAGTTGTTTCCGTTATTTTTGTTTGGTATTAAGAGATGTAAAAGATATTATAGTTATGTTTGGATTTGAATAATTGGATATTTTATTTAAATTATCAATAGATACTCAGTTCATTTTATTTAAAGTCTTCCGCTGTATATTTATATTCTGATTGTGGTTATGTGTAATGGTTTGTATGAGTGGACACGGCCTATTCGAGATCCTGGTGTGAACCGTTGGTTCAATGACGGTTCACTCACACCATTCTGGTTGGATCAGAATTGGGGTGTGACAATCATCATCAAAGGAGTAATAATAATAATTATTTTAATTTTTAATTGCTGAAAATTTATTTTTAAATGCAAATAATTGAAAAAAATACCAACAACAACCGAAATCGAAATCTGAAACCGAAGGACAATAGATCGGCCAATAGTGATTAACATATAAATGGATCATCATCATCAAATAAGTATAAATAATAATTATTTTAATTTTTAATTACTGAAAATTAATTTTTAAATACAAATAATTGAGAAAAAAAACCTACAACAACCAAAACTGAAATCTGAAACCGTGAGCTTGTAGATCGGGCTCACATATCTAACATATAAAAATTTCATCACATTCTACAAATTTTTTTTTCTCCCTCATAGTCTCATGTAAAAATCTCATTTTTCGACAAGAAACTTACCTTCAACAGTTGATACGAAGCTCCCACAGCAATCCCCACAGTTTGAAGCACCACCCGTAGCAAGTTGGAAGTCCAAACAATGAAAAAAATGAGGAAGAAACCAAGAAGTTTTCAAAAACTAACAAAACAGAAGAAAGAGCTGAACTCGAGAACAGTGCTTTTTCACTTTTATAAAGTGAAAAAAAAAAAAAAAAAAAACAGAAAGCAATTTCTCGGCTTGAAATCGCGAGAAATTGCAAGAAATAGCGAGATTTTCCGATAAATTGCGAGAAATACCGATCGAGATCTCGGCGATAACATGCAAGGCCGAGACGAAATCCATTATCGACCTTGTTTTCGTCTTGGCCTTTTTCGAGATAGGCAAGAATGGCGAGATCTCGGCAGATTTTATTCCAGACTCGAGACTAGATGAGAACTGGTCGAGACCAGGTCTCGTATGAGATTCCGTCTCAACTTGTTCGAGTACTTCGAGATCCTGACGAGACCTCACTGAGATTTTGAATCATGTGGTCAGGATGTAAGAGGGTATCAGAAAGCATCCCACACACGACATGAGAATCTTTTTGCTGAAAAATTGTAGGGCAGAAGAATGTTGCCAGGCAGTGTCTCTTTGTACCCTTTTGTTTTTTTGGTAAGTATCTTTGTGCCCTTTCACTTGTGAGGATCTTACCTGTTTTGAAATTGGATTGGATCCACCTAGATTGGTCGACTCAGAGAGGGATCTGCTCTAACCGATCCCATGTTGAAATGCCTGCAAAGTGTGAATTAAGTCAAAACTAGGATCTTTGGGACCAATCCTAAGCCAATCTGTATCTAGATCGGGTTGGGCCTAGTTGATCCCTTGTCCAATTCCGTGCTCATGAACCTTGCAGTCTGATCTGTAAATATACTTGGAGGCTTCTTCCAACATTCACCAGCCCCAAGGGATAGCTAAGTAGCCTCAATTGGTAAAGATCAACACCTCATAGAGGTCATCAATGGGGCCAACCTCTAAAAAAAAAAAAAAAAAAAAAACCCACTAAAAAAAACTTCCTTTAACTTCCCTCACAACCAAATGGAGCCTACACAAATTTATTTTCTTTATAAAATCGATGAGTCCCGTGCAATTAATAGGGTAGTGACAAGTAGCATATATGTTTTAAACTAATAAAAATTACTAAAAAGTCGGTATGGGATCAATATTAGCCTTGGTTAAAACCGATACGAATCGGCCGTTACGACTGATCCAATACTGAATACTAAATCTTTGGTCCTGCGCATGTTTCACAAAACAGGGTGTGGTGTTTATGAAGTTCAACTCAATGTTCTTGGTGACATTAGTTTCAGTTTCGGTGACAATTGCTTTACTTGCAGTTACCTTCAACGAAACAACTCCTCGTTAAAAGATAACTTTCGTAACTACCGGTTTTTCTCAATGTTTTGTTTCTCCTCCTCTGTGAGTGATTTGTGAACCACTTCTACAACATTCATGTCTCATGGTACATTCATCTTCTCAATCCCACAGTCATCCACCAGTGATGCCGATCTGGGACTCTGTGTCGCATGCTACTCCAGTCCTGGTTGCAGAATCCTCTGAACAGCAACTTCTAGTGTCGCCTACTTGTACTCTTGTTGGCTAGGTGATGCCAGGGAAAGCTTATCGGCATCAGGCCATATTTGAGGGACTGATCAAGGCATGGCGATGCAAATTCCCTGTTAAGGTTTCAGCAACCAGTGCTTATCAATTCCTCTTCAATTTTACTCATGAACTTGACTTGCTGAATCTTCTTGCCGAAGGACCATGGATGGTCTCTGGTTCCTTGATTTTACTGGAACGTTGATGAGCAATATGACTTCATACATCAGGAATTCTGGGATCAATTCCATGATGTACCCACTCCTCTGTTCAACTTGGAGTTTGCAGATTAAATGGGTGCTTGGTTGGGTACCCCCTCTGTGGCTATGATTATCACTGGTTATCGCCAAGGCACTCGCCTTAATTATCTTCGAACGAGGGTTGCTTTGGATCTCTCCAAACCTCTACTGGTGGATATCGCCATTTAATGACGCACAGGTGAGGAGGATCTCATACCGTTAAAGATTGAAAGGTTGCCAGTCTTCTGTTATGAATGTGGTTGAGTTGGCCACGATTACAGTAAATGTGATGTAATATTTAAATCTATTGATGGTCGTCTTCTTCCATTGAGTAGCTCATTTTTGCTGGACTGCCACCTGACAATCGTTTGACAGATCAAGCCATGACTCTGCATTTTTCATGAGAGTGCAGCGTATCGACCACAAGCTCCCAATGGCCGGGCTCCCTCAAATTCACCCGATACTGTCATGTCCTCCAATAATGAGGATACTGTTCATGGCCATAATCCTTCTGAACATTCTGCTCCCTGCAGTATTCCAATTCCGCCACCACCCGCACCACCTACGGATCTACCCTCTTCATTGAATATCCCTCAAATAGCACATTCCAATATCCTACAATCAATGCAAACTATCAATTCTTTAATACAACCATCCTCATCCCCGACCCAAACAAACCCACTACATCATTATCCACTCACGGCTAATGTGCCTCTCCTGATACACTCTTTGCAATCCTTATTACAACATTTTACAACTGACCCCACTATACCCTCCCCCATATCCAATGTAAATAGTGGAACATCATCCCATATTAATATCACACCCACTGATCCCCACCTAGCTACTCCTTTGGAACCCTCAATTAATACCGCTCCTCCCTTTGAACCATTACTCGAACTGGTGTACATCCCACCACCCCAATCCGCCCCACCTTCCATGACCATTCTTGTATTGCCATTGGTCATTGGTGACCCCTTTAATGCCACATTTTGCTGATATCTCATCCTTCACCCGAACCTCCTCAAAGTTAATTTCCCAACCTTCAAGCACGGCCAAAACTGTGTGGTGCTACGGGAGGAAAACTTCTTCACACTTCATCCTCCAAAAGGTCGGCAAGGACCATATTCACTTCGACCTTGGCCAAAGCGCAACCATGACTTCTTTACCCGTCAGTACCTCTTTGGTCCCCCAATTGACTTACTCAATAACTACTGGTTCCGAGACCCCCATGGTGTCTGGCATTGATTGGCATCACGGGAACCAATGAAGATCCTCAGTTGGAATTGTCAGGGGATTGGGAGACCCCGGATAGTTCGTGCACTATCATCCCTCTCCCGTTCTGCCAGACTGGATTTATTATTTATTATGGAGACAAAGGGACAACATAAAAATTAGCAACAGTTTGGTGGCAGTTATTGTTCTCACATTTATATACGGTGGATCCTATTGGTATATCTGGTGGCTTTGCGTTATTCTGGGATGATTCTCTTACTATTATTATTTCGGAATGGAGATCTAATTTTATTGACATTTTTTTTGGGTAAGTAATTTATTGACATTACTGTTGTACTAAACACGGTATTAGTAATCACTTTACTTTTGTTTATGGTGAGTTTGTTCCAAGTAGACGTCACATTGTTTGGGATCTACTAACTACATTGCATGCTCATCGATCTTTTGATTGGCTGGTTCTTGGGGATTTTAGTTCTTACCTATCTTGGCATGAGTAGTAGGGTGGTAATCCAGTCCACTCTCATGACATTGGACAATTCTGTTGCATGGTGGATGCTGGTGAGTTACTTGATTTGGGAGGTAAAGGAGCAAATTATACATGGTGCAATAAAAGAGTTGGAACGGCTAATATCCGAATCCGATAGAGTTTTGTCTGACGGTGGTTGGCATCGTAATAATCCACTTGTGATAGTGGAAGTGAAACACACTATTGGCTCTGATCACTTCCCCTTCTTGCTTGATATTGACGGTGGTCAAGTCCCTAGGCGGTGGCCATTTTGATTTGAGAATATGTGGTTTTTCCTTCCTGGAAGTCAATGGCAGAGGAGGCATGGAATTCAACTCCATGGGGAAATCCTTCTGATGCTATTCAAGTTAAACTTCAAATTAGTCAATCTTTATATAATAGATGGAATCGAGATGTCTTTGGTAATGTTCACTCTATAATTCAACATTTATTGCAGAAATTAGAATTTGTTCAGGGACAATCTTATATAGAAGATACACGTAGTAAATTATTGAGTATATTTGAACAGTTGGAAACTGAATTTGAGAAGGAGCATGATCTGTGGTGGCAGAAGTCTCGCTTCTTGTGGTATAATGATGATGATCATAATGCAAAGTTTTTTCATGCCATAACAATGCAACGATGTCAGCAGGACCGTATCCTTCAACTAAAGTTACAGTCAGGAGAATGGGCTCAATCTTTGGAGGCTATATCAGTTGTATTCGTACCTATTTTGGAGATATATTTTCTTCCACTACCATTGATCTGGATAGTTTACATCGGCAGCGGTTCAGCCTTCAGTGACACAATCTATAAATGAATCCCTATGTTGTGAACCTTCTTTGGAGGAAGTGAAACAAGCTTTGTTAGCTATGTATCCATCGAAATCTCCTAGTCTTCATGGCTTATCTCCTGGTTTTTTTTCCAAAAGTATTGGGATCTGATCTTTACTGATTTATTTGCCTTACTCAAGGATTTCTTTCGAACTGGAATTGTTTCACCAGCACTTAATGAAACTTTTGTCTGTTTGATTCCAAAGGTACGTCAACCTGAGACTTCTGATCAGTTCTGGCCTTTAGCATTCTGTAATGTGATTTTTAAGGTTATTACAAAAATTGTGGCCATAGTTGTCAAGGCGTCGCCTAGGCGCCCAGGCTGCCTTGGGTCGCCTTGGAAAATTGGGTGCCTTGGTCGCCTAGGCGGTCGCCTTGGTCGCCTAGGCGCCCAGTCAGGCCTCCATCGCCTTGGTTCGCCTTGGCACCTTGACAACTATGATTATGACCACTCGAATGCAACCAATTTGGGATCTATTATCTCCCCTACTCAATCTGCTTTCATTCCACAACGATTTATCTTAGATAATATTTATATTGCTTATGAGGCTTTTCATTATATTTATGAACGGAAACGTGGTAAATCCAAATTTTTGCCAATCAAATTGGATATGCAAAAAGCTTATGACATAGTGGAATGGGCTTATCTGAGTGCATTTATGTTGCGAATGGGTTTCAATTCACATTGGGTAGATTTGGTTCTCTCTTGCTTGCAATGGGGTATCTCAGGAGGAGATCTTTCCTACCAGAGGATTACGGCAGGGGGATCCTTTGTCACCAGGGTTATTTCTTTTATGCTCCCAAGGTCTCTTTAGTTTGTTACGGTAGGCAGAGGAGCGGTGTCTGACAGCGGGATTTCGTATACGAGGTCGGACTTCTCCTATCACTCATTTAGCTCTTTGCTGATCACTATTTGTTATTTTTCAAGCTGCGACTCTATGAAGTATGTGCACTCCAAGATTGTCAGAAGACTTATTGTGTTGCGTCGGAACAAGCTATTAATTTTCACAAATCATCTCTTACTTTTAGCCCCAACACTCCATTGAAAATGAAATGATGGTTCTGTAGGGTGTTGAAGATTTCATATGGTATCGGTGGCAATAAGTATTTGGGTCTTCCTGTGAATTTTGGATCTCAAAAAAATCACTTTTGTTGGACATTAATGACAAGGAAGGTGTCAGGGTGGAAGTCCAAGCTATTGTCCCATGCAGGAAAGGAAACTTTGTTGAAGTCAATGGCTTTTTCTATGCCCAACTACACTAGTTCCCATTTCAAACTGCCAGAATCTCAACATAAGGCATTGCGATAGATGGCAAGTAGATTTTTTGCGGGGATAAGGAGGGCCATATTGGTTTACATTGGATATCATAGAAACGTTTATGTCATTCCAAGGATAAATGTGGTTTGGGTTTCCGTAATCCATCACTACATAATCCCGCCTTGTTATCAAAGGTGGCCTGGTGTATATTTTCAGAACCCACATCTTTTTCGGCACAGCTTATGATATCTATATATATTTTTTTGTACAGACTTCCTTTCTACATCTATGAGCTCACAACCTAGCTAGGCTTGGCGAAGCATTATTGAAGGTAAGCAGGTGCTCAAGCATGGTTTAATATGGCAAATTGATTATAGTGATTGTATTAATGTCTGTTCGGATAGTTAGATTCCATCAACTAAGGGATTTCGTGTGCATTCTGTACTCCCTTCCCAGTGTAGTATTACAAAGGTGTTGTAACTAATTGATCCTAAAAACCGCACTTGGCGGAGGGATTTATTGTCTGCTCTCTTCTCTCCATCTGAGATATTGGAAATTTTGAAAATTAAACTGTCCTTATTTCCATCTGATATGGGGGGCTGTTAAGGGTGGTATATTTTCAGTCAAAACAGCTTATTATCTCCTCTCCAATATGGAGGATGCCAAATCTACACAACAACCGGCTACATTTACCGCTGCAGCTCAGTCGATTCCGGATACATGGAGAAAGATTTGGAAATGGCCTACACTACCGAAGTTAAAATATTTTTTATGGTGTAATTGTGCTTCAGGATTGGCCACCACAACAGACTTACGAAAACAAAATATTTTAGTTGACCCTCTATGCATACGTTGTGGTTTTGCTGCTGAAACGGTTTCTCATTTCTTACTTGATTGCCCGTTTGCTCGCTCCATGTGGTGGCTCCATGTGGTTTGGGTGTAGTTTGGGTTATAAAGTACCAGACTCTGCTTTGATTTCTATGACCGAGTGGATAGCTGACTGGTCGGCCCCTCATAGCTGGAGTAAATGGCAGAGTCGGGTAGCACAAACATTATGTTCCTTTATTGTTTGGCATCTATGGCTTTGCCTGTAATGATTAGATTTTTGGGCGACAAGTTCTCAAGCCATTGGTTGTCATCCAGACGGCAGAGCGTAATTTTCGTAATTACCTTGACAATTTGTCATCATCGATCACACGTACACCTGTATACCAAGCACTGGAGTCCACTGTTTGTAATAGTGGATGGTTACCTCCTCCAATTTCATATTTTAATATTAATACTGATGCAAGCTACGTTTCGGAGGAGATTGGTTGATTGGGCTACATTTGTCGGGATCATACAGGGGCTCCCCTGTTTGCCATCTCTGAACCATGTGGTTCCTCTCAACCTCTTATAGTGGAGGCTTTGGCAATTTGGGCGGCTTTGCTTGTCGCGATTAATGAAGGAGTTGACTGTCTCCGATTATTGGTGTTTAATGATTCTAGATGACATTCTATATCTTAGTTTCAACATTGTACTTTTTATCATGTTATCCAGGAAAATAACAGCATTGCTGACTCCCTAGCTAGGAGGGCACTGTCGGTGTTGTGTACAACGGTTTGGCCTAATTCCGATCCTTGGATTCATTATATTTGTGGACTGACATCCTTGTGTACAACACGGGTAAATAAATAAGTCTATTTTTATATTAAAAAAAAAAGGTTCAGGAAATCCCATAATCACAATAGCAAAAGAAGCAGTTCCTTTTGTAAGTCGGGTGGCCCACATGCCACCTGGCCCCACCTTCGTTGGTTGATTAACATTAGGATCTTGTGACATGTGGCACCCAGATCACCGTCGATCCTTTATGGGAGGAGACGATTGATCTATATAATCCAAGGGTGGGGTCCTGTGTACACTTATGCAATTGAAAATTTCCATTAGGTTTTCTTGGTATGGGAATAAGGAGTACACAGAAATCCTATCCTCTTCTTCTCTATCTTCTTCATTTGCATACACAGGAGAAGAGGCAAAGAAGCTGTTGCAGGTTGGATCAGAGATGACGGTGAACGGTCAAGTAATGGGAGGTACTTATGAATTCCGCATTTAGCTTTACCTCTATTAGACATGGGATTTTCTTGCATTTTGGTATCAGAGCGAGTATTCCCGCCCTCTGTCCACCTAAAATATATGTGGTTTTCCCCTTAACTTTTCCGATAGAACCAAGCATGGAAAGCATATACATATATATTTTTTTGTTTAATACTAAAGAATCGGCCAGCCAGCGAAGGTGTGCACCCTTTTGGCTGCCGACCATAGGCCAGCAGGTCAGCGGGCACACACCCGCAAGCTGCCGGCCAGCCAGCAAACCAGCAACCCGCATGCTGGCTGCCAGCCCTTGCAGGCCCACCGACACCCAACCAGCAACAATGACTACTGCTGGTGGCGCTAGTTGCAGCAGGCCAGCCCGCAACAGCCAGCCTACCGCAGCCTTGCGCGGCCAGCAACCGCTTGCATAACATATTGTGTTGCCGGTTGGTAATGGTGGCGGCGATTTTTGGTTGCGGCGGCGTCGTGGTAGAAGCCGTTACATTTTGAGTTGTAACGCATACGTTGAAAACTTGAATCGATAACGGTTAGAGGCGATGGCATGTTTTGAAAATTGATTATGTTTCTGATGTTGTTTGGAAAGTCAATACGTTAGTGCGTTTTGTTTTCTAATTGTTGAAAGCCCATCTTTAATGAGCTTTATTATTGTTTTATGGGCTGACCGGCCCATTTATTATTTAAAGAATTCGTTTCGTTTTCTAATGTTTAAAGCCCATCATTAATGAGATTTAAGTAATGGCCGATCCAAGCCCATCATTATGGTTGGACCTATTTGGTTGGGTTTGTTCCCGTTTTGACCCAGACCTTTTGAACCAAGTGATTCTGTTATGCTTTTGGTGATAGTCAATATTAATATTATTGATTGCTTTTTATTATTTTTCACCATGATATAGTTATGAATCGAACGTCACTATTTTAGTGACTGCACTTTATGACAGTTTGTTCTGAATGTTGCAAAAGTTAAAGAACAGTGATTATATTTGTTATGACAGTGTGTTCTGAACGTCGCTAAAAATCTAGTGTTCTTGTAGTGACATTTACAGACAGAACATCACTATATCAATAAACATAACAGAATGTATTAAACACTGTTTTAGTGACTTTTAAAGACAGAACGCCACTGTATATAGATATACATAACAGAATGTTTTTAATCTTACTGTTTAGTGACATTACAGAATTAACGCCACTAATTATATGACTACAGTAAGTTGTTTACGTCACTGTTTTAATGACAGTAACAAACACCGTTAAAAGTCAGTGTTAAATAAAAGAATAAGCCATTAGAAATTCTTTTATGTTTGTTTAAAGGATGCCATAGATGACCAATATGTCCTTATAATAAAGTTTTGTGTTAAATCAAGGAAATAATTAGTTTTATTTTAACACATATAAGTGCTTATTTAAGGATGTCAAAAGACTGAAATACCCTTCTAGTGGTAGGCATCAGAATTGCATCTTTTGCATTGGGACTGGATATCATCCCCACAGGGAAATATTCTTTTCTTATGTGAGAAGATGGAATAAGGTAGAATGTGAAACTACAAGACAGTGGGAGCCTTCTTCTGCCTACAGGTGTGGAACAACCTTCTGAATTGTAGTGTAGCATTCTAGTCTTATTAATACAGACCTTGACAGATATAGACTATAATCTTAGCCCACAGGTAATTTTGTAGGATACATCTGTTTGTCACTTAAGTTTGATGTCAATCAACTTAGTGTAAAGTTTCACATACTAAAATTGATTATAAGTTTAGCCCACAGGTAGGTTATAGTTAATTTTAGTGTGTTACTGATTATTGACGTGGGTTGATATCAGTATAAAGTTGTATGCCAATAAATCTAAACTTCCTTATTTTTTTGTTTATCTGCAGCTTATAGTAACCAGATCACTCTCCCAATGCTTACTGGGGAAAACTTTAAAGATTGGAAAGAAAAGGTGCACATAGCATTAGGGTGTATGGATTTGGACTTGGCGCTCCGTGTAGAAAAGCCTACTGAACTTACGGACTCCAGTACGCCAACCTAAATTGCCCATTATGAAAAATGGGAGCGGTCTAACCGTTTAGGGCTAATGATTGTCATGAATAACATTGAAAGGAACATTAGAGGGTCCATTCCTGAATGTAAGCTTCTCACTGAATACATGAAGGCAATAGATTCTCAATTTGTTAGTTCAGACAAGGCCTTAGCATCATCCTTAATGGAACAATTAAGCACCATGCGGCACAGTGGTAAGAAAGGAGTTCGTGATCATATCATGAAAATGAGGGACATTGCTTCTCAGTTAAAGAATTTGGAATATGAGGTTCAAGAAAATTTCTTAGTCACTTTCATATTTAACTCCCTTCCAAAGGAGTATGACACTTTTAAAGTCTCTTATAACACACAGAAGGCAAAATGGTCAGTAAATGAACTACTGAATATGTGTGTGCAAGAGGAAGGTAGACTCAAGGGGAGCAATATGGAAGTTGCACATCTGGCAACCACTTCTAACAAAGGGCAAAGCAGCAAGTTCTCAAAGAAGAAGAATAAGGGGAAAGTACCAATAAAGAATGATGGTATTAAAGCTTCTCCTAAATGCTTCTTCTGCAGGAAGAAAGGACATGTGAAGAAGGATTGCCCTAAATACAAGAAATGGTTGGAAAAGAAAGGTATTTTCTTATCTTATGTTTGCTATGAATCCAATTTAATTGATTCTCATTCAAATAATTGGTGGATTGATTCTGGTTCTACAATCCATGTTGCCAATACCATGCAGGGCTTTCTGCAGACAAGACTTCCGAAGGAAAATGAGAGACACATCTATTCAGGAAACCGGATGCAATCTCAAGTGGAAGCTATAGGAGTCTACAGATTAGTTTTGCAGTCTGGTTTTGTGTTGGATTTGAAAGACACATGTTATGTACCTTCTTTTGCTAAGAACCTGGTTTCTGTTTCCAGATTAACACTTATGAATTATGTGTTTGAGTTTTCTGGTTCAGTCATAAAGTTAATAAAGGACGATCTAATAATCGGTTCAGGTTCTTTAATTGATGGTTTGTTTCTTTTAAATTTAGATCCAACATATGAAAGTAATTTACTTTCTGTTAATAATATTGGCATAAAAAGAATGAATGTGAATGAGAAGTCTTCTAAATTATGGCACCTTAGGTTATGTCACATATCTAGTGACAGAATAAAAAGATTAGTGAATGATGGAGTACTTGAGACTCTAGATTTCTCTGACTTAGGGGTTTGTGTGGACTGCATCAAGGGGAAGCAGACCAACAAAACCAATAAAGGTGCCAGAAGATCAACTGAGATTTTGGAAATCATACATACGGATATCTGTGGACCTTTTCCCACTCCCTGTTTGAATGGTCAGAGATACTTTATCTCTTTCATAGACGACCACTCACGATTCATGTATCTCTATCGAACTAAAGATAAAGCATTAGATGCTTTTAAGAACTTCAAGATAGAAGTAGAGAAACAAACTGGAAAGGTGATCAAGATCGTGAGATCAGATAGAGGTGGTGAATATTATGGTAAAACCACAGAACAAGGTCAAAGACCTGGTCCGTTTGCACGATATCTTCAAGAGCAAGGTATTATAGCCCAATATACCATGCCTGGATCTCCGGATCAAAATGGCGTTGCTGAAAGAAGAAATCGTACATTATTGGACATGGTCAGAAGTATGATAAGCAATTCATGTTTGCCTCTGAAGTTGTGGAGTGAAGCTCTAAAGACTGCGGTATATATCTTGAACAGGGTACCATCCAAGTCGGTTCCTAAGACACCTTTTGAGTTGTGGAATGGATGGAAACCTAGTTTGAAGCATACTCGCATATGGGGTTGTAAAGCTGAAATAAGAGTCTATAATCCACACCTTCAGAAGCTAGACCCTAGAACTGTCAGTGGATATTTCATTGGCTATTCTGAAAGATCTAAGGGTTACAAGTTTTACTGTCCCTCTTATACCCTTATCATTGTAGAGTCGAAAGTTGCTAAATTTCTAGAGGATGGCGACAACAGTGGGAGTATACAAGGTCGAAACATTGAGTTCCATGAACAAGATGTCTCGATAATCCCTTCCACATCTAGTGGTCAGGGTTTTATCCCTTTACCAGTGGTACCTGTGGTTCATGAGCAACCACAAGCTCATAATGAATTACTACATCAAGATGTACCACATCAAGATACACCACATCAAGAGTCAGTTGTCAATGAACCTATTGTTCCTGAGCCACAAGTTTTGAGAAGGTCCTCTAGAGAAAGAAAGTCAGCAATTTCTTCAGATTATCAGGTATATCTCCTAGATTGTGGAAATGATATTGGAATAAATGAAGATCCAACGTCATTTGCACAGGCTGTTCATAGCAAAGATTCTATTTTATGGTATGATGCCATGAAGGAAGAAATGGAATCCATGTCAAAGAATCAAGTGTGGGAACTTGTAGAGTTACCTAAGGGCACCTCCCCTGTGGGGTGTAAGTGGGTCTTCAAGACCAAAACTGACTCACATGGTAACATCGAAAGATACAAGGCCCGACTGGTGGCAAAAGGTTTTAATCAAAAGGCTGAAATTGATTATAAAGAAACCTTTTCTCCGGTATCTAGGAAAGATTCTTTGAGAATCATCATGGCACTGGTGGCTCACTATGATCTTGAGTTGCACCAAATGGATGTCAAGACGGCTTTTCTAAATGGTAATTTAGAGGAGGAGGTGTACATGAGTCAACCTGAAGGTTTTATTTCGGATAAAGGAGGTCATTTAGTATGCAAGCTTAAGAGGTCCATATATGGTTTGAAACAAGCTTCCCGACAGTGGTATTTGAAGTTTGATAGCACGATCACTTCCTATGGTTTTGTGGAGAATCGAGCTGATCAATGCATTTACATAAAGATCAAGGGCACTAGTTTCGCCATATTAGTGTTGTATGTGGATGACATTCTCTTAGCTAGCAATGATCTAGGGATGTTACATGGGACGAAGCATTTCTTGGCCCAAAACTTTGACATGAAGGATATGGGTGAAGCCTCCTATGTTTTAGGCATAGAGATACACAGGGAAAGGTCTCTTAAGACATTAGGGCTATCCCAAAAAGGTTACATTGACAAAGTTTTGGAAAGGTTCAAGATGAAGCAATGCTCATCAAGTGTAGCACCTGTAATTAAAGGCGACAGACTCAGTCTGGAGCAATGTCCGAAAACCAATCTAGAACAGCAGGCTATGCAAAATATTCCCTATGCATCAGTAGTAGGTAGTTTAATGTATGCTCAGGTCTGTACTAGGCCTGACATCGCTTTTGCAGTGGGAGTTTTAGGAAGGTTCCAAAAGAACCCTGGTTTACCACATTGGAAAGCAGCAAAGAAAGTACTGAGGTACCTACAGGGCACCAAGGATCACATGCTCACATATAGGCATGTTGATGATTTGGAGCTGATCGGATACTCAGATTCGGATTATGCTGGATGTGGAGATACGAGGAAGTCTACTTCAGGCTTCATATTTTTGTTAGCTGGAGGAGCAGTGTCTTGGCGCAGCGTAAAGCAACCTAAGACAGCCTCTTCTACTATGGAAGCTGAAGTGGTGGCATGCTATGAAGCAGTTTCTCAGGCATCTTTGTTGAGAAAGTTTGTCATAGATTTAAAGGTCATAAGTTCAATTGAAAGACCTATAAAGATTTTCTGTGACAATACTTCAGCAGTAAGTTTCTCTAACAACACATGCTCAGTGAGTCGCTGCCGACACATTGAGATAAAGTATTTTGTTGTTAAAGAAGACGTTCGAGATCGTCGCGTTCAGATAGAGCATATTGGCACTGATGATATGATAGCAGATCCTTTCACTAAAGGTCTTCCGGCCAATGTGTTTGTGGCACACGTGGATCGTATGGGACTATGTAGATCATTAAGTGGCTAAATGTTTTTTCTGTGACATTGCAATGTAAGGTTTTGTTGATTTCGAAATAAAGTCATTTTTTTTTCTGTCATTGTTTTGGTTGTATACATAAAGTTTTGGAATGACAGATGCCTATAAAGTTTTCTAGGCAGTAAAGTTTGACCCTTGAATCGATTATTGAATTGATTCTATAAAGTAGGGTAGTCACAATTGAGGTTCATTGTAAAATAAACAATCTATTGTAATACATGGAAGTGAGTGTTTCCATTGTACTTCATTACTGGGACATGTACCGTCATGATTCATGGGTTGGGAGTTTTATGATGAACATAAAGAACAAATCCATAATGAAGGATCCGAAAATTATTGTATGGCCATACATCATGTTAATAATCATAAAGTGGTTTGCCATGTAGCAATATGGACCAAGTGGGAGAATGTAAGTCGGGTGGCCCACATGCCACCTGGCCCCACCTTCGTTGGTTGATTAACATTAGGATCCTGTGACATGTGGCACCCAGATTACCATCGATCTTTTATGGGAGGAGACGATTGATCTATATAATCCAAGGGTGGGGTCCTGTGTACACTTATGCAATTGAAAATTTCCATTAGGTTTCCTTGGTCTGGGAATAGGGAGTACACAGAAATCCTATCCCCTTCTTCTCTATCTTCTTCATTTGCATACACAGGAGAAGAGACAAAGAAGCTGTTGCAGGTTGGATCAGAGATGGCGGTGAACGGTCAAGTAATGGGAGGTACTTATGAATTCCGCATTTAGCTTTACCTCTATTAGACATGGGATTTTCTTGCACTTTATAATCATATTATCATTATAGTATAAGTTTTTAACTGTATTAGGTCATGTGGTATTTCCCCTTCCCATTAAAGGGTTTTTTATGTTGAAGTTGTGATTATGCTTGTTTTTTTTGTTTCTTTCTATTTTATTCCTTTATTTGATATCATTTAATTTTCAAATAAATGAGAAGTGTTTGACTCCCAATAAGTAGGACTCATACCCATCAACAGCTCCAAAGGTGTGGGGTGGTTACCAAATGGAAAATGGAGAGAAGATCCGAACTCCAACTTCGCGAGTCTTTTTTTCTTCTCTTCCATTATGGTTTAATTCAGTCATTCCTCATAGAGGTGGCTCAACACTAAAGGTGTTAATCGGTACAATTTTTGTTTAATGGTATGGTTTATTATGATTCAATGTGTAAAGAGAAAAATACCAAAAAATTAAATCGTTTATTAAACCGTTTCAAAATATTTATCAAAATCAGATTATTAATTAATTTTCAGTTCATTGGTTTTAAATCACTTTTCATTTTAATGTTACCTCTCTTACAAACTAGTTTTACTCTTGAAAATCTAGATCAGTAGAAAGATTAGGAGAATAAAAATGATTTTTTTCTCATTATAAATGGATTTATAAATAGTTTAGCTGGTTAATTGGTTCAAAACCGAAGTCAACCGGGTAATTAATAGTTTCTTTTTTTTTAAACTAAAAATCGAATAATTTATTATTCAATTTAACGAATCTGGTTAAATGGTTCGGTTCAATGATTTCCGTTTGTTTTTGACACCCTTACTCAATGGTCAACATCCAGATTGCTTCCAACTTTCGAGTAGCCACTTGTTCTTGAAAGAGGCAACCAAACTGGTCGAACCGTGGAGACCCTTTCTTATTGTTATTACTTTTTTGCCCCCAAAGTTTACTATGTCACTACTACGGCACACTAGTGACTAGTAGGACCTCTTTTTTTTTTTTTTTTTTTGGATCAGGACCATATTTATTTAACTGGAATTCATGAATTAATCGAAAGGAGAATAATTTGGAATGAGTAGTTTCGATAATTTAAGAATTCGATCAAAGTTGTGGTAAAAAAAGGGGACTTAAAATAAAATTCAAATTCGAATCGGTTAAAAAATTATTCTTTTGTCTAAAAAAAATTCGGACAAAAATTTTGGATGTTAATTTTTAATATTTGGTGCTCCTATTTCACACTATCAATCAATTATCACACTTGCATAATATACAATGTGACATTAGAATAATATTTAATTTATAAATAATAATATAATATATAATAGTTGGATATATGTGTATAAAGGTAGATTTGTTAGATTCTCATGAAATCCATCTATTTTTCATGTTAGTTAATTACTTTTTCGTGATTTGTATTATAATATTTATTTTTAGACTTATATTTAATTCCGATTGAAAAAGCACAGGAAAGTAATGACTTGTTTTGAATTATGGTATAATTTTTATACTCATATTTAATTCCACATTGTCATGATTTGCTTTGTATTATGATTTGATTTTCATACTCATATTTAATCTCACATAGAAAAAAAAAATGAGATTAACGATTTGTTTTGTATTATAAGGTGATTTTTAGACTTTCAATTAATCTTAGATTGGAAAAGATGCAAATTGTTATGGCATTAACTTTTTTTTTTTTTTTGAAAAACTTTGTTTGAGAACGGTAATTAATGCATTAAGTGCTCCACTAAGATAATAATAATATTTTTAATATAAGAATTATTCGGTATAATTAAGATTTAAAAGTATTATTCGCGATATTTATTTCTAGACAAAAATACAAAATTTTTTCGAATTAAGGAAAGATTATTCGTATTATTCGGTTCGAAATAATATTTCAAGAATAATTCGAATAATTAAATATTCGACTCGATGTGTACCGCATGATTCTCATCCGAAAATACTTGAGGACGAACGGAGAAAATCGTAGCGAACGAGTATGGGTAGTTTAGTAATTCGACTAAATTAACATTTTAAACGGTTTGGTTCTATTTTTTGGCTCCAAAATCGAGATCATTTTTTGTTAAAATTAGGGTTTCATGGCGCTATAAATTGCGACGCTAGACGATGACTACAGATTTCTTAAGAGGCGCTTGCTGCATCAATCAGAAGGAAAACCTAATAGGGATTGTGGCTGAGTTTAGTGTTCCTAAGCAGACCAAGGGAACCTGTAAGTTTTCTTTTCCTCTTGTGGGATTTAATGTCAAGTTCATCAATCTATTCTGTGATTAGTTGTCTACGCGATCGTTTGTGTTGTAGTTGTTGGAATCTTGTTAACAACAAGAGCCGGAATGTTCAGTGAAACTCTTTTTTGTTAAGCTGATACTCATTAACAGTGACTCTTTAAGTTCGATTGAAAATGAAGTGGCTTTTTTTTTATGGAGGAAATAAATAAGACAGTGTAGTCTTTTATAGGCTTTAAGCTTGTACTGAAAATGGCATCACTTTGTTTTTTCGATGTACTAGATACCACTGCTTGGTACTTGAAAAAACATATCATGGTGGCACGTCAGTATTGCTGGGCTTACAATTGTTTTAGATTTCATCCATTTGGTAGTTGAATGATGTGCATCATCCTATGACGTTTGCTGATCCAACCAAGATCATTCGGACATTGTAACCAGATGACGTGCTTTTGATTTTGCATATTTTATCTGCTCTTGTCGTTGATATAGGTTGCTTGTCCTCAAATGCATTTCTGGTAGCTTTATTTCAAAACATTTTCAGAATATAGTATTATGTTTCTTTTAACTAGGACAAACTTTATTGGTAATATGCATCTATGTTTTGGATTAGTTTTATTTTTCCCAAAGTGAAGGAGGGAGGTGCATTTTGGACAGTTGGTAGTACCACTATTTTTATATTCATCTCATACTCTCACGTAATATGATTCTAATGGGAAATTTCTGAAATTTATGCATCTTATGCCTCTTCTTTGGCTACGATTACCTTAGAATCTTTGTTCGTATGTGTGAGCAATATCCTTTTTATATCACATGGTACAACTCATTTTATACTCTCGATAACTGTCAGACGGATTGACGTGATGTGGTTTTCCTGCACATGAAGCATATTTATGAGATTAATGTTTTAAAGCAATTTTATTAAAGGTTTTGGATCTTTGTGTTAATTGTTATTTTTATTTTGTATTTATGCTGATGTACAGTATGACATAACTGTAAGCTTATCAGACTGGGCTGTTCTGTGAAGACATTGACTATGACGATTTGATTATAAGAAATCACTACTTACCAAATGTATTTCTTGTCTGTCTGGCTAATGCTTAAATTGTGAATTGCATGCTTTAGCTTTGCACTTTGCTTTAGAAGTAAGGGAAGTGGTTTTGAAGGATTTTAGCAAATGGTTCATGCCTCTGAACTTATCAGCTTTATTGGAATGGTGGGAAAGACAACCTTTCGCTTGTGAAGATAAAAAAAATTTGGGAAATCAACTCCTGGGACTGTTACTTGGAGCATGTTGAAGGAAAGGAATGACAACATGTTTGAAGAAACTGCTGAACCTAGCATACATAGTGGCTAAATGGATATTAAAATAAAATTCAGGATTTGACTCTTACATGTAAGGAATTTCGTGATCTTACTACTGCTTCAATTCTTAGGGAATGCAACATCTTTGCTTTACTTCCTCTTTGCTTTCTATGTTTTGTATATTTATTTACAGAAATCTTTGATTTATATAGGGTTCTCTTTTTATTAACAAAACCCTGTTTTACAAAAGGAAACAAAAAATTGACATGTCTAGCCTTTCTTTGAGTGTTATCTGGTAAAGTGTGTTATGACTGAAAGAAGCATAAAAGATTGAACTTTCTAGGCTTTGTTATGAATATTATTCAGGAAGGTGGAATGCCATGTAGGATTATGACTAGAAATAAGCATCACTGTCATTGACTTTACTTCAATGTTTTTTCAGTTTGTTGAGACATGCAAGATTTACTAGTAACTGAAACTACAGTTCCATAGTTTGAAGTTTTTTTTTAATAACTGGAAAAATTCTGAGAAGTTTTTCTATTTTCTTGATACTTAAAAGAACCAGTATTTATAGTTTGAATCTTCTTTAATCACTGGCAAGATCCAGATGTGTTTTTCCATTCACATAATCAACTCAGCTATGCCTCATCCCCAACTGCTAGGAGTTGGCTATATGAAGCCTTATGCATCAGTTGACTGTGGGAAGCCATGGCTAAAGCCCCCTGCCCTACTTTATTTTATGTTTACTTCATATCTATTTGCTGCACTGAAATGTGGTATAATTCTCACTGGCAATGATGACAAAAAGGCCGGACTTACAGCTGCTTTGGATTTCATCCAATTGGTAGTAGGATGATGATAAGACTTATTGAAGGTGCTTCCTGAGCCAGTCAGGATTATATGAAACCGTGATCAAATAGTTTCCTTTTGACTTTTTGTATGTCATTTTATATTGTTTCACTATTATATGTATAGATTGCAATTATGTTTCATGCGTGTGCCTTTCTTCATTCCAACTTTATAGCAATTTCACTTTCAATCTTTACTTAAGTTGTTAATGACGGTTAGTCTATGTGTTGGTGGCTCCTATTTCATTCCTGGCCTTTCTTTTCTTAAATTCATTTGAGATTCTAATCATTTTCTTTCCTTGCTATATTAAACAAGGGTATATTGGACAAGATGTTCTGTAGACAGGGCATGTAAACAAGAGGGTTCATTAACTTGAATGAGCCACAAGATACTGGGCTTTGATAAACATGTTAGTGAAATTGACATGGAAAATATTCACTTTAGTTATGCTCACAAGTCAAACCTACTCTCTTTCATATATCATGTATTTAATATTTTACTACCAGTTTATTCAGTAAATCTCCTTTGGTTTGATGTTGGGTGTTTATATTTATGTTTTATATAACTTTTAATAAATAGTTTCCAAATAAAACTTTCTTACACATTCTTTCCCTACCTTAACAAGTTTGTAATGCTTAACTGATATGTGGAACAAACCGCACTTGACAATGATTGTATTTGCAGATGCACATGAAATCTGATATCACAGAAAGCAGAGCCCAAATTACTCAGTTGACAATTGAAATTTGAACGGCAATCACTCACATGCAAATAATGCTAAGCTACATTTTCCATCAGTAATCAAACTCTATGATAATCTCAAAAACTGAAATATATCTTTCTTGGGCTTGTCTGGATACACACCTCTACATGTGAAAGTTTGGTTTTTATAACCTGACTTTATTTAAAGCTTTAATTAATCAATGCGGAACTTTAAGCAAAGGGCAAACTTGGTCATTTCTCTCCCTCTCTGGTGTCTTCTCTGCCCAGAACTTATCTTTGAAACTTTATACCATGGAATCTGCTATCTACTCCTTCTCCAATCATCTCTTCCACCGCTTGAAACTGTAAACAATCGATGAAACACTAAATCATGAAATCTAAATGGGAACTGAAAAACTAAACCTCTCATAAAAGGGTGAACCCTTTGTGAATGGAGAAATTAACTCTAATGGAGGACGCCAGATTTGCATGAAATGTGAGATGTTGAAGAAGAAGAAAACAAGGAAATGAGAGAGGACTTCAAACACTGGAGGGCAGTTGCAGTGGTCACTGTTGGTCCAGTCACAATTGCTGCCATTTTCACCACCAATAGATGAGGCCAGTGGTCACTGTTGGTCCAGTCACAGGTATTATTACTCTGGTTCTTGCCTTTTCTGGTTATAGATTCCTGTCTAGGGCTCTAAACCACATGATATTCCCATAAAGTTCGATGGCCAACATACTCTGCCCATAGATTCCTGTCTATGGTTCTTTCACTTTTCTGGTGATAGATAGATTCCTGTCTAGGGCTCTAAATCACATGATATTCCCATAAAGTTCGATGGCCAACATACTCTTTGTATAGGTTTTAGGGTGGGTTGGGGGAAATATAATTGAACGTAATCTACTTCTCTGAGTTTTAGGCTGAGGTAGTTTGTGTTGGTTGAAGTTGATATTAACTAATTCATTACAGAAATAAATTCAACATTAAAATCTAGAAAATTAGGAGTTAAAAGAGTTAATATCTAGTACATGGTCAACAAGTATCTTTTCAATTAACTCCTTATTAACACGACAAATCATACAATCGGGAAGTTCCTTAAGGAGTTTATAAATATCAAATAGCATGGGAAATAAATAACTTCCATTGCCAACTGAGAAGTCATTAGAATTTAAAACTTTAATAGCTTCTAAGTAGTCTGATGCCACCAAATCCTGTTCCTTGATCTGTTGAAGAGCTGACTGGATTCAATTCTGCTTCATGGGTTGAGCAATGTCCTGTACCAACTTGTGTATGGATTTGAGCTGCACGTGGAAATAAGAGTATTTGAACAGCAACTACGTTTATCAGATGAGACATCAAAACTGCTATCACAAATGATCACTTATGTAGTTTTTTTTTCCTGGTTAGACTTGTATATTTGGAACTTTCTAACAAGTTTGCGGTTATGGGTTGATGGGATTGGTGGAACTCAAAATTAATTGCATGATCAGATTCTGTTACTGTTCAAATCCAACTCCTTGCACCAGTGATTATATTTTTAAGGTGGTGGTCTAGGTTCCCTGATCTCTGGTTCAATACAAGTTGGTTTGTTGCCTGCATAAGTAAATATACCAAGAGAGTACATCTTGTCAATATCCTCTGTTTCAGATTTGAAAGGGAGGAAGAGACTATCACCTGTCTCACTAATTCTTTGCTTGACACAGATCTGATATTGTCAGTTTTTGATACCCAGACTTTAGGCTGACCAAATTCTCTTAAGAGAAAGGGCATGAGAGTAAGCATGTGGTGCAGGGCAGGTTTGGGAAGCTTGGAAAATTATCCAAAGTGAAAGGTAGGATGGTTGGTTGGTTGGTTGTGGTATGGGTTCAGTAGTTTGAGTTTGATTATTTTCTTCATCCTCTTAGTTGTTCTTAAACTAGGGGCTTTGAATAGGGTTTAGATTTTAGATAGGAATTCTGGCCTTTGTTCATTAATCTTTTTGTTGATCATATTATGCCTTTTCAATGGAATCTAATTGTATCATTTTCTTTTTAACTTGTGGGAATTTAAGCAGAACAAAATCCAATTGTCTACTGTATTCTCTTTTGTTTTAGATGAAGATTCTTCTGTTTCTTCTCGGGCATATGTTCATTTCATTATATCTGGAGATTCTAGGTAGAGATAAAGTGGAGATAAGGGTATTAAAAACAGACTGTTGTATCATAGAAAGAGATAAAGTTCTTCATCTATCTAGGACAAACTATTATATGAGGAATTGATAAATTGAAGTCCTATA
The DNA here is from genome assembly GCA_028583415.1 of Protea cynaroides. Classification (NCBI taxonomy): domain Eukaryota; kingdom Viridiplantae; phylum Streptophyta; class Magnoliopsida; order Proteales; family Proteaceae; genus Protea; species Protea cynaroides. The sequence goes on from CM053273.1 coordinate 84,420,908, forward strand.
TTTTATTAGTATATAGATTTGTTTTGTCTTTTAAAGGAAAACATGATTTATATTTCAGATGGATGAAGGAAAGGTTAATGAAGTAAGGATGAGAGCTGATGCGAAGAGTTTTAAAGAGTCATTTGTTTGGACTGATGAAAGGGTCAAATTGTTAATCGATGTTGGGCTTGATCATTCACGAAAAGGATTCAAGTTAAATACATCTTTCACAAAGGATGGGTGGGCTAACATATTGAAAGAGTTTAACAAAAAATGTGGGAAGCACGTAACTATGACGCAACTTAAAAATAAATGGAACATTTTGAAAGCCAAGTGGGTTGCATGGGCGTGGTTAAAGAATAAGACTAGTGGTTGGGGATGGGACATGACACTTGGAATTGTTGATCCACCTAGTGCAGAGCATTGGAGTGCTTATGTAAAGGTAAATCCTTGACATGGTTTTTTCATCTTTAATTTATAATTTGTAATCTTAAAAAAAGATTGTTGTATTTTTTCCTTATTTCAAAATTAGTATTGCAGAAACATCCCCATGGAAAGCACTTCAAGACAACACCTTTGCAAAATGAAAAAGAACTCCACGAGTTATTCTATGGTGTTGTCGGCGATGGTGAAGGTGCAATTTGTATCCATGAAGACAACTCACCACTAACACCAAAAGGGATATCTGCTTCCAACAGTGTGGTAAACTTGGACAATTTGGATTTCAGTGGTTCCAATGATGATGAGCTTATTGAGGATTATAATATAAAGAAGTCTAAGAGAAGGGTTTCCCCTATAGTGTCATCTAAAAGGTCTAAGTCTAGTGACAGTGTCAAGTTAAATGAAGCTATTAACAAAATGATTTTTATTGAAGAGTATAAAAATGAAAGTATGACAACTTTTATAGAGATGAAAAAAAAATATATGGAGGCTCGGTTAGAACTAAAAAGGATAGAAATAAGTGGAGTAAAGATAGACACCACATTTGACAAGGCTTGTCAAATTCTTGATTCTTTGGAGGGGATTGAGGTTGGTACTGATCGTCATGTGTTTGCTTTGGAGATACTTGAGGACCAAAACAAAAGAGCATTGTTCATTTCGATGCACAAATTGTCTCGCATACCATGGTTACTTAGAGCAATTAAGAAGAAAGAAAGTGAATAGTCTTGATCATTTATTTGATGTGCATCATAGTTTGTTAAACTATGTGTGAAAATATTTTGTGGTAGTTTTTGTTAAGTTTACGTAGATGTATTTTATTTATTTTAAATATTGAAATTCAAATTTTTATGTGTTAATATGCGTTATTCTAAATTAATCAACTTTGGAGAGGCTGAATAATATGGAACTGTACTTGAGAGAAACCCAGGACAGTAGACTGCTTGAAATACCAAGAAGAATTTCAGAAATCAATGGTAATGACTGGTTTTCTGGTTAACTCCCATTTGGCGAGCCCTTCCGGTGATGAACCAAAAGGGCTTGAGTACACTAGATCATTTTGGACTATTCTGTGAAACGAGACTGCATGATGGTGCATCAAAATTTTCCATAAAATTAATGAAACCATAGAAAAACAAGAATCAAGCAACTGATGGGAGGAAATAATTTCAATTACATTTTAGTCGTCTCTTTTTTGGGAATTCAGAGTGCTATCAATTCAAGTCTCCTTCTAGATCTTTCGGGGTATAAGGATTAAGAATTTTTCCCCCCTAAATTTGAATCAATTAGCTTCATTCACAACAGGGTTCTGACCATAACTTAGAGAAGACTAGGAAGAGTATGAAATTCTAAAAGTGGAAAAGGTAGGGTACCGTATAGAGGTTTACAAGGATATACATGGGTTAAAAAAATGTCGAAGGAAAAGGGTAAGTTAGGAATTGTATAATTGCTATGGGATTTTGTTGGAGAAGCAGATGAAAATATTACCTGTGATATGAAAGGGCTAGGGGTTTTAGTGCTGGATTTGGGGACTTTGGACAATGGAGATGGGGAGAATATACATGGATCACCTTGGCATCTGAATTCGATTCACATTCATATCCGTTGGGGGTATCTCTATCAGGCCAACGGCTGGATCCGATCACAATTGGATTCATATTCATCCATGTCTGATCCGTGTACATGAATCCCTTCCAACCATGAACTACCTCTAATTTCACTATCATCACAGATTTTGAAAGACAAAGCAAATCCTCATTTTGAATGACATGCCAATAAGTCTAGCAAGAAGAACCCAATTCGGGATCAGATGTATCATGGCAGAGAAGGGTCCCCTCTTTATTTTAGCTAGGACTGTCTGTCTCGCCTGCTACAAGCTTATAGGGATCTCAACCTTTCCCCTGAAATATCCCATCTGCTGTTCCCCGCTGATGTTATCTTGTTCTGTTGAACAATGGTGGATGTCTCCACCATTCAGGCCGTCCTAAATTTGTTTCAGGACCTTTCTGGTTAGGAAATTAACCTGTCAAAATCCAGGTTGCTCTTTAGCAAAAACACTAGTCCTTTGTGAGGTAAAACATTAAAAATTTCCTCCATATATGTTCCATGGAACTCCATTCAGTATTTCCTCACGCAACACCTGAAAACTAACGCTACTCCTTATGTCGAAAACCAACAGCATGCTTGTAAGATGTGATGTCACGTTCTCACTTATTTAAAATTTCTCCTTGTAAACACGAAATCAAAACCTTAATACATCACCATTTTGGCAAAGGTAGGAAATAAAGAAGAATGTATAAGATAGATAATTATAAATAAATTCATAAATGATTATAATTTAAACAAATATATTTATGTATCTAAACTCTATTGTCATCAATTTGTAACGTGCTGTTGGTTAATATGTGAATTAGGTGTATGAAAATTAATTTTAAAAAATAATTTTTTTTTCACACTAATTTAACCATAATTGAAATACTTAAAGTTATGATTATATATATAATTTTTTCTCAATCTCACGACACAAGAATATAATACTAAAGTAGTCACCTGCCTATTACATTACAAACACTAATAAATGAATGGAAGGGACACAAAACGAATTAATAGATTATAGGGTTTATAGAAGGAGCTTTCCTATTGTATCCTCTTTTGGAATGCCAAAAACATTAAGTAAGAGAATATTCAAAAAATGCATAGGCATTAATAGGTACAGGTTGAGACTTGAGAGTTGAGACAGTGGTTCAAGTAATAAGTATCAAATTATTTGGATGAGTCGAATCGTATCGAGTTTGGACCTGATAGAACCTTGATCTAGTTTTTGATCTGGTCTAATTTTTGTGTTATTTTATAGGGAAAATTCCTCCCACCTCCTCTCTAGGATTCCTATAAGGCAATCACCCCCCAATTTGACTCAAAATGTTTTTCACCTCCCCCGTTTTTGAAAATATTCCTCCCATTCAATTTGGTGATAACATTTATCATCACCAATATTTTTTTAGACATTAATACCCTCAGATTTATTAAGAGATTTTATTAAAAATGAAGTCCTTTGAGTCGGCGTCGTGTTTGCCTCCGGCCTCCTCAGAGAGATCCGATTCCTGCAACTCAACTTACAGCAAATGGCCGGTGACATTGCCACCGGCCTCCTCAGAAAATAAAAGCCCATAGCCGAACTGCAGGTATATCTATATATATATATATATATATATTTATATATATCTCGCTTAATTGCAGGGCCATGAAGAAAATAAAAGCCCACTTATTAAGGGGCTGTGATATGATTGTTGCGAAGCCTTGCGATTCAGCATGAATATGTTTAGGAGGGATATGGAAATATAAGTTCAAGCTCCCGAACTAAACATCACTATTCATTGAGAGAGTGTCACCTCAAAAAAGGTCTTGTAACATTGTTTTCCGGAATGTCTCTCCTGTCTGACTCATGATTTTTTAATTTACGAACTGATTCCAATATGCGAGCAATGTTTCTTTTATCATTCCTGTATGAAAGTTTCCCGCTTACATGCGCTTGTTTGAGAATAGAACCCACCGCGTATGTGTCCAGTCTTTCTCCAGCTTAGCAATCTGGTTCAATCCAATAAACTGTTGGGTTTTCTTACTGTTCTTTTGGGTCGAGCCACGTCTGCCACCTCTAATTCCTTTATCGTATCACAGGTTTGCTTATGAGATCTCTCTTTCCTTCTCTGTTTTTTAGTGCAATATGGTGTTCTTACATACTGTACGCTCCTCCCACTTCCCTTCTTTTTGGATCTGCTGACTCTATTAATCTAGAGAAACAGCTTGAAGTTGTTTCTGTAATTTTGAGTAATTTAAAGCTATCTGGGTTCTTATTCTGTTCTCTGCATTGCTTTGTAACTCCAGGTGATGAACTCTGTAATAGTGATGTTTCGTTGGTGATGAACTCTGCAAGTTCAGGGTTGGGTCTTAGGCGATGCGACATGCATTTACCGATGGACAGATCGGTGATTTTGGGGTTTATAAGTTCCGGTGGCAATGTCATCGGCCGGTTGCTGCCAGTTGAGTTGTAGGAAATGGATCGCTCTAAGGAGGCCGGAGGTGAACACGGCACCGACTCGAAGGATTTCCTTTGATTATAGATTTTTGGGGTTTTTGTTACACGTTTTGTTTTTTGTTTTTTTTTTTTAATTTTTAATATATTTTTTTTAAAAATTAAATTCGATTATAGATTTTTGATAAAATCTCTTTAGTAAATCTGAAGGTACTATTGTCCAAAAAATATTGGTGATGATGAATATCATCACTAAATTGAATGGGACAGAATATTTCCAAAAGCAGGGGAAGTGAGAGACATTTTGAGTTAAGATAGGAGGTGATTGATTGCCTTTTAGTATTTTTGGAGGGGAGGTGGGAGAGATTTTCCCTATTTTATATATCATCGAAAACGTGTTAGCTTTTGATTGGATGTATATGTCGATTCGATCCTGATAGAATCGGTTTTGGACAAGATTGATATGGTGCCCGATGCTTAGAACAAAGTAAAAAGCTTTAGGAAACAAATATGAAACCCATTCTCAATGGATATCATATAACCCAACTTTCTCTTCTAAAAGAATATAGTCCAACTTAAATTTTGTGCGACAAATCATTTCGAAAAAAAGGGGGAAAAAAAAGGGAGAGTCATGTTTGATATCTCACAGGGATGATAGTTACCAACAATTGAGTAAAAAAATAAATAAAAATAAAACAATAAAACAAAACAAAAGATAAAAATGAAAAATCAAGTAATGCTATTGATCTATCAACATGGTAATCCCTAGTTAATAAGCAATCTGCATGGCTCTAAGCTTCCCTCTTCTTCAATTCAACTCTCACTGAAAAACCTCATTTAATTTTGGTCGACAGGTAAGACATGGAAAGAGGATCAAACCCTTTCTCTGCCGGCATGACCCGATACTTTTGCATTATTCCAGCAACGATCCTCTACATCTGCAAGAATGCCATGTCTTTCCCTAAGCAAATCCTTGGCCCGGCATGGCACACCGGATATATGTAGCTGTCCCTCGCCAGAAATTTCCACTTTCCAATGACCTCCTTCTCCAACCACCTCTCAGGCCGAAACTTAGGCCAATCTTTGCCCCAGATCTCTAAACTAATTGTAGTTTTGCTAGACGACATCGTAATTGAGTGACGCGAAATGCGTTGCAAAACTAACTCGATGCTCAACATGTTTCTTGTTCTATGCACTTCATGAAACTAAGGTGGGAGCCATAAAAAACTGCTTCAAAGTGAAAAATTACAAACATAACTTGGAATTTAGCCACGAAACTGTATCCACATGTGCCGTGGGGTTTTCACGTACGAGAAAACTTATATACTCACCTTAGAATGTCATTGAATGCTTCTAGAGGTTGATCGATTTTGTATCATGACAAAACCTAGTCACCTGTCGACTCGACCAAAACAAATATGCATACCCTTGCCACATCACCATATAAGCGCTGTCACATTGACACAACAACTATATTGTGGCCATAATGACAACATAACCTCCACAAGCTCAAGATTCTCAACATTTTATATGTCATCGATAACTTGTTAGCTTTCGATTGGATTTGTATAGCGATTTGATCCAGATCAATTCGGTTTTGGACACAATTGATACGGTACCGATGCTTAGAACAAAGTTAAAAGCTTTACAAAACAAATATGAAGCCCATTCACACTTATTAAAAATTTCACCCAGTAAACAAGAAATAAAATCCTTAATACGTCATTGTTTTGGCAAAGGTACGAAATAAAGAAGAATATATATATATATATATATATATATATATATATATATATATATATATATATATATATATATATATATATATATATATATATATAAACAAATTCATAAATGGTTATAATTTAAACATAGATATATTTACGTATATAAACCCTATTGTCATCAATTTGAAACGTGCTGTCACTTAATATGTGAGACGTGTGTCTAGAAAATAATTTTAAAAAATATTTATTTTTTTCACACCAATTTTAACATAATTGAAATACCTAAAGTTATGATTATATTGAAATATTTGATGTTACATTGATTAAGAGTCTCGAGACGTTAGCAAAACTCTTACACGCTTCTTCTAACAAGCTCTTAAATTAAAGAACAAGGAGAAGCTATTAAAATGTTAATGTCGAAACTTTAAGATTAATGTTTCACCCCAAAATAAAAATAAAAAAAATTAAAAGAACAAATTTTTATCTCAATATATATCACAACACGTAGAATATAATACCAAAGTAGGCACTTGCCCACTGCATCACAAACATTTATAAATGAATGAAAGGGACAAAACGAATTAGTAGGCTATATGGTTTATAGAAAGAGCTCTCCTATTGTATCCTCTTTTGGAATGCCAAAAACATTAAGTAAGAGAATATCCAAGAAAAGCATGGGCAAAGTAGGTAGACGTTTTGAGAGTTGAGACAGTGGTTCAAGTAGTATGTGTTGGATTATTCGGATCAACGGAATCGTATCGGTTTTGGACCTGATCGATCTCGGATCTACTTCCCGAAATGATCTAATTTAGTATTATTTTATATGTCACCGATAACTTGTTAGCTTTCGATTGGATCTGTATATCGATTCGATACAGATTAAATCGGTCTTGGACACGATTGATACGGTGCCCGATGCCTAGAACAAAATTAAAAGCTTTACGAAACAAAATATGAAACCCATTCTCAAAGGATATAACCCAACTTTCCGTCCTGGAAGAATATAGTCCAACTTAATTTTCATGCAAGAAATCGCTCTAAAAAAAGGAGGGGGAGGGGGGGGAGGGAGAAAGAAAGGTGAGTCATGTCTGATATCTCACATGGATGACACTGACCAACAATTGAGTAAGAAAAATACAACAATAAAACATAACGAAAGAGAAAAAAAAAGAAAAAAAAGATGAAAGAATCCAGCAATGTCATTCGTCTATCAACATAGTAATCCCTAGTTAATAAGCAAGCTACACGGCTCTAAGCTTCCCTCTTCCTCAATTCAACTCTCACTGGAAAACCTCCTTTCATTTTGGCTGACAGGTAAGACGTGAAAAGCGGATCAAACCCTTTCTCCGCAGGCACCACCCGATACTTTTGCATTACTCCGGCAACGATCCTCTGCATCTGCAAGAATGCCATGTCTTTCCCTAAGCATATCCTCGGCCCGGCTTGGAACACCGGATATGTGTAGCTGTCCCTCGCCAGGAATTTCCACTTTCCATGACCTCCTTCTCCAGCCACCTCTCAGGCCGAAACTCGGGCCAATCTTTGCCCCAGATCGCTTCTGTCCTCCCCATTGCATAAGGAAAGTATCCCACTCCCATTCCTTTCTTCACTACAGTCCCATCTGGTAAAACATTGTCGGCTACTGTGTATTTGGTGTCATGTGGTATTGGTGGGTAGAGTCTCATGGTCTCGCAGAGCGATGCATGAATGTACACCACATGCTTCACCTCATCATAATCAAGCGCTTCGGGCTTCTCCTCTATCTCCTTAAGTATCTCTTCTTCTACGCCATGGTTATTGGCGAGTAACCAAAAGAACCATGTCATGGCTGCAGATGTGGTATCCCGACCAGCTACGATAAAGCTGATGACGATATCCGTAACAAAACGTTCATCCGAATGACCTGAGCTCAAGAATCTAGAGAGGAGGTCCTCTGATTCTATGGAAGACTTCTCTTCGAGTTCTCGTTTCTTTTGCCTGACGAGATTCGTCGCGTATTCACGAACTGTTGACAACGCTTCTCGTAGTTGTCTCTCGGACCCAATGTTAAGTGCTCTCTTCAGCTTCCACACTTGGGGCATTACGGCGTTAAATCTTTCATTGCTTATCCGTGTAGCCTCTTCAAATGCCTCAGCAAATTCTGATTCGGGCTGTGGGAATGACGGCGACAAGCATGCTGGGTCGAACCCAAAAGCAATCTTGCAGATGTTGTCGAATGTAAATCTTTGGAGAATGTCTTGCAGATCAAACACAGTCTTCTTGGTGGTGGCCTCAGAGAGCAGAGGAAGGAGGCGGCCAGAGAGCTCGTCCTCCACAACTGTTTCGACGAATTTGCGGAGTGATTTGGTGTTGAATTCATGACTAGCCATCTGTCTCTGAAACTTCCAGTTATCAGAGTCTGCGGTGAAGATGCCATCTCCGAGTAAGTCGTAGAGGTGTTCTCGGAAATAATTACCTTTCGGATATTGGTAGAATTGGTTCTTGAGGATGTGTTGGACGTTGGCGGGATTAGTGGTTAGGAGCTGGCGATGGCCGAAAGGACGATGAAGGAGGAGGTTTCCATCGGGAGAGTTTTGAATAAGCTCCGTAGCCCATTGACTGAATCGCTCATGATTGGCAGCTATGGTAAACGATGAGCCTACCAATGGGTATACCCTTGGCTGTTGAGACGAAACTGAAGACGACTTCTTCTTACCTACATAAGTAGAGAAGGTTTTGACGAATAAGAAGAAGAAGGGGAGGACGAAGAAGAGAACTGAAGGTAAGAAATCAAGCTTTAGTTGTATCATGATGAGTATCTAATATGGAAGGGATTGGCTTTTGGCAAAATGCAGGTCTGTTGGTGCCTTATCTCAATGGTGTTTTTCCTTTGCCAAATTGAGTGGATTTATAGGCAATAGATAAAAGGTGAACTGGGCTAAATAATAGAGATATGAGTGGGTGTCTTCGTGGAAGGGTCATGCATGAAAGTGAAATTTACCCCATGGAAGCTTTTTTTTTTTTTTTTTTTTTCTCTTTTTAATAATGGAAAACTAGTTGTCGGCTTAATAGATTACAAAAACATTGCAAGGACCACGCATGAAAATGAAAGCGGTCCCCGCAAAAGAAGCTTCGTTGATAAAGATTGAAAGTTGGTTGACTCGTTTTTAAAAACGGTCTTTTCTTCTAGAAAGAAAATGATATATCAATTCTCTTACTCTTAATAATGTAGTGTTTCAGGAATATTTTATGCGAGTGTTGCAGCAATGTATTTGAGTGAATTTTTTTTATTTATTTAAATAAGGATCTACTCATTGCGTGGATAACTCATGGGGTTCTAAGATACATACCTCATCAAACTATGGAGTTGATAGAACCCAATTCGTCTTATCCGTTACGGAGAGTGTTTTTTGGCTAAGGATTAGAATATAAGAAAAAGAGACAAAAAAACAAAATAAAATAATAGGCGTACACGGATGTTGGTCCAATGGGCTGCTTGTAAATGAATGATCAGGAATTGTACTTGTATTGCTAATCCAACGGCATAAAGAAGTGTCTAAAACCATCTCAACAATTATTTCCAACAACTAGACATTTCTGAGTTCACTTCATCGGTACGAACATGTACTCTCCCGTGTAACAACTCACCTATTATACAAGATTATTCAGCTTTTAACGCGCGATTTCGGTTAGAATCAATGATTTCGGTATTGTACCGACACCCTTAAAAACCACTCTTGATTCCGACCGATCCAACGATTCCGTCATATTAGTTCAATTCTAGGTCACTTTAAGGCTAATTAATGCCAATTCATGCCAATTTGGATAGGAATCGACGGTGATTGATTCTCCTTCCGATTCCGATCTCTTGATCGTGGCCTCAAAATGATTACTTTTTCGCAATATAAAAACATATGCATTTTTCAAAACCCAAACCTGATTAAAACCTATACACGTCGTATGTAGAAACGTTACTTGTACGCGTCAGATCGATAATATAGCATCCACAATGATCGAAGTAGGATTTTCCGTACAAAATCCTACTTCTTCTCTCCCTCTGACTATCTCGACTGGTTATTCACGTTCGACATCGGAAAACAAAGCTACAGCAAAAAACTGAGCTCAATTTGGACTTATGTAGGCGTCCAAATCGTCGTTTAAATATCAACCGTTGATCTGTGAACAGCAAATCAAATAGGAAAACTCCAATTCTCTTAAAACAGATCTCTAAAGGTATAAAATAAAAATCTTGAAAAACTTCTGCCTTAGCAATCTTGGGCCATCGTATCACCTTTGAATGGGGCTGGTGGAAGATGGATCGTCAAATCATCTATAGTGCAGAGACGCTGAATTGAATTTCGGGGCTTAGTTTAAGCCAATTGCATCTGCAGAGTTTCATTTTGAGTTGTGAAACACACCGTATCAATATCCTTCTGCGAGTAGCGACGAACGATAACTCCTTGGCCAACCACTTCGCACGCTCTCGCGACGTACGATAACTCCTTGCGCCAACCACTTAACACGCGCTCGCGACGTACGATAACTCCTTGATACTTACACGCGCTGATGAGGGAATCTCGGGCGTTTTAACTTAGTCATAGTTTTATAAAAAGTTGAATTTAAATCACTGTCATAAGTCTCAGGATTTGCTTTTAAGGACAGAAGTATCATATAATTATAAACTAAAAACCCCAGTCAAAAACCAATCCAATCCGACTTCTGTAATTTTTTTCGACCCAATGACATTAAACTGACTCTAGTTTTGCTAGACGACATCGTAATTGAGTGACGCGAAGTGCGTTGCAAAACTAACTCGATGCTCAACATGTTTCTTGTTTTACGCACTTCATGAAACTGAGGTGGGAGCCATTAAAAAAACTGCCTCAAAGTGAAAAATTACAAACGTAACTTGGAATTTAGCCTCGAAACTGTTACCACATGCGCCGTGGGACTTCCACGTACGACAAAACTTATATACTCACCTCAGAATGTCACCGAACGCTTCTAGAGGTTGATCTATTCATGACAAAACCCAGTCGACTGCACTAGAACAAATATGCATGCAAATACACCACTGCCACGTCCTCATATAAGCGCTGCCACATTGACACAACAACTATATTGTTGCCGTAATGGCAACATAGCCTCCACAAGCTCTGGATGCCCAACATCTTGTATTGAAATGAAGGGGTTGTGAGATATGACAGATACGATACTGGGAGAAGATGTCCCTAAACCCAACTTGTAAGGTGAAGGATCCCAAGACCATATCAAGCCACACCAAATTTGTTACAGGACCAATGTGGGTTAAGCACTTAAGAACAATATGGGGTCGTAAACACTGACGGGAAAAATACCAAGAGTACCGAACGTCGGTATTTTGTTTAGTAGTCACCCACCTAGGTGACAATTAATTTAATTTTCCCTATTCTAGTGCCGCCTTGGTTACAAGGAAATATTGCAAAATGCCAGCTCGGATTCCACAGAAAGAAAGAAAGAAAGAAGATAGTGCATGTGGGCTAACACCTGAAGGCTAACGCTACTACTCGTCTCGAACACCCACAGTATGCTTGTCAGATGTGACATCACGCTCTCACTTATTTAAAATTTCACCCTGTAAACAAGAAATTAAATCCTTAATACGACGTCGTTTTGGCAAAGGCACGAAATAAAGAAGAATATATAGATATAAATATATGATACATAATTATAAACAAATTCATAAATGGTTATAATTTAAACATAAATATATTTACGTATCTAAACCCAATTGTCATCCATTTGAAACGTGCTGTCGGTTAATATGTGAGTCATGTGTCTAGAAAATAAATTTAAAAAATATTTATTTTTTTTCCCACCAATTTAAACATAATTGAAATACCTAAAGTTATGATTATATTGAAATATTTGATATTACATTGATTAAGAGACTCGAGACGTTAGCAAAACTCTTACACGCTTCTTCTAACAAGCTCTTAAATTAAAGAACAAGGAGAAACTATTAAAATGTAAATGTTGAAACTTTAAGATTAATGTTTCACCCCAAAATAAAAAATAAAAAAAATTAAAAGAACAATTTTTTTTTCTCAATATATATCACAACACGTAGAATATAATACCAAAGTAGGCATTTGCCCACTGCATCACAAACATTTATAAATGAATGAAAGGGACAAAACGAATTAGTAGGCTATATGGTTTATAGAAGGAGCTCTCCTATTGTATCCTGTTTTGGAATGCCAAAAACATTAAGTAAGAGAATATCCAAGAAAAGCATGGGCAAAGTAGGTAGACGTTTTGAGAGTTGAGACAGTGGTTCAAGTAGTATGTGTTGGATTATTCGGATCAACGGAATCGTATCGGTTTTGGACCTGATCGATCTCGGATCTACTTCCCGAAATGATCTAATTTAGTATTATTTTATATGTCACCGATAACTTGTTAGCTTTCGATTGGATCTGTATATCGATTCGATACAGATTAAATCGGTCTTGGACACGATTGATACGGTGCCCGATGCCTAGAACAAAATTAAAAGCTTTACGAAACAAAATATGAAACCCATTCTCAAAGGATATAACCCAACTTTCCGTCCTGGAAGAATATAGTCCAACTTAATTTTCATGCAAGAAATCGCTCTAAAAAAAGGAGGGAGAGGGGGGGGGGGAGGGAGAAAGAAAGGTGAGTCATGTCTGATATCTCACATGGATGACACTGACCAACAATTGAGTAAGAAAAATACAACAATAAAACATAACGAAAGAGAAAAAAAAGAAAAAAAGATGAAAGAATCCAGCAATGTCATTCGTCTATCAACATAGTAATCCCTAGTTAATAAGCAAGCTACACGGCTCTAAGCTTCCCTCTTCCTCAATTCAACTCTCACTGGAAAACCTCCTTTCATTTTGGCCGACGGGTAAGACGTGAAAAGCGGATCAAACCCTTTCTCCGCAGGCACCACCCGATACTTTTGCATTACTCCGGCAACGATCCTCTGCATCTGCAAGAATGCCATGTCTTTCCCTAAGCATATCCTCGGCCCGGCTTGGAACACCGGATATGTGTAGCTGTCCCTCGCCAGAATTTCCACTTTCCGGTGACCTCCTTCTCCAGCCACCTCTCGGGCGAAACTCGGGCCAATCTTTGCCCCAGATCGCTCGTCCTCCCCATTGCATAAGGAAAGTATCCCACTCCCATTCCTTTCTTCACTACAGTCCCATCCGGTAAAACATTGTCGGCTACTGTGTATTTGGTGTCATGTGGTATTGGTGGGTAGAGTCTCATGGTCTCGCAGAGCGATGCATGAATGTACACCACATGCTTCACCTCATCATAATCAAGCGCTTCGGGCTTCTCCTCTATCTCCTTAAGTATCTCTTCTTCTACGCCATGGTTATTGGCGAGTAACCAAAAGAACCATGTCATGGCTGCAGATGTGGTATCCCGACCAGCTACGATAAAGCTGATGACGATATCCGTAACAAAACGTTCATCCGAATGACCTGAGCTCAAGAATCTAGAGAGGAGGTCCTCTCGATTCTATGGAAGACTTCTCTTCGAGTTCTCGTTTCTTTTGCCTCGACGAGATTCGTCGCGTATTCACGAACTGTTGACAACGCTTCTCGTAGTTGTCTCTCGGACCCAATGTTAAGTGCTCTCTTCAGCTTCCACACTTGGGGCATTACGGCGTTAAATCTTTCATTGCTTATCCGTGTAGCCTCTTCAAATGCCTCAGCAAATTCTGATTCGGGCTGTGGGAATGACGGCGACAAGCATGCTTTGGGTCGAACCCAAAAGCAATCTTGCGGATGTTGTCGAATGTAAATCTTTGGAGAATGTCTTGCGGATCAAACACGGTCTTCTTGGTGGTGGCCTCGGAGAGAGCAGAGGAAGGAGGCGGCCGGAGAGCTCGTCCTCCACAAACTGTTTCGACGAATTTGCGGAGTGATTTGGTGTTGAATTCATGACTAGCCATCTGTCTCTGAAACTTCCAGTTATCAGAGTCTGCGGTGAAGATGCCATCTCCGAGTAAGTCGTAGAGGTGTTCTCGGAAATAATTACCTTTCGGATATTGGTAGAATTGGTTCTTGAGGATGTGTTGGACGTTGGCGGGATTAGTGGTTAGGAGCTGGCGATGGCCGAAAGGACGATGAAGGAGGAGGTTTCCATCGGGAGAGTTTTGAATAAGCTCCGTAGCCCATTGACTGAATCGCTCATGATTGGCAGCTATGGTAAACGATGAGCCTACCAATGGGTATACCCTTGGTTGTTGAGACGAAACTGAAGACGACTTCTTCTTACCTACATAAGTAGAGAAGGTTTTGACGAATAAGAAGAAGAAGGGGAGGGACGAAGAAGAGAACTGAAGGTAAGAAATCAAGCTTTAGTTGTATCATGATGAGTATCTAATATGGAAGGGATTGGCTTTTGGCAAAATGCAGGTCTGTTGGTGCCTTATCTCAATGGTGTTTTTCCTTTGCCAAATTGAGTGGATTTATAGGCAATAGATAAAAGGTGAACTGGGCTAGATAATAGAGATATGAGTGGGTGTCTTCGTGGAAGGGTCATGCATGAAAGTGAAATTTGCCCCATGGAAGCTTCTTTTTTTTTTTTTTCTCTTTTTAATAATGGAAAACTAGTTGTCGGCTTAATAGATTACAAAAACATTGCAAGGACCACGCATGAAAATGAAAGCGGTCCCCGCAAAAGAAGCTTCGTTGATAAAGATTGAAAGTTGGTTGACTCGTTTTTAAAAACGGTCTTTTCTTCTAGAAAGAAAATGATATATCAATTCTCTTACTCTTAATAATGTAGTGTTTCAGGAATATTTTATGCGAGTGTTGCAGCAATGTATTTGAGTGAATTTTTTTTTATTTATTTAAATAAGGATCTACTCATTGCGTGGATAACTCATGGGGTTCTAAGATACATACCTCATCAAACTACGGAGTTGATAGAACCCAATTCGTCTTATCCGTTACGGAGAGTGCTTTTTGGCTGAGGATTAGAATATAAGAAAAAGAGACAAAAAAACCAAATAAAATAATAGGCGTACACGGATGTTGGTCCAATGGGCTGCTTGTAAATGAATGATCAGGAATTGTACTTGTATTGCTAATCCAACGGCATAAAGAAGTGTCTAAAACCATCTCAACAATTATTTCCAACAACTAGACATTTCTGAGTTCACTTCATCGGTACGAACATGTACTCTCCCGTGTAACAACTCACCTATTATACAAGATTATTCAGCTTTTAACGCGCGATTTCGGTTAGAATCAATGATTTCGGTATTGTACCGACACCCTTAAAAACCACTCTTGATTCCAACCGATCCAACGATTCCGTCATATTAGTTCGATTCTAGGTCACTTTAAGGCTAATTAATGCCAATTCATGCCAATTTGGATAGGAATCGACGGTGATCGATTCTCCTTCCGATTCCGATCTCTTGATCGTGGCCTCAAAATGATTACTTTTTCGCAATATAAAAACATATGCATTTTTCAAAACCCAAACCTGATTAAAACCTATACACGTCGTATGTAGAAACGTTACTTGTACGCGTCAGATCGATAATATAGCATCCACAATGATCGAAGTAGGATTTTCCGTACAAAATCCTACTTCTTCTCTCCCTCTGACTATCTCGACTGGTTATTCACGTTCTACATCGGAAAACAAAGCTACAGCAAAAAACTGAGCTCAATTTGGACTTATGTAGGCGTCCAAATCGTCGTTTAAATATCAACCGTTGATCTGTGAACAGCAAATCAAATAGGAAAACTCCAATTCTCTTAAAACAGATCTCTAAAGGTATAAAATAAAAATCTTGAAAAACTTCTGCCTTAGCAATCTTGGGCCATCGTATCACCTTTGAATGGGGCTGGTGGAAGATGGATCGTCAAATCATCTATAGTGCAGAGACGCTGAATTGAATTTCGGGGCTTAGTTTAAGCCAATTGCATCTGCAGAGTTTCATTTTTACTTGTGAAACACACCGTATCAATAACCTTCTGCGAGTAGCGACGAACGATAACTCCTTGCGCCAACCACTTCGCACGCTCTCGCGACGTACGATAACTCCTTGCGCCAACCACTTAACACGCGCTCGCGACGTACGATAACTCCTTGATACTTACACGCGCTCACGAGGGAATCTCGAGCGTTTTAACTTTGTCATAGTTTTATAAAAAGTTGAATTTAAATCACTGCCATAAGTCTCTGGATTTGCTTTTAAGGACAGAAGTATCATATAATTATAAACTAAAAACCCCAGTAAAAAACCAATCCAATCCGACTTCTGTAATTTTTTTCGACCCAATGACATTAAACTGACTCTAGTTTTGCTAGACGACATCGTAATTGAGTGACGCGAAGTGCGTTGCAAAACTAACTCGATGCTCAACATGTTTCTTGTTCTACGCACTTCATGAAACTGAGGTGGGAGCCATTAAAAAAACTGCCTCAAAGTGAAAAATTACAAACGTAACTTGGAATTTAGCCTCGAAACTGTTACCACATGCGCCGTGGGACTTCCACGTACGACAAAACTTATATACTCACCTCAGAATGTCACCGAACGCTTCTAGAGGTTGATCTATTCATGACAAAACCCAGTCGACTGCACCAGAACAAATATGCATGCAAATACACCACTGCCACGTCCTCATATAAGCGCTGCCACATTGACACAACAACTATATTGTTGCCGTAATGGCAACATAGCCTCCACAAGCTCTGGATGCCCAACATTTTGTATTGAAATGAAGGGGTTGTGAGATATGACAGATACGATACTGGGAGAAGATGTCCCTAAACCCAACTTGTAAGGTGAAGGATCCCAAGACCATATCAAGCCACACCAAATTTCTTACAGGACCAATGTGGGTTAAGCACTTAAGAACAATATGGGGTCGTAAACACTGACGGGAAAAATACCAAGAGTACCGAACGTCGGTATTTTGTTTAGTAGTCACCCACCTAGGTGACAATTAATTTAATTTTCCCTATTCTAGTGCCGCCTTGGTTACAAGGAAATATTGCAAAATGCCAGCTCGGATTCCACGGAAAGAAAGAAAGAAAGAAAGAAGATAGTGCATGTGGGCTAACACCTGAAGGCTAACGCTACTACTCGTCGCGAACACCCACAGTATGCTTGTCAGATGTGACATCACGCTCTCACTTATTTAAAATTTCACCCGGTAAACAAGAAATTAAATCCTTAATACGACGTCGTTTTGGCAAAGGCACGAAATAAAGAAGAATATATAGATATAAATATATGATACATAATTATAAACAAATTCATAAATGGTTATAATTTAAACATAAATATATTTACGTATCTAAACCCTATTGTCATCCATTTGAAACGTGCTGTCGGTTAATATGTGAGTCATGTGTCTAGAAAATAAATTTAAAAAATATTTTTTTTTTCCCACCAATTTAAACATAATGGAAATACCTAAAGTTATGATTATATTGAAATATTTGATGTTACATTGATTAAGAGACTCGAGACGTTAGCAAAACTCTTACACGCTTCTTCTAACAAGCTCTTAAATTAAAGAACAAGGAGAAACTATTAAAATGTAAATGTTGAAACTTTAAGATTAATGTTTCACCCCAAAATAAAAAATAAAAAAAATTAAAAGAACAATTTTTTTTTCTCAATATATATCACAACACGTAGAATATAATACCAAAGTAGGCATTTGCCCACTGCATCACAAACATTTATAAATGAATGAAAGGGACAAAACGAATTAGTAGGCTATATGGTTTATAGAAGGAGCTCTCCTATTGTATCCTGTTTTGGAATGCCAAAAACATTAAGTAAGAGAATATCCAAGAAAAGCATGGGCAAAGTAGGTAGACGTTTTGAGAGTTGAGACAGTGGTTCAAGTAGTATGTGTTGGATTATTCGGATCAACGGAATCGTATCGGTTTTGGACCTGATCGATCTCGGATCTACTTCCCGAAATGATCTAATTTAGTATTATTTTATATGTCACCGATAACTTGTTAGCTTTCGATTGGATCTGTATATCGATTCGATACAGATTAAATCGGTCTTGGACACGATTGATACGGTGCCCGATGCCTAGAACAAAATTAAAAGCTTTACGAAACAAAATATGAAACCCATTCTCAAAGGATATAACCCAACTTTCCGTCCTGGAAGAATATAGTCCAACTTAATTTTCATGCAAGAAATCGCTCTAAAAAAAGGAGGGGGAGGGGGGAGGGAGAAAGAAAGGTGAGTCATGTCTGATATCTCACATGGATGACACTGACCAACAATTGAGTAAGAAAAATACAACAATAAAACATAACGAAAAGAAAAAAAAAAAAAAAAAGGAAAAAAGATGAAAGAATCCAGCAATGTCATTCGTCTATCAACATAGTAATCCCTAGTTAATAAGCAAGCTACACGGCTCTAAGCTTCCCTCTTCCTCAATTCAACTCTCACTGGAAAACCTCCTTTCATTTTGGCTGACAGGTAAGACGTGAAAAGCGGATCAAACCCTTTCTCCGCAGGCACCACCCGATACTTTTGCATTACTCCGGCAACGATCCTCTGCATCTGCAAGAATGCCATGTCTTTCCCTAAGCATATCCTCGGCCCGGCTTGGAACACCGGATATGTGTAGCTGTCCCTCGCCGGGAATTTCCACTTTCCGGTGACCTCCTTCTCCAGCCACCTCTCGGGGCCGAAACTCGGGCCAATCTTTGCCCCAGATCGCTTCTGTCCTCCCCATTGCATAAGGAAAGTATCCCACTCCCATTCCTTTCTTCACTACAGTCCCATCTGGTAAAACATTGTCGGCTACTGTGTATTTGGTGTCATGTGGTATTGGTGGGTAGAGTCTCATGGTCTCGCAGAGCGATGCATGAATGTACACCACATGCTTCACCTCATCATAATCAAGCGCTTCGGGCTTCTCCTCTATCTCCTTAAGTATCTCTTCTTCTACGCCATGGTTATTGGCGAGTAACCAAAAGAACCATGTCATGGCTGCAGATGTGGTATCCCGACCAGCTACGATAAAGCTGATGACGATATCCGTAACAAAACGTTCATCCGAATGACCTGAGCTCAAGAATCTAGAGAGGAGGTCCTCTGATTCTATGGAAGACTTCTCTTCGAGTTCTCGTTTCTTTTGCCTGACGAGATTCGTCGCGTATTCACGAACTGTTGACAACGCTTCTCGTAGTTGTCTCTCGGACCCAATGTTAAGTGCTCTCTTCAGCTTCCACACTTGGGGCATTACGGCGTTAAATCTTTCATTGCTTATCCGTGTAGCCTCTTCAAATGCCTCAGCAAATTCTGATTCGGGCTGTGGGAATGACGGCGACAAGCATGCTTCGGGTCGAACCCAAAAGCAATCTTGCAGATGTTGTCGAATGTAAATCTTTGGAGAATGTCTTGCAGATCAAACACAGTCTTCTTGGTGGTGGCCTCAGAGAGCAGAGGAAGGAGGCGGCCAGAGAGCTCGTCCTCCACAACTGTTTCGACGAATTTGCGGAGTGATTTGGTGTTGAATTCATGACTAGCCATCTGTCTCTGAAACTTCCAGTTATCAGAGTCTGCGGTGAAGATGCCATCTCCGAGTAAGTCGTAGAGGTGTTCTCGGAAATAATTACCTTTCGGATATTGGTAGAATTGGTTCTTGAGGATGTGTTGGACGTTGGCGGGATTAGTGGTTAGGAGCTGGCGATGGCCGAAAGGACGATGAAGGAGGAGGTTTCCATCGGGAGAGTTTTGAATAAGCTCCGTAGCCCATTGACTGAATCGCTCATGATTGGCAGCTATGGTAAACGATGAGCCTACCAATGGGTATACCCTTGGTTGTTGAGACGAAACTGAAGACGACTTCTTCTTACCTACATAAGTAGAGAAGGTTTTGACGAATAAGAAGAAGAAGGGGAGGACGAAGAAGAGAACTGAAGGTAAGAAATCAAGCTTTAGTTGTATCATGATGAGTATCTAATATGGAAGGGATTGGCTTTTGGCAAAATGCAGGTCTGTTGGTGCCTTATCTCAATGGTGTTTTTCCTTTGCCAAATTGAGTGGATTTATAGGCAATAGATAAAAGGTGAACTGGGCTAGATAATAGAGATATGAGTGGGTGTCTTCGTGGAAGGGTCATGCATGAAAGTGAAATTTGCCCCATGGAAGCTTAATAATGGAAAACTAGTTGTAGGCTTAATAGATTACAAAAACATTGCAAGGACCACGCATGAAAATGAAAACGGTCTCCGCAAAAGAAGATTCGTTGATAAAGATTGAAAGTTGGTTGACTCGTTTTTAAAAACGGTCTTTTCTTCTAGAAAGAAAATGATATATCAATTCTCTTACTCTTAATAATGTAGTGTTTCAGGAATATTTTATGCGAGTGTTGCAGCAATGTATTTGAGTGAATTTTTTTTATTTATTTAAATAAGGCTCTACTCATTGCGTGGATAACTCATGGGGTTCTAAGATACATACCTCAACAAACTACGGAGTTGATAGAACCCAATTCGTCTTATCCGTTACGGAGAGTGCTTTTTGGCTAAGGATTAGAATATAAGAAAAAGAGACAAAAAAACCAAATAAAATAATAGGCGTACACGGATGTTGGTCCAATGGGCTGCTTGTAAATGAATGATCAGGAATTGTACTTGTATTGCTAATCCAACGGCATAAAGAAGTGTCTAAAACCATCTCAACAATTATTTCCAACAACTAGACATTTCTGAGTTCACTTCATCGGTACGAACATGTACTCTCCCGTGTAACAACTCACCTATTATACAAGATTATTCAGCTTTTAACGCGCGATTTCGGTTAGAATCAATGATTTCGGTATTGTACCGACACCCTTAAAAACCACTCTTGATTCCAACCGATCCAACGATTCCGTCATATTAGTTCGATTCTAGGTCACTTTAAGGCTAATTAATGCCAATTCATGCCAATTTGGATAGGAATCGACGGTGATCGATTCTCCTTCCGATTCCGATCTCTTGATCGTGGCCTCAAAATGATTACTTTTTCGCAATATAAAAACATATGCATTTTTCAAAACCCAAACCTGATTAAAACCTATACACGTCGTATGTAGAAACGTTACTTGTACGCGTCAGATCGATAATATAGCATCCACAATGATCGAAGTAGGATTTTCCGTACAAAATCCTACTTCTTCTCTCCCTCTGACTATCTCGACTGGTTATTCACGTTCGACATCGGAAAACAAAGCTACAGCAAAAACTGAGCTCAATTTGGACTTATGTAGGCGTCCAAATCGTCGTTTAAATATCAACCGTTGATCTGTGAACAGCAAATCAAATAGGAAAACTCCAATTCTCTTAAAACAGATCTCTAAAGGTATAAAATAAAAATCTTGAAAAACTTCTGCCTTAGCAATCTTGGGCCATCGTATCACCTTTGAATGGGGCTGGTGGAAGATGGATCGTCAAATCATCTATAGTGCAGAGACGCTGAATTGAATTTCGGGGCTTAGTTTAAGCCAATTGCATCTGCAGAGTTTCATTTTTACTTGTGAAACACACCGTATCAATAACCTTCTGCGAGTAGCGACGAACGATAACTCCTTGCGCCAACCACTTCGCACGCTCTCGCGACGTACGATAACTCCTTGCGCCAACCACTTAACACGCGCCGCGACGTACGATAACTCCTTGATACTTACACGCGCTCACGAGGGAATCTCGAGCGTTTTAACTTTGTCATAGTTTTATAAAAAGTTGAATTTAAATCACTGCCATAAGTCTCCGGATTTGCTTTTAAGGACAGAAGTATCATATAATTATAAACTAAAAACCCCAGTAAAAAACCAATCCAATCCGACTTCTGTAATTTTTTTCGACCCAATGACATTAAACTGACTCTAGTTTTGCTAGACGACATCGTAATTGAGTGACGCGAAGTGCGTTGCAAAACTAACTCGATGCTCAACATGTTTCTTGTTCTACGCACTTCATGAAACTGAGGTGGGAGCCATTAAAAAAACTGCCTCAAAGTGAAAAATTACAAACGTAACTTGGAATTTAGCCTCGAAACTGTTACCACATGCGCCGTGGGACTTCCACGTACGACAAAACTTATATACTCACCTAGAATGTCACCGAACGCTTCTAGAGGTTGATCTATTCATGACAAAACCCAGTCGACTGCACCAGAACAAATATGCATGCAAATACACCACTGCCACGTCCTCATATAAGCGCTGCCACATTGACACAACAACTATATTGTTGCCGTAATGGCAACATAGCCTCCACAAGCTCTGGATGCCCAACATTTTGTATTGAAATGAAGGGGTTGTGAGATATGACAGATACGATACTGGGAGAAGATGTCCCTAAACCCAACTTGTAAGGTGAAGGATCCCAAGACCATATCAAGCCACACCAAATTTCTTACAGGACCAATGTGGGTTAAGCACTTAAGAACAATATGGGGTCGTAAACACTGACGGGAAAAATACCAAGAGTACCGAACGTCGGTATTTTGTTTAGTAGTCACCCACCTAGGTGACAATTAATTTAATTTTCCCTATTCTAGTGCCGCCTTGGTTACAAGGAAATATTGCAAAATGCCAGCTCGGATTCCACGGAAAGAAAGAAAGAAAGAAAGAAGATAGTGCATGTGGGCTAACACCTGAAGGCTAACGCTACTACTCGTCGCGAACACCCACAGTATGCTTGTCAGATGTGACATCACGCTCTCACTTATTTAAAATTTCACCCGGTAAACAAGAAATTAAATCCTTAATACGACGTCGTTTTGGCAAAGGCACGAAATAAAGAAGAATATATAGATATAAATATATGATACATAATTATAAACAAATTCATAAATGGTTATAATTTAAACATAAATATATTTACGTATCTAAACCCTATTGTCATCCATTTGAAACGTGCTGTCGGTTAATATGTGAGTCATGTGTCTAGAAAATAAATTTAAAAAATATTTATTTTTTTTCCCACCAATTTAAACATAATGGAAATACCTAAAGTTATGATTATATTGAAATATTTGATGTTACATTGATTAAGAGACTCGAGACGTTAGCAAAACTCTTACACGCTTCTTCTAACAAGCTCTTAAATTAAAGAACAAGGAGAAACTATTAAAATGTAAATGTTGAAACTTTAAGATTAATGTTTCACCCCAAAATAAAAAATAAAAAAAATTAAAAGAACAATTTTTTTTTCTCAATATATATCACAACACGTAGAATATAATACCAAAGTAGGCATTTGCCCACTGCATCACAAACATTTATAAATGAATGAAAGGGACAAAACGAATTAGTAGGCTATATGGTTTATAGAAGGAGCTCTCCTATTGTATCCTCTTTCGGAATGCCAAAAACATTAAGTAAGAGAATATCCAAGAAAAGCATGGGCAAAGTAGGTAGACGTTTTGAGAGTTGAGACAGTGGTTCAAGTAGTATGTGTTGGATTATTCGGATCAACGGAATCGTATCGGTTTTGGACCTGATCGATCTCGGATCTACTTCCCGAAATGATCTAATTTAGTATTATTTTATATGTCACCGATAACTTGTTAGCTTTCGATTGGATCTGTATATCGATTCGATACAGATTAAATCGGTCTTGGACACGATTGATACGGTGCCCGATGCCTAGAACAAAATTAAAAGCTTTACGAAACAAAATATGAAACCCATTCTCAAAGGATATAACCCAACTTTCCGTCCTGGAAGAATATAGTCCAACTTAATTTTCATGCAAGAAATCGCTCTAAAAAAGGGGGGGGGGGGGGGGGGAGGGAGAAAGAAAGGTGAGTCATGTCTGATATCTCACATGGATGACACTGACCAACAATTGAGTAAGAAAAATACAACAATAAAACATAACGAAAGAGAAAAAAAAGAAAAAAAAAGAAAAAAAGATGAAAGAATCCAGCAATGTCATTCGTCTATCAACATAGTAATCCCTAGTTAATAAGCAAGCTACACGGCTCTAAGCTTCCCTCTTCCTCAATTCAACTCTCACTGGAAAACCTCCTTTCATTTTGGCTGACAGGTAAGACGTGAAAAGCGGATCAAACCCTTTCTCCGCAGGCACCACCCGATACTTTTGCATTACTCCGGCAACGATCCTCTGCATCTGCAAGAATGCCATGTCTTTCCCTAAGCATATCCTCGGCCCGGCTTGGAACACCGGATATGTGTAGCTGTCCCTCGCCAGAATTTCCACTTTCCGGTGACCTCCTTCTCCAGCCACCTCTCGAGGCGAAACTCGGGCCAATCTTTGCCCCAGATCGCTCGTCCTCCCCATTGCATAAGGAAAGTATCCCACTCCCATTCCTTTCTTCACTACAGTCCCATCCGGTAAAACATTGTCGGCTCCCGTGTATTTGGTGTCATGTGGTATTGGTGGGTAGAGTCTCATGGTCTCGAGAGCGATGCATGAATGTACACCACATGCTTCACCTCATCATAATCAAGCGCTTCGGGCTTCTCCTCTATCTCCTTAAGTATCTCTTCTTCTACGCCATGGTTATTGGCGAGTAACCAAAAGAACCATGTCATGGCTGCAGATGTGGTATCCCGACCAGCTACGATAAAGCTGATGACGATATCCGTAACAAAACGTTCATCCGAATGACCTGAGCTCAAGAATCTAGAGAGGAGGTCCTCTGATTCTATGGAAGACTTCTCTTCGAGTTCTCGTTTCTTTTGCCTGACGAGATTCGTCGCGTATTCACGAACTGTTGACAACGCTTCTCGTAGTTGTCTCTCGGACCCAATGTTAAGTGCTCTCTTCAGCTTCCACACTTGGGGCATTACGGCGTTAAATCTTTCATTGCTTATCCGTGTAGCCTCTTCAAATGCCTCAGCAAATTCTGATTCGGGCTGTGGGAATGACGGCGACAAGCATGCTGGGTCGAACCCAAAAGCAATCTTGCAGATGTTGTCGAATGTAAATCTTTGGAGAATGTCTTGCGGATCAAACACGGTCTTCTTGGTGGTGGCCTCGGAGAGAGCAGAGGAAGGAGGCGGCCGAGAGCTCGTCCTCCACAACTGTTTCGACGAATTTGCGGAGTGATTTGGTGTTGAATTCATGACTAGCCATCTGTCTCTGAAACTTCCAGTTATCAGAGTCTGCGGTGAAGATGCCATCTCCGAGTAAGTCGTAGAGGTGTTCTCGGAAATAATTACCTTTCGGATATTGGTAGAATTGGTTCTTGAGGATGTGTTGGACGTTGGCGGGATTAGTGGTTAGGAGCTGGCGATGGCCGAAAGGACGATGAAGGAGGAGGTTTCCATCGGGAGAGTTTTGAATAAGCTCCGTAGCCCATTGACTGAATCGCTCATGATTGGCAGCTATGGTAAACGATGAGCCTACCAATGGGTATACCCTTGGTTGTTGAGACGAAACTGAAGACGACTTCTTCTTACCTACATAAGTAGAGAAGGTTTTGACGAATAAGAAGAAGAAGGGGAGGACGAAGAAGAGAACTGAAGGTAAGAAATCAAGCTTTAGTTGTATCATGATGAGTATCTAATATGGAAGGGATTGGCTTTTGGCAAAATGCAGGTCTGTTGGTGCCTTATCTCAATGGTGTTTTTCCTTTGCCAAATTGAGTGGATTTATAGGCAATAGATAAAAGGTGAACTGGGCTAGATAATAGAGATATGAGTGGGTGTCTTCGTGGAAGGGTCATGCATGAAAGTGAAATTTGCCCCATGGAAGCTTCTTTTTTTTTTTCTCTTTTTAATAATGGAAAACTAGTTGTCGGCTTAATAGATTACAAAAACATTGCAAGGACCACGCATGAAAATGAAAGCGGTCCCCGCAAAAGAAGCTTCGTTGATAAAGATTGAAAGTTGGTTGACTCGTTTTTAAAAACGGTCTTTTCTTCTAGAAAGAAAATGATATATCAATTCTCTTACTCTTAATAATGTAGTGTTTCAGGAATATTTTATGCGAGTGTTGCAGCAATGTATTTGAGTGAATTTTTTTTATTTATTTAAATAAGGCTCTACTCATTGCGTGGATAACTCATGGGGTTCTAAGATACATACCTCATCAAACTACGGAGTTGATAGAACCCAATTCGTCTTATCCGTTACGGAGAGTGCTTTTTGGCTAAGGATTAGAATATAAGAAAAAGAGACAAAAAAACCAAATAAAATAATAGGCGTACACGGATGTTGGTCCAATGGGCTGCTTGTAAATGAATGATCAGGAATTGTACTTGTATTGCTAATCCAACGGCATAAAGAAGTGTCTAAAACCATCTCAACAATTATTTCCAACAACTAGACATTTCTGAGTTCACTTCATCGGTACGAACATGTACTCTCCCGTGTAACAACTCACCTATTATACAAGATTATTCAGCTTTTAACGCGCGATTTCGGTTAGAATCAATGATTTCGGTATTGTACCGACACCCTTAAAAACCACTCTTGATTCCAACCGATCCAACGATTCCGTCATATTAGTTCGATTCTAGGTCACTTTAAGGCTAATTAATGCCAATTCATGCCAATTTGGATAGGAATCGACGGTGATCGATTCTCCTTCCGATTCCGATCTCTTGATCGTGGCCTCAAAATGATTACTTTTTCGCAATATAAAAACATATGATTTTTTCAAAACCCAAACCTGATTAAAACCTATACACGTCGTATGTAGAAACGTTACTTGTACGCGTCAGATCGATAATATAGCATCCACAATGATCGAAGTAGGATTTTCCGTACAAAATCCTACTTCTTCTCTCCCTCTGACTATCTCGACTGGTTATTCACGTTCTACATCGGAAAACAAAGCTACAGCAAAAAACTGAGCTCAATTTGGACTTATGTAGGCGTCCAAATCGTCGTTTAAATATCAACCGTTGATCTGTGAACAGCAAATCAAATAGGAAAACTCCAATTCTCTTAAAACAGATCTCTAAAGGTATAAAATAAAAATCTTGAAAAACTTCTGCCTTAGCAATCTTGGGCCATCGTATCACCTTTGAATGGGGCTGGTGGAAGATGGATCGTCAAATCATCTATAGTGCAGAGACGCTGAATTGAATTTCGGGGCTTAGTTTAAGCCAATTGCATCTGCAGAGTTTCATTTTTACTTGTGAAACACACCGTATCAATAACCTTCTGCGAGTAGCGACGAACGATAACTCCTTGCGCCAACCACTTCGCACGCTCTCGCGACGTACGATAACTCCTTGCGCCAACCACTTAACACGCGCTCGCGACGTACGATAACTCCTTGATACTTACACGCGCTCACGAGGGAATCTCGAGCGTTTTAACTTTGTCATAGTTTTATAAAAAGTTGAATTTAAATCACTGCCATAAGTCTCTGGATTTGCTTTTAAGGACAGAAGTATCATATAATTATAAACTAAAAACCCCAGTAAAAAACCAATCCAATCCGACTTCTGTAATTTTTTTCGACCCAATGACATTAAACTGACTCTAGTTTTGCTAGACGACATCGTAATTGAGTGACGCGAAGTGCGTTGCAAAACTAACTCGATGCTCAACATGTTTCTAGTTCTACGCACTTCATGAAACTGAGGTGGGAGCCATTTAAAAAACTGCCTCAAAGTGAAAAATTACAAACGTAACTTGGAATTTAGCCTCGAAACTGTTACCACATGCGCCGTGGGACTTCCACGTTCGACAAAACTTATATACTCACCTCAGAATGTCACCGAACGCTTCTAGAGGTTGATCTATTCATGACAAAACCCAGTCGACTGCACCAGAACAAATATGCATGCAAATACACCACTGCCACGTCCTCATATAGGCGCTGCCACATTGACACAACAACTATATTGTTGCCGTAATGGCAACATAGCCTCCACAAGCTCTGGATGCCCAACATTTTGTATTGAAATGAAGGGGTTGTGAGATATGACAGATACGATACTGGGAGAAGATATCCCTAAACCCAACTTGTAAGGTGAAGGATCCCAAGACCATATCAAGCCACACCAAATTTCTTACAGGACCAATGTGGGTTAAGCACTTAAGAACAATATGGGGTCGTAAACACTGACGGGAAAAATACCAAGAGTACCGAACGTCGGTATTTTGTTTAGTAGTCACCCACCTAGGTGACAATTAATTTAATTTTCCCTATTCTAGTGCCGCCTTGGTTACAAGGAAATATTGCAAAATGCCAGCTCGGATTCCACGGAAAGAAAGAAAGAAAGAAAGAAGATAGTGCATGTGGGCTAACACCTGAAGGCTAACGCTACTACTCGTCGCGAACACCCACAGTATGCTTGTCAGATGTGACATCACGCTCTCACTTATTTAAAATTTCACCCGGTATACAAGAAATTAAATCCTTAATACGACGTCGTTTTGGCAAAGGCACGAAATAAAGAAGAATATATAGATATAAATATATGATACATAATTATAAACAAATTCATAAATGGTTATAATTTAAACATAAATATATTTACGTATCTAAACCCTATTGTCATCCATTTGAAACGTGCTGTCGGTTAATATGTGAGTCATGTGTCTAGAAAATAAATTTAAAAAATATTTTTTTTTTCCCACCAATTTAAACATAATGGAAATACCTAAAGTTATGATTATATTGAAATATTTGATGTTACATTGATTAAGAGACTCGAGACGTTAGCAAAACTCTTACACGCTTCTTCTAACAAGCTCTTAAATTAAAGAACAAGGAGAAACTATTAAAATGTAAATGTTGAAACTTTAAGATTAATGTTTCACCCCAAAATAAAAAAAAAAAAAAAATTAAAAGAACAATTTTTTTTTCTCAATATATATCACAACACGTAGAATATAATACCAAAGTAGGCATTTGCCCACTGCATCACAAACATTTATAAATGAATGAAAGGGACAAAACGAATTAGTAGGCTATATGGTTTATAGAAGGAGCTCTCCTATTGTATCCTGTTTTGGAATGCCAAAAACATTAAGTAAGAGAATATCCAAGAAAAGCATGGGCAAAGTAGGTAGACGTTTTGAGAGTTGAGACAGTGGTTCAAGTAGTATGTGTTGGATTATTCGGATCAACGGAATCGTATCGGTTTTGGACCTGATCGATCTCGGATCTACTTCCCGAAATGATCTAATTTAGTATTATTTTATATGTCACCGATAACTTGTTAGCTTTCGATTGGATCTGTATATCGATTCGATACAGATTAAATCGGTCTTGGACACGATTGATACGGTGCCCGATGCCTAGAACAAAATTAAAAGCTTTACGAAACAAAATATGAAACCCATTCTCAAAGGATATAACCCAACTTTCCGTCCTGGAAGAATATAGTCCAACTTAATTTTCATGCAAGAAATCGCTCTAAAAAAAAGGAGGGGGGGGGGGGGGGGGGAGGGAGAAAGAAAGGTGAGTCATGTCTGATATCTCACATGGATGACACTGACCAACAATTGAGTAAGAAAAATACAACAATAAAACATAACGAAAGAGAAAAAAAAGAAAAAAAAGAAAAAAAGATGAAAGAATCCAGCAATGTCATTCGTCTATCAACATAGTAATCCCTAGTTAATAAGCAAGCTACACGGCTCTAAGCTTCCCTCTTCCTCAATTCAACTCTCCTCTGGAAAACCTCCTTTCATTTTGGCTGACGGGTAAGACGTGAAAAGCGGATCAAACCCTTTCTCCGCAGGCACCACCCGATACTTTTGCATTACTCCGGCAACGATCCTCTGCATCTGCAAGAATGCCATGTCTTTCCCTAAGCATATCCTCGGCCCGGCTTGGAACACCGGATATGTGTAGCTGTCCCTCGCCAGGAATTTCCACTTTCCAGTGACCTCCTTCTCCAGCCACCTCTCAGGCCGAAACTCGGGCCAATCTTTGCCCCAGATCGCTCTGTCCTCCCCATTGCATAAGGAAAGTATCCCACTCCCATTCCTTTCTTCACTACAGTCCCATCTGGTAAAACATTGTCGGCTACTGTGTATTTGGTGTCATGTGGTATTGGTGGGTAGAGTCTCATGGTCTCGCAGAGCGATGCATGAATGTACACCACATGCTTCACCTCATCATAATCAAGCGCTTCGGGCTTCTCCTCTATCTCCTTAAGTATCTCTTCTTCTACGCCATGGTTATTGGCGAGTAACCAAAAGAACCATGTCATGGCTGCAGATGTGGTATCCCGACCAGCTACGATAAAGCTGATGACGATATCCGTAACAAAACGTTCATCCGAATGACCTGAGCTCAAGAATCTAGAGAGGAGGTCCTCTGATTCTATGGAAGACTTCTCTTCGAGTTCTCGTTTCTTTTGCCTGACGAGATTCGTCGCGTATTCACGAACTGTTGACAACGCTTCTCGTAGTTGTCTCTCGGACCCAATGTTAAGTGCTCTCTTCAGCTTCCACACTTGGGGCATTACGGCGTTAAATCTTTCATTGCTTATCCGTGTAGCCTCTTCAAATGCCTCAGCAAATTCTGATTCGGGCTGTGGGAATGACGGCGACAAGCATGCTGGGTCGAACCCAAAAGCAATCTTGCAGATGTTGTCGAATGTAAATCTTTGGAGAATGTCTTGCAGATCAAACACAGTCTTCTTGGTGGTGGCCTCAGAGAGCAGAGGAAGGAGGCGGCCAGAGAGCTCGTCCTCCACAACTGTTTCGACGAATTTGCGGAGTGATTTGGTGTTGAATTCATGACTAGCCATCTGTCTCTGAAACTTCCAGTTATCAGAGTCTGCGGTGAAGATGCCATCTCCGAGTAAGTCGTAGAGGTGTTCTCGGAAATAATTACCTTTCGGATATTGGTAGAATTGGTTCTTGAGGATGTGTTGGACGTTGGCGGGATTAGTGGTTAGGAGCTGGCGATGGCCGAAAGGACGATGAAGGAGGAGGTTTCCATCGGGAGAGTTTTGAATAAGCTCCGTAGCCCATTGACTGAATCGCTCATGATTGGCAGCTATGGTAAACGATGAGCCTACCAATGGGTATACCCTTGGTTGTTGAGACGAAACTGAAGACGACTTCTTCTTACCTACATAAGTAGAGAAGGTTTTGACGAATAAGAAGAAGAAGGGGAGGACGAAGAAGAGAACTGAAGGTAAGAAATCAAGCTTTAGTTGTATCATGATGAGTATCTAATATGGAAGGGATTGGCTTTTGGCAAAATGCAGGTCTGTTGGTGCCTTATCTCAATGGTGTTTTTCCTTTGCCAAATTGAGTGGATTTATAGGCAATAGATAAAAGGTGAACTGGGCTAGATAATAGAGATATGAGTGGGTGTCTTCGTGGAAGGGTCATGCATGAAAGTGAAATTTGCCCCATGGAAGCTTCTTTTTTTTTTTTTTTTTTTTTAATAATGGAAAACTAGTTGTCGGCTTAATAGATTACAAAAACATTGCAAGGACCACGCATGAAAATGAAAGCGGTCCCCGCAAAAGAAGCTTCGTTGATAAAGATTGAAAGTTGGTTGACTCGTTTTTAAAAACGGTCTTTTCTTCTAGAAAGAAAATGATATATCAATTCTCTTACTCTTAATAATGTAGTGTTTCAGGAATATTTTATGCGAG
Source organism: Protea cynaroides (assembly GCA_028583415.1). Classification (NCBI taxonomy): domain Eukaryota; kingdom Viridiplantae; phylum Streptophyta; class Magnoliopsida; order Proteales; family Proteaceae; genus Protea; species Protea cynaroides. The sequence goes on from CM053273.1 coordinate 84,452,637, forward strand.
TGTTGCAGCAATGTATTTGAGTGAATTTTTTTTATTTATTTAAATAAGGCTCTACTCATTGCGTGGATAACTCATGGGGTTCTAAGATACATACCTCATCAAACTATGGAGTTGATAGAACCCAATTCGTCTTATCCGTTACGGAGAGTGTTTTTTGGCTAAGGATTAGAATATAAGAATAAGAGACATAAAAAAAAAAATTAAAATAATAGGCGTACACGGATGTTGGTCCAATGGGCTGCTTGTAAATGAATGATCAGGAATTGTACTTGTATTGCTAATCCAACGGCATAAAGAAGTGTCTAAAACCATCTCAACAATTATTTCCAACAACTAGACATTTCTGAGTTCACTTCATCGGTACGAACATGTACTCTCCCGTGTAACAACTCACCTATTATACAAGATTATTCAGCTTTTAACGCGCGATTTCGGTTAGAATCAATGATTTCGGTATTGTACCGACACCCTTAAAAACCACTCTTGATTCCGACCGATCCAACGATTCCGTCATATTAGTTCGATTCTAGGTCACTTTAAGGCTAATTAATGCCAATTCATGCCAATTTGGATAGGAATCGACGGTGATCGATTCTCCTTCCGATTCCGATCTCTTGATCGTGGCCTCAAAATGATTACTTTTTCGCAATATAAAAACATATGATTTTTCAAAACCCAAACCTGATTAAAACCTATACACGTCGTATGTAGAAACGTTACTTGTATGCGCGTCGGATCGATAATATAGCATCCACAATGATCGAAGTAGGATTTTCCGTACAAAATCCTACTTCTTCTCTCCCTCTGACTATCTCGACTGGTTATTCACGTTCGACATCGGAAAACAAAGCTACAGCAAAAAACTGAGCTCAATTTGGACTTATGTAGGCGTCCAAATCGTCGTTTAAATATCAACCGTTGATCTGTGAACAGCAAATCAAATAGGAAAACTCCAATTCTCTTAAAACAGATCTCTAAAGGTATAAAATAAAAATCTTGAAAAACTTCTGCCTTAGCAATCTTGGGCCATCGTATCACCTTTGAATGGGGCTGGTGGAAGATGGATCGTCAAATCATCTATAGTGCAGAGACGCTGAATTGAATTTCGGGGCTTAGTTTAAGCCAATTGCATCTGCAGAGTTTCATTTTTACTTGTGAAACACACCGTATCAATAACCTTCTGCGAGTAGCGACGAACGATAACTCCTTGCGCCAACCACTTCGCACGCTCGCGACGCACGATAACTCCTTGCGCCAACCACTTAACACGCGCTCGCGACGCACGATAACTCCTTGATACTTACACGCGCTCACGAGGGAATCTCGGGCGTTTTAACTTAGTCATAGTTTTATAAAAAGTTGAATTTAAATCACTGTCATAAGTCTCAGGATTTGCTTTTAAGGACAGAAGTATCATATAATTATAAACTAAAAACCCCAGTCAAAAACCAATCCAATCCGACTTCTGTAATTTTTTTCGACCCAATGACATTAAACTGACTCTAGTTTTGCTAGACGACATCGTAATTGAGTGACGCGAAGTGCGTTGCAAAACTAACTCGATGCTCAACATGTTTCTTGTTCTACGCACTTCATGAAACTGAGGTGGGAGCCATTAAAAAAACTGCCTCAAAGTGAAAAATTACAAACGTAACTTGGAATTTAGCCTCGAAACTGTTACCACATGCGCCGTGGGACTTCCACGTACGACAAAACTTATATACTCACCTCGGGAATGTCACCGAACGCTTCTAGAGGTTGATCTATTCATGACAAAACCCAGTCGACTGCACTAGAACAAATATGCATGCAAATACACCACTGCCACGTCCTCATATAAGCGCTGCCACATTGACACAACAACTATATTGTTGCCGTAATGGCAACATAGCCTCCACAAGCTCTGGATGCCCAACATCTTGTATTGAAATGAAGGGGTTGTGAGATATGACAGATACGATACTGGGAGAAGATGTCCCTAAACCCAACTTGTAAGGTGAAGGATCCCAAGACCATATCAAGCCACACCAAATTTGTTACAGGACCAATGTGGGTTAAGCACTTAAGAACAATATGGGGTCGTAAACACTGACGGGAAAAATACCAAGAGTACCGAACGTCGGTATTTTGTTTAGTAGTCACCCACCTAGGTGACAATTAATTTAATTTTCCCTATTCTAGTGCCGCCTTGGTTACAAGAAAATATTGCAAAATGCCAGCTCGGATTCCACGGAAAGAAAGAAAGAAAGAAAGAAGATAGTGCATGTGGGCTAACACCTGAAGGCTAACGCTACTACTCGTCGCGAACACCCACAGTATGCTTGTCAGATGTGACATCACGCTCTCACTTATTTAAAATTTCACCCGGTAAACAAGAAATTAAATCCTTAATACGACGTCGTTTTGGCAAAGGCACGAAATAAAGAAGAATATATAGATATAAATATATGATACATAATTATAAACAAATTCATAAATGGTTATAATTTAAACATAAATATATTTACGTATCTAAACCCTATTGTCATCCATTTGAAACGTGCTGTCGGTTAATATGTGAGTCATGTGTCTAGAAAATAAATTTAAAAAATATTTTTTTTTTCCCACCAATTTAAACATAATGGAAATACCTAAAGTTATGATTATATTGAAATATTTGATGTTACATTGATTAAGAGACTCGAGACGTTAGCAAAACTCTTACACGCTTCTTCTAACAAGCTCTTAAATTAAAGAACAAGGAGAAACTATTAAAATGTAAATGTTGAAACTTTAAGATTAATGTTTCACCCCAAAATAAAAAATAAAAAAAATTAAAAGAACAATTTTTTTTTCTCAATATATATCACAACACGTAGAATATAATACCAAAGTAGGCATTTGCCCACTGCATCACAAACATTTATAAATGAATGAAAGGGACAAAACGAATTAGTAGGCTATATGGTTTATAGAAGGAGCTCTCCTATTGTATCCTCTTTCGGAATGCCAAAAACATTAAGTAAGAGAATATCCAAGAAAAGCATGGGCAAAGTAGGTAGACGTTTTGAGAGTTGAGACAGTGGTTCAAGTAGTATGTGTTGGATTATTCGGATCAACGGAATCGTATCGGTTTTGGACCTGATCGATCTCGGATCTACTTCCGAAATGATCTAATTTAGTATTATTTTATATGTCACCGATAACTTGTTAGCTTTCGATTGGATCTGTATATCGATTCGATACAGATTAAATCGGTCTTGGACACGATTGATACGGTGCCCGATGCCTAGAACAAAATTAAAAGCTTTACGAAACAAAATATGAAACCCATTCTCAAAGGATATAACCCAACTTTCCGTCCTGGAAGAATATAGTCCAACTTAATTTTCATGCAAGAAATCGCTCTAAAAAAAGGAGGGGGAGGGGGGGGGGGGGGGGGGGGAAAGAAAGGTGAGTCATGTCCGATATCTCACATGGATGACACTGACCAACAATTGAGTAAGAAAAATACAACAATAAAACATAACGAAAGAGAAAAAAAAGAAAAAAAGATGAAAGAATCCAGCAATGTCATTCGTCTATCAACATAGTAATCCCTAGTTAATAAGCAAGCTACACGGCTCTAAGCTTCCCTCTTCCTCAATTCAACTCTCCTTGGAAAACCTCCTTTCATTTTGGCCGACGGGTAAGACGTGAAAAGCGGATCAAACCCTTTCTCCGCAGGCACCACCCGATACTTTTGCATTACTCCGGCAACGATCCTCTCGCATCCGCAAGAATGCCATGTCTTTCCCTAAGCATATCCTCGGCCCGGCTTGGAACACCGGATATGTGTAGCTGTCCCTCGCCAGGGAATTTCCACTTTCCAAGTGACCTCCTTCTCCAGCCACCTCTCAGGCCGAAACTCGGGCCAATCTTTGCCCCAGATCGCTTCTGTCCTCCCCATTGCATAAGGAAAGTATCCCACTCCCATTCCTTTCTTCACTACAGTCCCATCTGGTAAAACATTGTCGGCTACTGTGTATTTGGTGTCATGTGGTATTGGTGGGTAGAGTCTCATGGTCTCGCAGAGCGATGCATGAATGTACACCACATGCTTCACCTCATCATAATCAAGCGCTTCGGGCTTCTCCTCTATCTCCTTAAGTATCTCTTCTTCTACGCCATGGTTATTGGCGAGTAACCAAAAGAACCATGTCATGGCTGCAGATGTGGTATCCCGACCAGCTACGATAAAGCTGATGACGATATCCGTAACAAAACGTTCATCCGAATGACCTGAGCTCAAGAATCTAGAGAGGAGGTCCTCTGATTCTATGGAAGACTTCTCTTCGAGTTCTCGTTTCTTTTGCCTGACGAGATTCGTCGCGTATTCACGAACTGTTGACAACGCTTCTCGTAGTTGTCTCTCGGACCCAATGTTAAGTGCTCTCTTCAGCTTCCACACTTGGGGCATTACGGCGTTAAATCTTTCATTGCTTATCCGTGTAGCCTCTTCAAATGCCTCAGCAAATTCTGATTCGGGCTGTGGGAATGACGGCGACAAGCATCTTTGGGTCGAACCCAAAAGCAATCTTGCGGATGTTGTCGAATGTAAATCTTTGGAGAATGTCTTGCGGATCAAACACGGTCTTCTTGGTGGTGGCCTCGGAGAGCAGAGGAAGGAGGCGGCCGGAGAGCTCGTCCTCCACAACCGTTTCGACGAATTTGCGGAGTGATTTGGTGTTGAATTCATGACTAGCCATCTGTCTCGAAACTTCCAGGTTATCGGTGTCTGCGGTGAAGATGCCATCTCCGAGTAAGTCGTAGAGGTGTTCTCGGAAATAATTACCTTTCGGATATTGGTAGAATTGGTTCTTGAGGATGTGTTGGACGTTGGCGGGATTAGTGGTTAGGAGCTGGCGATGGCCGAAAGGACGATGAAGGAGGAGGTTTCCATCGGGAGAGTTTTGAATAAGCTCCGTAGCCCATTGACTGAATCGCTCATGATTGGCAGCTATGGTAAACGATGAGCCTACCAATGGGTATACCCTTGGTTGTTGAGACGAAACTGAAGACGACTTCTTCTTACCTACATAAGTAGAGAAGGTTTTGACGAATAAGAAGAAGAAGGGGAGGACGAAGAAGAGAACTGAAGGTAAGAAATCAAGCTTTAGTTGTATCATGATGAGTATCTAATATGGAAGGGATTGGCTTTTGGCAAAATGCAGGTCTGTTGGTGCCTTATCTCAATGGTGTTTTTCCTTTGCCAAATTGAGTGGATTTATAGGCAATAGATAAAAGGTGAACTGGGCTAGATAATAGAGATATGAGTGGGTGTCTTCGTGGAAGGGTCATGCATGAAAGTGAAATTTGCCCCATGGAAGCTTCTTTTTTTTTTCTCTTTTTAATAATGGAAAACTAGTTGTCGGCTTAATAGATTACAAAAACATTGCAAGGACCACGCATGAAAATGAAAGCGGTCCCCGCAAAAGAAGCTTCGTTGATAAAGATTGAAAGTTGGTTGACTCGTTTTTAAAAACGGTCTTTTCTTCTAGAAAGAAAATGATATATCAATTCTCTTACTCTTAATAATGTAGTGTTTCAGGAATATTTTATGCGAGTGTTGCAGCAATGTATTTGAGTGAATTTTTTTTATTTATTTAAATAAGGCTCTACTCATTGCGTGGATAACTCATGGGGTTCTAAGATACATACCTCATCAAACTATGGAGTTGATAGAACCCAATTCGTTTTATCCGTTACGGAGAGTGTTTTTTGGCTAAGGATTAGAATATAAGAAAAAGAGACAAAAAAACAAAATAAAATAATAGGCGTACACGGATGTTGGTCCAATGGGCTGCTTGTAAATGAATGATCAGGAATTGTACTTGTATTGCTAATCCAACGGCATAAAGAAGTGTCTAAAACCCTCTCAACAATTATTTCCAACAACTAGACATTTCTGAGTTCACTTCATCGGTACGAACATGTACTCTCCCGTGTAACAACTCACCTATTATACAAGATTATTCAGCTTTTAACGCGCGATTTCGGTTAGAATCAATGATTTCGGTATTGTACCGACACCCTTAAAAACCACTCTTGATTCCAACCGATCCAACGATTCCGTCATATTAGTTCGATTCTAGGTCACTTTAAGGCTAATTAATGCCAATTCATGCCAATTTGGATAGGAATCGACGGTGATCGATTCTCCTTCCGATTCCGATCTCTTGATCGTGGCCTCAAAATGATTACTTTTTCGCAATATAAAAACATATGATTTTTCAAAACCCAAACCTGATTAAAACCTATACACGTCGTATGTAGAAACGTTACTTGTACGCGTCAGATCGATAATATAGCATCCACAATGATCGAAGTAGGATTTTCCGTACAAAATCCTACTTCTTCTCTCCCTCCGACTATCTCGACTGGTTATTCACGTTCTACATCGGAAAACAAAGCTACAGCAAAAAACTGAGCTCAATTTGGACTTTTGTAGGCGTCCAAATCGTCGTTTAAATATCAACCGTTGATCTCGTGAACAGCAAATCAAATAGGAAAACTCCAATTCTCTTAAAACAGATCTCTAAAGGTATAAAATAAAAATCTTGAAAAACTTCTGCCTTAGCAATCTTGGGCCATCGTATCACCTTTGAATGGGGCTGGTGGAAGATGGATCGTCAAATCATCTATAGTGCAGAGACGCTGAATTGAATTTCGGGGCTTAGTTTAAGCCAATTGCATCTGCAGAGTTTCATTTTTACTTGTGAAACACACCGTATCAATAACCTTCCGCGAGTAGCGACGAACGATAACTCCTTGCGCCAACCACTTCGCACGCTCTCGCGACGCACGATAACTCCTTGCGCCAACCACTTAACACCGCTCGCGACGTACGATAACTCCTTGATACTTACACGCGCTCACGAGGGAATCTCGAGCGTTTTAACTTTGTCATAGTTTTATAAAAAGTTGAATTTAAATCACTGCCATAAGTCTCCGGATTTGCTTTTAAGGACAGAAGTATCATATAATTATAAACTAAAAACCCCAGTAAAAAACCAATCCAATCCGACTTCCGTAATTTTTTTCGACCCAATGACATTAAACTGACTCTAGTTTTGCTAGACGACATCGTAATTGAGTGACGCGAAGTGCGTTGCAAAACTAACTCGATGCTCAACATGTTTCTTGTTCTACGCACTTCATGAAACAGAGGTGGGAGCCATTAAAAAAACTGCCTCAAAGTGAAAAATTACAAACGTAACTTGGAATTTAGCCTCGAAACTGTTACCACATGCGCCGTGGGACTTCCACGTTCGACAAAACTTATATACTCACCTCAGAATGTCACCGAACGCTTCTAGAGGTTGATCTATTCATGACAAAACCCGGTCGACCGCACCGGAACAAATATGCATGCAAATACACCACTGCCACGTCCTCATATAAGCGCTGCCACATTGACACAACAACTATATTGTTGCCGTAATGGCAACATAGCCTCCACAAGCTCCGGATGCCCAACATTTTGTATTGAAATGAAGGGGTTGTGAGATATGACAGATACGATCTCGGGAGAAGATGTCCCTAAACCCAACTTCTAAGGTGAAGGATCCCAAGACCATATCAAGCCACACCAAATTTGTTACGGGACCAATGTGGGTTAAGCACTTAAGAACAATATGGGGTCGTAAACACTGACGGGAAAAATACCAAGAGTACCGAACGTCGGTATTTTGTTTAGTAGTCACCCACCTAGGTGACAATTAATTTAATTTTCCCTATTCTAGTGCCGCCTTGGTTACAAGGAAATATTGCAAAATGCCAGCTCGGATTCCACGGAAAGAAAGAAAGAAAGAAAGAAGATAGTGCATGTGGGCTAACACCCGAAGGCTAACGCTACTACTCGTCGCGAACACCCACAAGTATGCTTGTCGGATGTGACATCACGCTCTCACTTATTTAAAATTTCACCCGGTAAACAAGAAATTAAATCCTTAATACGACGTCGTTTTGGCAAAGGCACGAAATAAAGAAGAATATATAGATATAAATATATGATACATAATTATAAACAAATTCATAAATGGTTATAATTTAAACATAAATATATTTACGTATCTAAACCCTATTGTCATCCATTTGAAACGTGCTGTCGGTTAATATGTGAGTCATGTGTCTAGAAAATAAATTTAAAAAATATTTATTTTTTTTCCCACCAATTTAAACATAATGGAAATACCTAAAGTTATGATTATATTGAAATATTTGATGTTACATTGATTAAGAGACTCGAGACGTTAGCAAAACTCTTACACGCTTCTTCTAACAAGCTCTTAAATTAAAGAACAAGGAGAAACTATTAAAATGTAAATGTTGAAACTTTAAGATTAATGTTTCACCCCAAAATAAAAAATAAAAAAAATTAAAAGAACAATTTTTTTTTCTCAATATATATCACAACACGTAGAATATAATACCAAAGTAGGCATTTGCCCACTGCATCACAAACATTTATAAATGAATGAAAGGGACAAAACGAATTAGTAGGCTATATGGTTTATAGAAGGAGCTCTCCTATTGTATCCTCTTTTGGAATGCCAAAAACATTAAGTAAGAGAATATCCAAGAAAAGCATGGGCAAAGTAGGTAGACGTTTTGAGAGTTGAGACAGTGGTTCAAGTAGTATGTGTTGGATTATTCGGATCAACGGAATCGTATCGGTTTTGGACCTGATCGATCTCGGATCTACTTCCCGAAATGATCTAATTTAGTATTATTTTATATGTCACCGATAACTTGTTAGCTTTCGATTGGATCTGTATATCGATTCGATACAGATTAAATCGGTCTTGGACACGATTGATACGGTGCCCGATGCCTAGAACAAAATTAAAAGCTTTACGAAACAAAATATGAAACCCATTCTCAAAGGATATAACCCAACTTTCCGTCCTGGAAGAATATAGTCCAACTTAATTTTCATGCAAGAAATCGCTCTAAAAAAAGGAGGGGGAGGGGGGGGAGGGAGAAAGAAAGGTGAGTCATGTCTGATATCTCACATGGATGACACTGACCAACAATTGAGTAAGAAAAATACAACAATAAAACATAACGAAAGAGAAAAAAAAGAAAAAAAAGAAAAAAAGATGAAAGAATCCAGCAATGTCATTCGTCTATCAACATAGTAATCCCTAGTTAATAAGCAAGCTACACGGCTCTAAGCTTCCCTCTTCCTCAATTCAACTCTCACTGGAAAACCTCCTTTCATTTTGGCTGACAGGTAAGACGTGAAAAGCGGATCAAACCCTTTCTCCGCAGGCACCACCCGATACTTTTGCATTACTCCGGCAACGATCCTCTGCATCTGCAAGAATGCCATGTCTTTCCCTAAGCATATCCTCGGCCCGGCTTGGAACACCGGATATGTGTAGCTGTCCCTCGCCAGGAATTTCCACTTTCCAGTGACCTCCTTCTCCAGCCACCTCTCAGGCCGAAACTCGGGCCAATCTTTGCCCCAGATCGCTTCTGTCCTCCCCATTGCATAAGGAAAGTATCCCACTCCCATTCCTTTCTTCACTACAGTCCCATCTGGTAAAACATTGTCGGCTACTGTGTATTTGGTGTCATGTGGTATTGGTGGGTAGAGTCTCATGGTCTCGCAGAGCGATGCATGAATGTACACCACATGCTTCACCTCATCATAATCAAGCGCTTCGGGCTTCTCCTCTATCTCCTTAAGTATCTCTTCTTCTACGCCATGGTTATTGGCGAGTAACCAAAAGAACCATGTCATGGCTGCAGATGTGGTATCCCGACCAGCTACGATAAAGCTGATGACGATATCCGTAACAAAACGTTCATCCGAATGACCTGAGCTCAAGAATCTAGAGAGGAGGTCCTCTGATTCTATGGAAGACTTCTCTTCGAGTTCTCGTTTCTTTTGCCTGACGAGATTCGTCGCGTATTCACGAACTGTTGACAACGCTTCTCGTAGTTGTCTCTCGGACCCAATGTTAAGTGCTCTCTTCAGCTTCCACACTTGGGGCATTACGGCGTTAAATCTTTCATTGCTTATCCGTGTAGCCTCTTCAAATGCCTCAGCAAATTCTGATTCGGGCTGTGGGAATGACGGCGACAAGCATGCTTTGGGTCGAACCCAAAAGCAATCTTGCGGATGTTGTCGAATGTAAATCTTTGGAGAATGTCTTGCGGGATCAAACACGGTCTTCTTGGTGGTGGCCTCGAGAGAGCGAGAGGAAGGAGGCGGCCGAGAGAGCTCGTCCTCCACAAACTGTTTCGACGAATTTGCGGAGTGATTTGGTGTTGAATTCATGACTAGCCATCCGTCTCGAAACTTCCCGGTTATCGAGTCTGCGGTGAAGATGCCATCTCCGAGTAAGTCGTAGAGGTGTTCTCGGAAATAATTACCTTTCGGATATTGGTAGAATTGGTTCTTGAGGATGTGTTGGACGTTGGCGGGATTAGTGGTTAGGAGCTGGCGATGGCCGAAAGGACGATGAAGGAGGAGGTTTCCATCGGGAGAGTTTTGAATAAGCTCCGTAGCCCATTGACTGAATCGCTCATGATTGGCAGCTATGGTAAACGATGAGCCTACCAATGGGTATACCCTTGGTTGTTGAGACGAAACTGAAGACGACTTCTTCTTACCTACATAAGTAGAGAAGGTTTTGACGAATAAGAAGAAGAAGGGGAGGACGAAGAAGAGAACTGAAGGTAAGAAATCAAGCTTTAGTTGTATCATGATGAGTATCTAATATGGAAGGGATTGGCTTTTGGCAAAATGCAGGTCTGTTGGTGCCTTATCTCAATGGTGTTTTTCCTTTGCCAAATTGAGTGGATTTATAGGCAATAGATAAAAGGTGAACTGGGCTAGATAATAGAGATATGAGTGGGTGTCTTCGTGGAAGGGTCATGCATGAAAGTGAAATTTGCCCCATGGAAGCTTCTTTTTTTTTTTTTTTTTTCCTCTTTTTAATAATGGAAAACTAGTTGTCGGCTTAATAGATTACAAAAACATTGCAAGGACCACGCATGAAAATGAAAGCGGTCCCCGCAAAAGAAGCTTCGTTGATAAAGATTGAAAGTTGGTTGACTCGTTTTTAAAAACGGTCTTTTCTTCTAGAAAGAAAATGATATATCAATTCTCTTACTCTTAATAATGTAGTGTTTCAGGAATATTTTATGCGAGTGTTGCAGCAATGTATTTGAGTGAATTTTTTTTATTTATTTAAATAAGGATCTACTCATTGCGTGGATAACTCATGGGGTTCTAAGATACATACCTCATCAAACTATGGAGTTGATAGAACCCAATTCGTCTTATCCGTTACGGAGAGTTTTTTTGGCTAAGGATTAGAATATAAGAAAAAGAGACAAAAAAACAAAATAAAATAATAGGCGTACACGGATGTTGGTCCAATGGGCTGCTTGTAAATGAATGATCAGGAATTGTACTTGTATTGCTAATCCAACGGCATAAAGAAGTGTCTAAAACCATCTCAACAATTATTTCCAACAACTAGACATTTCTGAGTTCACTTCATCGGTACGAACATGTACTCTCCCGTGTAACAACTCACCTATTATACAAGATTATTCAGCTTTTAACGCGCGATTTCGGTTAGAATCAATGATTTCGGTATTGTACCGACACCCTTAAAAACCACTCTTGATTCCGACCGATCCAACGATTCCGTCATATTAGTTCGATTCTAGGTCACTTTAAGGCTAATTAATGCCAATTCATGCCAATTTGGATAGGAATCGACGGTGATCGATTCTCCTTCCGATTCCGATCTCTTGATCGTGGCCTCAAAATGATTACTTTTTCGCAATATAAAAACATATGCATTTTTCAAAACCCAAACCTGATTAAAACCTATACACGTCGTATGTAGAAACGTTACTTGTACGCGTCAGATCGATAATATAGCATCCACAATGATCGAAGTAGGATTTTCCGTACAAAATCCTACTTCTTCTCTCCCTCTGACTATCTCGACTGGTTATTCACGTTCTACATCGGAAAACAAAGCTACAGCAAAAACTGAGCTCAATTTGGACTTATGTAGGCGTCCAAATCGTCGTTTAAATATCAACCGTTGATCTGTGAACAGCAAATCAAATAGGAAAACTCCAATTCTCTTAAAACAGATCTCTAAAGGTATAAAATAAAAATCTTGAAAAACTTCTGCCTTAGCAATCTTGGGCCATCGTATCACCTTTGAATGGGGCTGGTGGAAGATGGATCGTCACATCATCTATAGTGCAGAGACGCTGAATTGAATTTCGGGGCTTAGTTTAAGCCAATTGCATCTGCAGAGTTTCTTTTTTAGTTGTGAAACACACCGTATCAATATCCTTCTGCGAGTAGCGACGAACGATAACTCCTTGCGCCAACCACTTCGCACGCTCTCGCGACGTACGATAACTCCTTGCGCCAACCACTTAACACGCGCTCGCGACGTACGATAACTCCTTGATACTTACACGCGCTCACTGTGAGGACCAAGATGGAAATCTTTTGAAGTCGCCACCTAGATTTAGGTCTAGGACCTTGGAAATGTGAAATCTCACCCCTAGGTAAGACTTTGATTGACTCATGACCCTTAGATTGGAATTCTGGTCCATCAGAGATTGGGTAAGCGTCAGGTTACGGTTATGGGAAGGGGTTAGGCACCCAAACCGCCCGATCGAAACCGGTCTCCTATACCTTTCCTATGCTAGACTCTATTTATTAAATTAAACCAAACCAAGTGGTTTGATATCATTGAACCGAATCTGTATCCATCGGATTGCCTACGTATCAAAAATCAGGTTCACCATCGTAGTTCGAGTGTGATTAAAGTTTATGGATGTGATTTATGCTTGTGCATGATTAAGTTCTTTGTTCAAGTTGAAATTTATGCTTGAAAGGTTGAGAAAACCCTATGGGTTAGGATCTGGATAGTCCAAGTGGACTGATAGATAGTCCTAGTGGATCTAAGGATAACCCTATTTGGGTTAAAATATGGGGGATATCCTAGTGGATCTATGGATAGTCCAAGTGGACTAAAATGTGGATCCGAATTTGGGTTTCTCCCAAATAGCCTACGTATCCTAGGGTTTGACCTAGGAATCAGAATCCACGTAGTTCGAGCTGATGGGTAGATATCCTAGTGGATCTATGGATAGTCCGAGTGAACTAAGGTTTAGATAAATATCCTAGTGGATCTATGGATAGTCCGAGTGGACTAAAGTGTGAATAAATATATCCTAGTGGATCTATGGATAGTCCAAGTGGACTAAATTGTGGATCCAAATTTGGGTTTCTCCCAAATGGCCTACGTATCCTAGGGTTTGCCCTAGGAATCAGAATCCACGTAGTTCGGGAGGGATAACCCTATTTGGGTCAAAATGTGGGTAAGTATCCTAGAGGATCTATGGATAGTCCAAGTGGACTAAGGTTTGGATAACCCCTTTTAGGTTAATGATTGAGAACCTATTCTAGGTTTAGGGTTTAGAACCTATTCTAGGTTTAGGGTTTAGAACCTATTCTAGGTTTAGGGTTTGTCGAGGGGCAAATCGTCCTAAATTACCCTTTTCATTCTGAATTCTAATTTTGGAAGGTTTGACAAAGAATTCTCTTTCTTTATTAAGGTTTTATTATTCCCATTATGCCCTTCCCAAGAATGTGGGTGCCTAAATGCACGTTCCCACGCCTAGATTGTCTTCTAGAAGTGTGCAGATATGGCAGTTTGACTAGGGTGTTGCATAAAATAAATTATTGCCAAAAAATAGAATATTCTATCTAAATATGGCACATAAAACATTTATGACAAGAAATTCACATACAATAAGATTGTTTAAAAATCTTTCAAATATGGCATGTATTGCAAATAAGGCAAGAGCCTATATGGCATGATCTAGTAGGCTATCTTCTAAGCATGGCAAGACCCTAATTGCCATTATCTTTCCATATTTAGGGTTTTCTACCCTAATTGCTATTTTCTTTTCATTTTAGGATTTTCTACCCTAATTGCTACTTTCTTTCCATTTTGGGATTTTCTACCCTAATTGCTACTTTCTTTTTCCATTTTTTAGGGTTTTCTACCCTAACTGTTACTTTCTTTTCATTTTAGGGTTTTCTACCCTAATTGTTTTTTTCTTTCCATTTTAGGGTTTTCTACCCTAATTATTTTCTTTCCATTTTAGGGTTTTCTACCATAATTGCTATTTTCTTTCCATCTTAGGGTTTTCTACCCTAAATGTTACTTTCTTTCCATTTTAGGGTTTTATACCCTAATTATTATTTTATTTCTATTTTTAGGGTTTTCTACCCTAATTGTTACATTCTTTCCATTTTAGGGTTTTCTACCCTAATTATTATTTTCTTTCCATGTTAGGGTTTTCTACCCTAAATTTTACTTTCTTTCCATTTTAGGGTTTTATACCCTAATTATTATTTTATTTCTATTTTTAGGGTTTTCTACCCTAATTGTTACATTCTTTCCATTTTAGGGTTTTCTACCCTAATTATTATTTTCTTTCCATCTTAGGGTTTTCTACCCTAAATGTTATTTTGTTTTCATTTTTTAGGATTTTCTACCCTAATTGTTATTTTCTTTCTATTTTTTAGGGTTTTCTACCCTAATTATGACAAAAAGCATTTAATATAGCATGTGAGTATGATCATTCCAATCATGGCATTAATCATCCAATTATGGCAGTGTGGCCATTCCAATTATAGTAGTGTATGCATACGAGCATCCGAACATAGCATGTGAACAAATATAGCATCAAATATGGCATGTGAGAAACAACCAAAGCATATGAGAATCAATCAAAACATGATGGAACATGCAGCAAGATAACAGCTTTGTCAGGCTGGACCAAAATGGGCACAGAGGGCACTATACTTACTCAAAAAATTCTTATAAGATATCCTCGGAAAGAGGACTCAGAGGCCAACATTTTGTCTCAAGGAAGCTAATCCTGAAAGGGACCATAGGCAGGTCGAAAACATTCCCCAAGTACAGCAAATACACTGGTCAGATCTGTTCCAGATTCTGGCCAGTGGTACTATAAAATCAATATAAAATCATATAGCTCATGAAAATAAAATCTGAATACATGGTCAGAAAGAGGACTCAGAGGCCAACATTTTGTCTCAAGGAAGCTAATCCTGAAAGAGACCATAGGCAAGTCGAAAACATTCCCCAAGTGCAGGCAAATACACTGGTCAGATCTGTTCCAGATTCTGGCCGGTGGTACTATAAAATTAATATAAAATCATATAGCTCATGAAAATAAAATCTGAATACATGGTTAGAAAGAAGACTCAGAGGCCAACATTTTGTCTCAAGGAACCTAATGCAAACAGAGGTATCTTTCTAATGCTAGATACCAATCTCAGACATGCATTTGCAGTATGCTTTGACTTTGAAAAAATAAACTGACAAAAGCGATGGGTGATTCTTACCTCAGGCTTCTTCTCTCTCCTTCTCTCCTTTGCATCTTCTCATCATCCTCTTTTCTGCCTCTCTGATCCTTCTCCCTTTTTCCTCTAGATCTTCTCTTCTTAACACCTCTCTCTCTCTCTCTCTCTCTCTCTCTCTCTCTCTCTCTCTCCTTCTCTCTTTCTCTATTTTCTTCTTCTTCTCTTTTCTTCCAATTTTTTTTTTATTTTCTCTCTCTCACTCACATTTTTCTCTCTTCATGGTCTCGAAAAAAGGAACCTCCTCTTGCCTATTTATAATTTTTCACTCATTTTCTAGAAGATCTTTTTTTCTAAAAAATTTTTTTTTTCCTTTTTCTTTCCTTCCTTTTTTCTTTCTTTTTTTTTCTCTCTCTCTCTCTTTCACGTTTTCTTTCTAGAAAACGTGAAGGAAATCTTTTCCCCTTTTTTCTTTTCTTTTTTTTTCTTTTATTCCTCTCTCTTTCCTTTTTTCTTCTCAAGATCTTTTGGATTATCTCAAAACCCTAAATCCCCTTCTCTTTCACGTTTTTCTCTCCCCTCTTTCCTTTTTCTTCTCAAAATCTTTTGGATTATCTCAAAACCCTAAATCCCTTTCTCTTCCACGTTTTTTTCTCTCCCCTCTTTCCATTTTTTTTTCAAAAATCTTTTGGATTATCTCCAAAACCAAAATCCCCCTTCACTTTCACGTTTCTCTCTCCCCTCTTTCCTTTTTCTTCTCAAAATCTTTTGGATTATCATTTACATACAATAATATATATTATATACATATATACACATATATTTAATAACATACATACATATACATACATATACATACATATATATATATATATATATATATATATATATATATATATATATATATATATATATATAATATAAATATCGTGCACATAGATGAACCGATTCGAAATGGGTTGAGGACCGACTTAGGTTGACAAGCGATATGGGTTGAGCTAGGTTGGACCAAAACCTGGTTTGAACCGAGTTGACTTGGGTGATTGAATTAACTGGGTTTCTTCTCCTTGTCATTTCACGGGTCATTCCCGCTATTATCCCGCATGAAATTTTTTGATGGCCTCTATTCCAAATTTTTTGCGTTCATTTTGTAGAACATTAAAAATGAGGAATATAGGAACTTGAATCACCTCATTTGGAAGTAAAATGGTCAACTTATGAATTTTGAAGTTTAAGCGGACCAATTATCGATAATTTGGTGGCCATTCCGCATGAGATCCTTCGAGGCTTCTACGGAAATATTTTACGTCCACTTTGTAGAGCACTAAAAATGGAACATAATGAGACGGAATTATTCGAATCCGATGTAGAACGGGAAAGATATGAAGCTTTGAAGTTCGACCATCATTTTGCATGCAAGTTTGCATGGGACCCACTGGTGACTTCTACCCGGGATTTTTTACGTCCACTTTGTAGAACATCATGAATGAAGAATAATGGTCTTGGAATCATCTGAATCCGATGTAGAACGGGAAAGATATGAAGCTTTGAAGTTCTAACGATCATTTTGCATGCAAGTTTGCATGGGACCCACCGGTGACTTCTACCCGGGATTTTTTACGTCCACTTTGTAGAACATCATGAATGAAGAATAATGGTCTTGGAATCATCTCGAATCCGGTGTCGGATGATCAAGATATGATGATTTGAAATTCAAACGATCCGACTTAGGATAATTTGCATGAAGGCCCCCGGGATTATTATTTATAATAATTTTGAAACCTCCCCTATATGTGTCATCCGACTAAAATGGTCGTATCTTCCTCATTTGATATCGGAATTGAGCAATTCGGTCTCGTTTCGAAGATAATTCTATGACCTATGCATCTATGCGAGATAATAGCCCATGACCCGTTGTGGGGATTAGTGGAGAATCACAAATCTTTGGGTTAAAGGTCGAAACCCGCCATATTGGTTCATTTATGCCGAGGGGTGGCAAAAATGGGGTGCTTCAGGATGCCCCTCTTTAGCCGAGATTGTTATCAGTTGAAGGCTAAAGATAAAAGAACCACATTTTTGGAGTATGAGTGATATTATTTATTGGGCTGGACTTAGGGTAACTCTTCCTAAACTGCCTACGTATTCTAAGGGTGTCCTAGAAATCAAGCCCAGAACGTAGTTCGACTGGCAAGAAGGTTTGCTCTTCTTGAAAGATTGGTGAGTGCTCTTCTTGTATGAAGCTAGGCTGTGAATACAAGGCTCATTTGTAGGTCGGGAACCTCTTCTTCCTGAGGTGGAACTCATGATGCAAGGTACATGCGGGATTGGACCGGCTTGATCCATTTGTAGGCTGATAAACCTCTTCTTGTACGAAGCTAAATTTGTGAATACAAGGCTCATTTGTAAAAGTTGGGAACCTCTTCTTGCCGAGGTGACTCATGATGCAAGGTATGTGCGGGCTTTGACCCGGCTTGATCCATTTGTAGGCTGATAAACCTCTTCTTGTATGGAGCTAAAGTTGTGAATACAAGGCTCATTTGTAGGTTGGGAACCTCTTCTTGCTGAGGTGGAACTCAATGCAAGGTATGTGCGGGTTTGGACCCGACTTTATCCATTTGTAGGCTGATAAACCTCTTCTTGTATGGAGCTAGGTTGTGAATACAAGGCTGATTGCATGAGCTTGGGCTTGGATTTGATGTCTTTCCTTTGATTGAGATGAGGCTTCTTTGATTGAGATTTTGAGATTGACTTTCTGAATAAGCTAGGGCTCTGCATTTGATTCACTTATAGGCTGAGATTGATTTGAACTTTGAATGAGCTAGGGCTCTATGTTTGATTCACAAATAGGTTGAGATTGACTTGATCTTTGGATGAGCTAGGGCTCTACATTTGATTCATTTATAGACTTAGATTGATTTGAACTTTGGATGAGCTAGGGCTCCACATTTGATTCTGTAATGAGTAAGAACTCAGAAGGTCACTTTTAGGGTGAGGAATTAGCTATTGATTCTGAAATGAGCAAGAACTCAGAAGGTCACTTATAGGGTGATTCTGCAATTTGCTATTTCCTTCGCCAAATTGAGTGGATTTATAGGCAATAGATAAAAGGTGAACTGGGCTAGATAATAGAGATATGAGTGGGTGTCTTCGTGGAAGGGTCATGCAAGAAAGTGAAATTTGCCCCATGGAAGCTTCTTTTTTTTTTTCTCTTTTAATAATGGAAAACTAGTTGTCGGCTTAATAGATTACAAAAACATTGCAAGGACCACGCATGAAAATGAAAGCGGTCCCTGCAAAAGAAGCTTCGTTGATAAAGATTGAAAGTTGGTTGACTCGTTTTTAAATACATTGTTGCAGCAATGTATTTGAGTGAATTTTTTTTATTTATTTAAATAAGGCTCTACTCATTGCGTGGATAACTCATGGGGTTCTAAGATACATACCTCATCAAACTACGGAGTTGATAGAACCCAATTCGTCTTATCCGTTACGGAGAGTGCTTTTTGGCTAAGGATTAGAATATAAGAAAAAGAGACAAAAAAACCAAATAAAATAATAGGTGTACACGGATGTTGGTCCAATGGGCTGCTTGTAAATGAATGATCAGGAATTGTACTTGTATTGCTAATCCAACGGCATAAAGAAGTGTCTAAAACCATCTCAACAATTATTTCCAACAACTAGACATTTCTGAGTTCACTTCATCGGTATGAACATGTACTCTCCCGTGTAACAACTCACCTATTATACAAGATTATTCAGCTTTTAACGCACGATTTCGGTTAGAATCAATGATTTCGGTATTGTACCGACACCCTTAAAAACCACTCTTGATTCCGACCGATCCAACGATTCCGTCATATTAGTTCGATTCTAGGTCACTTTAAGGCTAATTAATGCCAATTCATGCCAATTTGGATAGGAATCGACGGTGATCGATTCTCCTTCCGATTCCGATCTCTTGATCGTGGCCTCAAAATGATTACTTTTTCGCAATATAAAAACATATGCATTTTTCAAAACCCAAACCTGATTAAAACCTATACACGTCGTATGTAGAAACGTTACTTGTACGCGCTCAGATCGATAATATAGCATCCACAATGATCGAAGTAGGATTTTCCATAAAAAATCCTACTTCTTCTCTCCCTCTGACTATCTCGACTGGTTATTCACGTTCTACATCGGAAAACAAAGCTACAGCAAAAAACTGAGCTCAATTTGGACTTATGTAGGCGTCCAAATCGTCGTTTAAATATCAACCGTTGATCTCTGAACAGCAAATCAAATAGGAAAACTCCAATTCTCTTAAAACAGATCTCTAAAGGTATAAAATAAAAATCTTGAAAAACTTCTGCCTTAGCAATCTTGGGCCATCGTATCACCTTTGAATCGGGCTGGTGGAAGATGGATCGTCACATCATCTATAGTGCAGAGACGCTGAATTGAATTTCGGGGCTTAGTTTAAGCCAATTGCATCTGCAGAGTTTCATTTTTAGTTGTGAAACACACCGTATCAATATCCTTCTGCGAGTAGCGACGAACGATAACTCCTTGCGCCAACCACTTCGCACGCTCTCGCGACGTATGATAACTCCTTGCGCCAACCACTTAACACGCGCTCGCGACGTACGATAACTCCTTGATACTTACACGCGCTCACGAGGGAATCTCGAGCGTTTAAACTTAGTCATAGTTTTATAAAAAGTTGAATTTAAATCACTGCCATAAGTTCGGATTTGCTTTTTAAGGACAGAAGTATCATATAATTATAAACTAAAAACCCCGGTCAAAAAACCAATCCAATCCGACTTCGTAATTTTTTTCGACCCAATGACATTAAACTGACTCTAGTTTTGCTAGACGACATAGTAATTGAGTGACGCGAAGTGCGTTGCAAAACTAACTCGATGCTCAACATGTTTCTTGTTCTACGCACTTCATGAAACTGAGGTGGGAGCCATAAAAAAAACTGCCTCAAAGTGAAAAATTACAAACGTAACTTGGAATTTAGCCTCGAAAGTGTTACCACATGCGCCGTGGGACTTCCACGTACGACAAAACTTATATACACACCTCAGAATGTCACCGAACGCTTCTAGAGGTTGATCTATTCATGACAAAACCCAGTCGACTGGACCAGAACAAATATGCATACAAATACACCACTGCCACGTCCTCATATAAGCGCTGCCACATTGACACAACAACTATATTGTTGCCGTAATGGCAACATAGCCTCCACAAGCTCTGGATGCCCAACATTTTGTATTGAAATGAAGGGGTTGTGAGATATGACAGATACGATACTAGGAGAAGATGTCCCTAAACCCAACTTGTAAGGTGAAGGATCCCAAGACCATATCAAGCCACACCAAATTTCTTACAGGACCAATGTGGGTTAAGCACTTAAGAACAATATGGGGTCGTAAACACTGACAGGAAAAATACCAAGAGTACCGAACGTCGGTATTTTGTTTAGTAGTCACCCACCTAGGTGACAATTAATTTAATTTTCCCTATTCTAGTGCCGCCTTGGTTACAAGGAAATATTGCAAAATGCCAGCTCGGATTCCACGGAAAGAAAGAAAGAAAGAAGATAGTGCATGTGGGCTAACACCTGAAGGCTAACGCTACTACTCGTCTCGAACACCCACAGTATGCTTGTCAGATGTGACATCACGCTCTCACTTAGGTAAAATTTCACCCTGTAAACAAGAAATTAAATCCTTAATACGTCGTCGTTTTGGCAATGGCACGAAATAAAGAAGAATATATAGATATAAATATATGATACATAATTATAAACAAATTCATAAATGGTTATAATTTAAACATATATATATTTACGTATCTAAACCCTATTGTCATCCATTTGAAACGTGCTGTCGGTTAATATGTGAGTCATGTGTCTAGAAAATAAATTTAAAAAATATTTATTTTTTTTCCCACCAATTTAAACATAATTGAAATACCTAAAGTTATGATTATATTGAAATATTTGATGTTACATTGATTAAGAGACTCGAGACGTTAGCAAAACTCTTACACGCTTCTTCTAACAAGCTCTTAAATTAAAGAACAAGGAGAAACTATTAAAATGTAAATGTTGAAACTTTAAGATTAATGTTTCACCCCAAAATAAAATAAAAAAATTAAAAGAACAATTTTTTTTTCTCAATATATATCACAACACGTAGAATATAATACCATAGTAGGCATTTGCCCACTGCATCACAAACATTTATAAATGAATGAAAGGGACAAAACGAATTAGTAGGCTATATGGTTTATAGAAGGAGCTCTCCTATTGTATCCTCTTTTGGAATGCCAAAAACATTAAGTAAGAGAATATCCAAGAAAAGCATGGGCAAAGTAGGTAGACGTTTTGGGAGTTGAGATAGTGGTTCAAGTAGTATGTGTTGGATTATTCGGATCAACGGAATTGTATTGGTTTTGGACCTGATCGATCTCGGATCTACTTCCCGAAATGATCTAATTTAGTATTATTTTATATGTCACCGATAACTTGTTAGCTTTCGATTGGATCTGTATATCGATTCGATACAGATTAAATCGGTCTTGGACACGATTGATACGGTGCCCGATGCCTAGAACAAAATTAAAAGCTTTACGAAACAAAATATGAAACCCATTCTCAAAGGATATAACCCAACTTTCCGTCCTGGAAGAATATAGTCCAACTTAATTTTCATGCAAGAAATCGCTCTAAAAAAAGGAGGGGGAGGGGGGGGAGGGAGAAAGAAAGGTGAGTCATGTCTGATATCTCACATGGATGACACTGACGAACAATTGAGTAAGAAAAATACAACATTAAAACATAACGAAAGAGAAAAAAAAGAAAAAAAAAAGAAAAAAAGATGAAAAAATCCAGCAATGTCATTCGTCTATCAACATAGTAATCCCTAGTTAATAAGCAAGCTACATGGCTCTAAGCTTCCCTCTTCCTCAATTCAACTCTCACTAGAAAACCTCCTTTCATTTTGGCTGACAGGTAAGACGTGAAAAGCGGATCAAACCCTTACTCCGCAGGCATAATGCCAGTGTCCAGCACCCACTGAACACCCCACAACAGATACAATTTTTGGGGCTTATAATAATGCCCTACAATTAAATCCCAACCTAGCAAGGCATTCAATATTTTTCTTCTCTTTTTCTTTGTCTAATGCTAGCATACAATAGATTCCCATGCACCATAGACATTCAACATCATTATCCTACTTTAACATACAATGAATTGGTTCAATAAATAATAAAAGTGATAAGAAAATCTCACAACCAATTTTCTGATAATTGACGATGTTCTTCTTCACCTGGTAGTCAATAAACCCTTGCCATATGCAATCAAGCTCTTCCAGCCTTCAAGAATACTTCAATATATCGGCATCAACAAGAACAGTGATGGAGAATGACTATCTTCAATTTCCAGAGCAAGAAAAAATCAAAAACCTAACATTCTCCCCTTTTTTTCTTCAAAAACCTTCTCCTCCTCTGTTTTTCGCGGCTGTCAGTCTCTCTAAACATTCTCAATAGAAAGAGCATTAAAAACCTAGCTCGGTGCAATTTGGATCGTCGGATTTGGCCACCGGATGGCCAAGTTATGGCATAAACAAGTTCGGCCTCTGAAAAAATTCCAAATGGAATCTTTTAAACCCACATGGTGCGCCTGCGACGCACCGTAGCCGCGCCCTGACGTGCTCTGATTGGCTGAAAAGGGAATCAGCAATAATAACCATAGGATCATTCTGAAAAAGGCGGGATCTAACAGGATCCCTTGGATCCGAATAAACAGCGTCTCTGAAGATCGGCTTAAGCTACAGCCGTAAGATCTGGATCTGTGGTGCCGCGGCACCGTAGGCGCGTCACACTGGATCGCGGCTACACTTACATGTACCGCGGTGCATGTTTATAGGTTGCGTCTGGCCAATCAGCGCACTCGCGATGGAATCTGACGCTGCCGACTAGTAAACACCATAGCCCGCTTCCATCTGGACCATCCAATGGGCATCATGCCTTCGTGGCTTCGTCTGGACCATCAATTTGAGATATTCTCCTTAGCAAAAGTACCAAAATACCCCTAAGAACTTCAAAAATGGCCTCTGTAACCATTTACTCTTTTGTTAAAAATCTGCCAGAGACGATTTTCCAGAGAGCTTTTCTCTCTCCTGGAAAATCGTCGAACACATGGTGGGCGTGCGGGAGAGAGGAACCAACGCGCGCGCGGCATGCGGGAAAGCTTGCGGCAAGACATGCCTGCGGGCTGGTTGGCTTGCGGGGCAGGACTGCCTTGCGGGCTGGCTGGCTTGCAGGCAAGGCAAGCCTGGCCTGCTTGTTGGGCTGGGCTGCCTTGTGGCTGGCCTGCTGTGCCACTTGGCTGGCCTGCTGTGCTGGCTGCTCGGCTGGCTGGTTTGTCTAGATGGCATACCACTGTGGTGGGTCCCACCTTCTCTCTCCTGGGTCCCACTTTCTCTCTCCTCTTTCTCTCTCCTCTTTCTCTCTCCTCTAATTCTTTCACCTCTCCCATGCTTCACAGTACCTGTAACAAAGCCGTATTACCTGTATCACTGCCATTTGGCCTGTAAGGTCCGCAGACACTCTCTCTCATCAAACTGGACCCAGTTGGCCCAATTTACCAACAATTACAATATATAGGCCAACAATCTCCCCCTTTGGAATTGTTGGCAACTACTCAATCCACAGACATTTCTCCCCCTTTGACAACAAGAACGAAGGGATTTCCCACATAGGAGTGCCCACCGCATCTTCCCAATCCTATGGGTGCTCCAAAGCATAAACATATTACCATAGCAACACAAAAACAAATATCAACAGACTACCCCTGAGTCCTACATAGGGAGAAAAAAATAAAACATGCAAACCCTGCTCCCCCTCACTCCAAGCTTCTCAATGCTTGGGAAAGATAATCACTCCCAATTTCTGTCTCAAGTAGTCAAACTGATCTCTGGGAAGTGGCTTTGTGAAGATATCTGCAATCTGCTCTGCTGTAGGAATGAACTCTAATTGAACTTCTCCTTCCAAGACCTTTTCTCTCAAGAAATGATATCGAATGGCTATGTGCTTCGTCCTGGAGTGCATAACTGGATTTTTTGAGATATTAATAGCACTTGTGTTGTCACAGAACATTGAAATAGGCTTGTCTGACTCACTGCCTAAATCCTTCAACATTTGTTTCATCCACAAAACCTGTGTACAACAAGAGGTGGCTGCAATATATTCTGCTTCTGCTGTAGACAATGAGACTGACTCTTGCTTTTTACTATGCCAAGCCACCAAATTTCTGCCCAGATAGAAAGCACCTCCACTAGTGCTCTTCCTATCATCAACACAACCTGCCCAATCTGCATCTGAGTAGGATGAAAAAACTAGATCCTTGCTTTTAGCATACCAAAGACCATACTCCATTGTCCCCTTCAGATATCTGAAGATCCTCTTCACAGCTACAACATGTGTTTCCTTCGGGCCTGCTTGAAATCTAGCTACCATGCACACAGGGGCGAAGAATATCTGGTCGAGTAGCAGTCAAGTAGAGAAGACTTCCTATCATTGACCTGTACATAGTATTATCAACTGAGGGAGAGTCATCTTCTTTACTTAGCTTACAACTTGTCATCATTGGAGTGCTTATTGGTGTACAGTCTTCCATTGTGAATTTCTTCAACATTTCCTTCACATATTTGGCCTGTGATAAAAAGAATCCATTCTTTAACTGGCTGATCTGAAGACCTAAAAAATAAGATAACTCTCCAATCATAGACATCTCAAACTCATCTTGCATTTTCTGAGCAAAGTCTTGACATAATTCATCCTTTTGGCCTGCAAAGATGATATCTTCTACATATACAACCACAATTGTCTGATTGCCATCCATAGATTCAACATACAGATTACTATCAACCAAACCTTTCTTGAAGCCCAACTTACAAAGATAAGTATCCAGTTTGGAATACCATGCTCTTGGTGCTTCCTTCAACCCATACAATGCTTTCTTCAGTTTACACACAAGTGTAGGGTCTTCACTCAGTTGAAATCCTTCTGGTTGCTCTATATAGACCTCTTCTTCCAAGTCACCATTCAGAAAAGCTGACTTGACATCCATCTGATAAACCTTGAAGTTCTTGTGCACCGCAAAAGCAAGAAACATCCCGATAGCTTCCAGCCTAACCACAGGAGCAAATGTTTCTTCAAAGTCAATTCCCTCAACCTGAGCATATCCTTTGCAAACTAATCTGGCCTTGTTTCTTACAATTTTGCCATCTTCATTGAGCTTGTTCCTGTAGACCCATTTAGTATCAATAACATTCTTGTCTGTAGGCCTTGGCACCAATTCCCAAGTTTTGTTTTTCTCTATTTGATCCAGCTCTTCATTCATTGCCTTGAGCCAACTAGCATCTTCACATGCCTCTACAACTGATTTTGGTTCAATCTGTGATAGTAATGAAAACATTTGTTTTGGTAATGTTTTGGTTGTCTCACCTTTCTTGTTTGCATACCAGCAGATGGATCACCAAGAATTAATTGATCAGGATGATTCTTTTTTACTCTGCTTGAGCCACTTTTGTTCTGCCTATCGGCCTCTGAATCGGATCGCTCTTCTCTTTCTTCCTGTCTCGCCCACTATTCTTTGTTCCGGCACATTTGTAACATCCCGCTCCTTTTCGATTCAATGTCATTACGCTCACCGTCCGGGTCTTCAAAAATAGGAACCTCATTATTTGATTACGTAGAAGAATTCTTGTGCTCATCAACTCTCACATCCGCACTTTCAACAATCTTGCCAAGTTTTTTATTGTAACATTTATATGCTTTGCTTGAGGTAGAATAGCCAAGAAAAATTCCTTCATCTGCTCGATCATCAAACTTCCCTAGACCATGACTAGTGTTCTTGATATAACACTTACTACCAAATACCTTGAAGTGCTTTGCTGTAGCCTTCTTGCCAAACCATAGTTCATAGGGTGTCTTGTCTTCATGTGGCCTCAACATACATCTATTTCGAACATATATTGTTGTATGCCCTGCTTCTCTCCGAATTTATTCCCCATGTCATTTTCAATTAACATAGTTCGGCCATTTCCCGAACAGTTCTATTCTTTCTTTTCGCAACACCATTTCTTTGTGGTGTTCTAGGAGTCAAGTCTGTCTCTTAATGCCATTCTCGAACAATATTCCGCAAAGTCAATCCGGTGTACTCTCCTCCCCGTCGGATCTCGGACACTTGATTTTCTTCCCTCTCTCATTTTCAACTTGAGTCTTGAAGATCTTGAATCTTGCCAAAGCTTCGACTTATGTTTTAGAAACATTACCCAAGTCATTCGGAGTAGTCATCTATAAAAAGAATGAAGTACCTTTCTCCCGCAATGCTTTGTGTTCTCACCGCCCACATAAATCCGTATGAATTATCTCCAATGGTTGTGTAGTGTGGTATTCCTTAGGCTTGAATGATGTTCTTGTCTCGCTTCCCCTTCGACAAGATGCACAAATATCATTGGAAGGCTTTTTCAATGAAGGAATATCTCTCACAGCATTTTTTGTTAGATATCTTGGACAGATTTTCAAAACCAATATGTCCCAATCTTCTATGTCATAGCCATGTTTCCTCTTCTTGACTCATCATACAATTCTCTTCAAACTCTTCGAGCCAGTATAAAGATTTCCCGAAGTTCTCTTTCCAGGTTGCCATCAATTTGCCACTGTCGGTTCTTCGAATCTCACATCCTTGATCACCGAAAATTAATCGTAGCCCTTATCACAAAGTCGACTAACACTCAATAGATTATGTTTCAAGCCCGAAACATAAAGAACCTCATGAGATTTCAACTTCCCATTGTTGAGGCTAATGCTTCCTTTCCCAACAATCTTTGCACCAATATCATTACCAAACTTGACCGAGCCTCCTTCATACTGTTGAAATTTCAAGCCTCTTACTACTCTCTGTCATATGGCTTGAACATCCACTATCAAGAATCCAGGGTGTAGAACTATTTTGAGCCTTGAGAGCGTCGTACAACCAAAGAGCTATTTTTCGAACCCGGATCCTCTTATTTGATTTAGATATTTCATCTTGCTTCGTCTTGGGATCTTGCTTCTAATTTCATCATACTTGTCTCTGTGAAGGTGGCATAGGGGGAAAGATGGTTCCGCAGTTCCTTGCTATATGCCCAAAATTGTTCCGAGTTATAGCATTCAACAAAATTTTCTTCAAGAGGGGCAAACGATTTCCGCTTTCAAATCTAACTTGACTCATATTGAACTTGCAAGTAGCTATTATCCGTGACCATAAGTATTGCATTTATAACGGTAACCATGAAAATAGGATCTTGACCTAGAAGGAGTTTCCATGTATCTCATCCGTCTCCGTGGTGCCTCGGGATGGTTTTCTCTGTAGAAATTATCATACTCCATTCTCTTTCCTTGCCATGTATTTTGTCTTGGCATTGTATAGTTAGTCTTGGGAAGAAAAATTTTGTTTCCACTTTGGCAATGAACTATTGGGTCCTTACCCTTTTCAATTTTCTTCACAAAAGATATGGGCTATTTTCCCTTTGAACTTGCAGTTTTTGATGTCTGTCCTTTTTCAAAACCAAGGCCAAACTTAATGTGGGAAGGTCTTTGAGCATTGATGATCCTGTCAAGCTTATTACTACTGGGATGCACTGAAGCAGACTTATTTACCTCTTCATGTTGAGATAATTTTTGTTGTCTCTCAACCTCTTCTTTTTCATACTCAGCCACTTTTGTCTTTAAAAGAGTAAAATCATTTTCAAATTCTTCAAATCGTTCAACCATAGGAAGTTGTTCTTCAAGTTGAACTTTCAGACTTGCATTCTCATTCAACACAATGGTGTAATCTACAGATGCCTGTTTAATCTGAGTATTGAGATTTTCTATAATTCTCCTGGACTCTTCATATTGAGATTTCAGATCTTGAATTATTTGTTTTTGCTTTTTGACTTCTTGAGAGGCAAGCTTGTTGTGTTTTCTTTCCTTCTTAAGCTCCTTCATGGCTGCAACAAGTTCTTCCTCAAAATTTATCTCACCCTCTTCATCACTGCTTGAAAAATTATCTTCCTTGTCATTCTCTTCATCACCACTTGAGATAGAATTCATAATTTTTCCTTTATCTGTGATCTTCTCTTGAGCTTCAATGTACACCATAAACAAAGCCTCACTAGGCTCATCTTCAGAGATTTCATCAGAGTCATCATCCAAGTTTCGGTGCTTCTCTTAGAGATAAAACTCCTTTTCTTGGACTTGTTTTTCTTGAAGTTATAATTTTTCTTTCCTTTCAACTTGCTTTTTCCGTCATCTTCATCATCCTCGTCAAACTTACTCTTCATGGGGCATTTTGCAAAGAAAATATCCAACCTTGCCACGGTTGAAACATTTGAAAGGAAGCTTATTCTTGTATTTACCCGTGCCCTTCTTTTAATTTTCTAGTGAAATGAGTTGTGGCTTCATCTTCACTTTCTTCCTCATTTTGCTTTTCAGAAATCTTCAGCTTCTTCATAGCCTTAAAAGCAACCCCGCTTATCACCAGTGGTTCCTGGATCAATCCTCATTTCAAAAGCTGTCAAAGCTCCATGAATTTCATCAATTGTAACTGTTCCAAGTCCTTGGTTTCTTCAAGTGCGAGATACCTTTGACTCAAATTTTGGGGTGAGAGACCTCAAAATCTTCGACAAACTATATGACCTTTCAAATCTTCACCAAGTCCTCTAATAGAGTTGACCACATCATTAACCTTGTTCATGTATTGATCAATGGTCTCATCTTCATTCATCTTCGATTCTCAAACCGACCTCTCGAATGTCCGTAACTTGACAGTCTTGATTTTCTTATCTCCTTCATATATGTTGATCAGTCTGTCCCATACTTCCTTTGCTGTCTTGCAGTCCATGATTTTAGTCAGTTCACTATTTGTCAGTCTCCCTTGAATGGCATTGAGAGCTTTTCTATTGTTCTCAAAAAAATTTTATCTACAACTGTGGGAGCATTTGTATCATGTGGAGTGTAGCCATTCTCTACAGAAACCCAAACATCACAACCAAGAGATCCTACATAGACCTCCATTCTTCTTTTCCAAAAAACAAAATCCATCCCATCAAACAAGGGAGGCTTGTTTGAACCTTCTCCTGGTGCCATATATTATATTCTGATCTTCTCAGTTGCCGATTAAGTCGTCACCGAGCCCGGTGCTCCGATACCAATTGATAAACCTTGAATGACACCGAGAGGGGGTGAATCAGTGTGAATAATTTCTCCCTTGATTTTTCTTTGCCCAGTGATATTCACAAAATAACCTGTCCCAAACACAATCGTATGCAAATCTACCTCACACCACTCAGTGGCCAGGTCTACCAGATTTGCACACCCATCCTGTAATTCATTCCACGCACTTCACAAAGCTCATAAACAAGCAAACCACAACACACAAAAATTACGTGGTTCACCACCACAGTGAGTGATGGCTAATCCACGGAGTAATGCCCAATGGGCTTCGTATTTACTCAATACTCAACTTTTAGCCCTTTTCAGGACAAGGATGCTCACCCTAAATTTTTCCAGCATAAAACCGAGAGGGCGTAACAACGCCAGATTCGGGCATAAAGCCAATGTCCAAGACCCACTGAACACGCCACAACAGATACAATTTTTGGGGCTTATAATGATGCCCTACAATTAAATCCCACCCTAGCAAGGCATTCAATATTTTTCTTCTCTTTTTCTTTGCATAATGCTAGCATACAATAGATTCCCATGTACCATAGGCATTCAACCTCATTATCCTACTTGAACATACAATAGATTGGTTCAATAAATAATAAAGGAGATAAGAAAATCTCACAACCAATTTTTCTGATAATTGACAATGTTCTTCTTCATCTGGTAGTCAATAAACCCTTGTCATATGCAATCAAGCTCTTCCAGCCTTCAAGAATACTTCAATGTATCGACATCAGCATAAACAACGATGGAGAATGACTGTCTTCAATTCCCAAAGCAAGAAAGGTCAAAAAATAAAAGGTTTTTCCCCTTTTCTTCAAAAACTCCCTTTCTGCAATATTTCTCGTGGCCAGCAGTCTCTCAAAACATTCTCAATAGAAAGAGCATTAAAAACCTAGCTCGGTGCAATTTGGATCGTCGGATTTGGCCACCGGATGGCCAAGTTATGGCATAAACAAGTTCGGCCTCTGAACAAATTCCAAATGGAATCTTTCGGTTCCATATGGTGTGCCTGCGACACACCGTAGCCGCGCCCTGTCGCGCTCTGATTGGCTGAAAAGGGAATCACAAAAATTAGCCGTCGGATTTCAATCAAAAAGGCGGGATTGAACCAGAATACTCGCGGGAGTATCTGACGCATCTGTCATATATACACATAATCCGCTTCCATCTGGACCGTTCAAAAAGCATCAACCCTTCATAGCTTCATCTGGACCGCCGATATGAGATATTCTCCTTAGCAAAAAGACCAAAATACCCCTGAGAACTTCAAAAATAGCCTCTGTAACTTTTTTAAAAGTGTTAAAAATCTGCCAGAGACGATTTTCCAGAGCTCTTGGAAAATCATCGAACATGTGGTGTGCGTGCGGAAGAGAAGAACCAATGCGCGGGCAGCATGCGGGAAAGCTTGCGGCAGGACATGCCTGCGGGCTGGTTGGCTTGCGGGGCAGGACTGCCTGCGGGCTGGCCTGCCTTGCGGGCTGGCTGGCTTGCTGCCAAGGCAAGCCTGGCCTGCTTGCTGGGCTGGGCTGCCTTGTGGCTGGCCTGCTGTGCCACTTGGCTGGCCTGCTGTGCTGGCAGCTCGGCTGGCTGGTCTGTCTAGGTGGCAGACCAATGCGCGGGCAGCATGCGGGAAAGCTTGCGGCAGGACATGCCTGCGGGCTGGTTGGCTTGCGGGGCAGGACTGCCTGCGGGCTGGCCTGCCTTGCGGGCTGGCTGGCTTGCTGCCAAGGCAAGCCTGGCCTGCCTTGCGGGCTGGCTGGCTTGCTGGCAAGGCAAGCCTGGCCTGCTTGCTGGGCTGGGCTGCCTTGTGGCTGGCCTGCTGTGCCACTTGGCTGGCCTGCTGTGCTGGCAGCTCGGCTGGCTGGTCTGTCTAGGTGGCATACCACTGTGGTGGGTCCCATATTCTCTCTCCTGGGTCCTACTTTCTCTCTCCTCTTTCTCTCTCCTCTAATTCTTTCACCTCTTCCATGCTTCACAGTACCTGTAACAAAGCCGTATCACCTATATCACTGCCATGTCACCTGTAAGGTCCGCAGACACTTTCTCTCATCAAACTGGACCCAGTTGGCCCAATTTGCCAACAATTACAATATATAGGCCAACAGTATATTTACATATCTAAACCCTATTGTCATCAATTTGCAACCTGCTGTCAGTTAATATGTGAGTCATGTGTCTAAAAATAATTTTAAAAAATATTTATTTTTTTCACACCAATTTAAACATAATTGAAATACCTAAAATTATGGTTATTTTGAAATATTTGATGTTACAATAATTAAGAGTCTCGGGACACTAGCAAAACTCTTATACACTTCTTGTAAAGAGCTCTTAAATTCAATAACAAGGGGAAGCTATTAAAATGTTAACGTTGAAACTATAAGACTAATGTTTCACTCCAAAATTAAAATAAAAGTTAATGAATAATTTTTTTCTCAATATATATCACGACACAATTAATATAATACTAAAGTAGCCACCTGCCCTCTACATTACAAACACTAATAAATGAAGGGATGGGACATAAAACGAATTAGTAGATTATATGGTTTATGGAAGGAGCTCTCCTATTGTATCCCCTTTTGGAATGCCAAAAACATTAAGTAAGAGAATATTCAAGAAAAACCTGGGCAAAGTAGGTAGAGGTTCAGACTTTGGAGTTGGGACAGTGGTTCAAGTAGTTTGTATCGGATTATTCGGATCAATAGAATCGAATCGATTTTGGACCTGATCGATCTCTGATCTAGTTCTCGATATAATCTAATTTTAGTATTATTTTATATGTCATCGATAACTTGTTAGCTTTCGATTGGATCTATATATAGATTCGATCCAGATCAAATCGATTTTAGACATGATTGATATGATGCCCAATACTTAGAACAAAGTTAAAAGGTTTATGAAACAAATATGAAGCCCATTCTCAAAGTATACAACCCAACTTTTCGTCCTGGAAGAATATAGTCCAACGTAATTTTCATGCAAGAAATCACTACGACAAAAAAAAAAAAAGAGTCAAATCTGATATCTCACGTGAATGATTACTCATGGGGTTCGAAGATACAAACCTCATCAAACTATGGAGTTGATACAACCCAATCCATCTTATCCATTACAGAGAGTGCCTTTTGGCTAAGGATTGGATTATAAGAAAAAATAATAAAAAACCAAATAAAATAATAGGTGTACACCGATGTTAATCCAATGGCTTGTAAATGAATGATTATGATTCTGTACTTGTATTGTTAATCTAACGGCATAAAGAAGTGTCTAGAACCATCTCAACAATTATTTCAAACACTTAGACATTTCTGAGTTCATTTCATTGGTACGTACATTTACTCTCCCGTGTAACAACTCACCTATTATATAAGATTCAGCTTTTAATAATGCTCGATTTTGGTTAGAATCATGATTTCGGTATAGTATTGACACCCTTAAAAACCAATCTTGATTCTGACCAATCCAACGATTCAGTCATATTAGTTCGATTCTAGGTCACTTTTCGGCTATTAATGATCGATTCTACTTCCAATTCCGATCTCTTGATCGTGGTCCCAAAATGATCACTTTTTTGCAATTTAAAGAAAAAGACATTTTTCAAAACCCAAACCTGATTAAATCCTATACACTTTGTATGTAGAAACATGACTTGTACGCCTTCAGATCGACAATATCGAGTTCACAGAGATCAAAGTAGGATTTTCCATTCATAATCCTACTTCTTCTCTGCCTCTACCATCTGGACTGGTAATTCACATTCTACATCGGAAAACAAAGCTACAGCAAATAATTGAACTCAATTTGTACTTATGTAGGCATCCAAATCGTCATTTAGAATATCAACGGTTGATCTATAAATAGTGAATCAAATAGGAAAACTCCAATCCTACAACAGATCTAAAAGTATAAAATAAAAATTTTGAAAAACTTCTGGCCTTAGCAATCTTGTACCATCATATCACCTTCTAAAGGGTCTGGTGGAATATGGATCGTCGGATCATCTGTAGTGCGCAAATGTTGTATTGAATTTTCGCGCTTAGTTTAAACCAATTGCATCTGCAGAGTTTCATTTTTAGTTGTGAAACACACCGTATCAATATCCTTTTGCGAGTAGCGACGAATGATGACTCCTTACGCCAACTACTTAACACGCTCTCGTAACGTACGATAACTCCTTGCACCAACTTAGTCATAATTTTATAAAAAGTTGAATTTAAATCACTGCCATAAGTCTCTAGATTTGTGCCATAAGTTTCTAGATTTGCATTTAAGGACAGAAGTGACATATAACTATAAACTAAAAACCCTGGTCAAAAACCAATCCACCCAAGGGCTCTTTTATAAATCCGACTTCTGTGATTTTTTTCGACCCAAGGACATTAAATTGATTGTAGTTTTGCTAGACGACATCGTAATTGAGTGACGCAAAATGAGTTGCAAAACTAATTCGATGCTCAACATGTTTCTTGTTCAACGCACTTCATGAAACTGATGTGGGAGCCTTAAAAAACTGCCTCAAAGTAAAAAATTTCAAACGTAACTTGAAATTTGACCACAAAACTGTTACCACATGTACCGTGAGGCTTCCACGTATGAGAAAACTTATATACTCACCTCGGAATGGCATTGAACGCTTCGGGAGGTTGATCAATTTTGTATCATGACAAAACCCAATCACCTCAACCAGAACAAATATACATGTGGTCATTCTGGAATATTTTATGTGAGTGTAGCAACAATGTATTTGAGTGAAATTTTTTATTTATTTAAATAAGGCTCTACTCATTTCATGGATAACTCATGGGGTTCTGAGATACATACCTCATCAAACTACGGAGTTGATAGAACCAATTCGTCTTATCCGTTACAGAGAGTGCTTTTTGGCTAAGGATTAGAATATAAGAAAAAGAAACAAAAAACCAAATAAAATAATAGGTATACTCGGATGTTAATCCAATGGTTTGTTTGTAAATGAATGATTCGGCATTGTACTTTTATTGTTAATTCAACGGCATAAAGAAGTGTCTAGAACCATCTCAACAATTATTTCCAACAACTAGACATTTCTGAGTTCACTTCATCAGTAACTACATGTACCCTCCCGTGTAACAACTCACCTATTATATAAGATTCAGCTTTTAACACCCGATTTTGGTTAGAATCAATGATTTCGGTATTGTACCAACACCCTTAAAAACCAATCTTGATTCCGACCGATCCAACAATTCAATCATATTAGTTCGATTCTAGGTCACTTTACGGCTAATTAATGCCGATTCTTGCCAATTTGGATAGGAATTGACGGTGATCGATTCTACTTCCGATTCCGATCTCTTGATCGTGGCCTCAAAATGATTACTTTTTTGCAATATAAAAACATATACATTTTTCAAAACCCAAACCTGATTAAAACCTATACACGTCGTATGTAGAAACGTTACTTGTACGCGCTCAGATCGACAATATCGCGTCCACAATGATCGAAGTAGGATTTTTCATACAAAATCCTACTTCTTCTCTCTCTCTGACCAACTGGACTGGTTATTCACGTTCTACATCGGAAAACAAAGCTACAACAAAAAACTGAGCTCAATTTGGACTTATGTAGGCGTCCAAATCGTCGTTTAAATATCAACCATTGATCTGTGAACAGCGAATCAAATAGGAAAACTCCAATTCTCTTAAAACAGATCTCTAAAGGTATAAAATAAAAATCTTGAAAAACTTCTGGCCTTAGCAATCTTGAGCCATCATATCACCTTTGAATGGGGCTGGTGGAAGATGGATCGTCAGATCATCTATAGTGCAGGGACGCTGAATTGAATTTTGGGGCTTAGTTTAAGCCAATTGCATCTGCAGAGTTTCATTTTTAGTTGTGAAACACACCGTATAAATATCCTTCTGCAAGTAGCGATGAACGATAACTCCTTGCGCCAACCACTTAACATGCGCTCGCAACGTACGATAACTCCTTGCACCAACTACTTACACGCGCTCATGAGGGATTCTTGAGCATTTTAACTTAGTCATAATTTTATAAAAAGTTGAATTTAAATCACTGCCATAAGTCTCTAGATTTACATTTAAGGACAGAAGTAACATATAATTATAAACCAAAAACCCTATTCAAAAACCAATCCACCCGAGGGCTATTCAATAAATCTGGCTTCTGTGATTTTTTTCAACCCAATGACATTAAACTGAATGTAGTTTTGCTATACGATATTGTAATTTTGATTGATAGGTAAAACGTAAAAAACGGATCAAACCTTTTTTCCACCAGCACCACCCGATTCTTTTGCATTACTCCATCAACAATCTTCTACATCTGCAAGAATGTCATGTCTTTCTTGAAGCATATCTTCAGCCCGACATGGAGCAACGAATATGTGTAGCTGTCTCTCGTCAGAAATTTTTACTTTAGTATTGAAATTCCTGAAAGTAAGGAAGAATCGCTATGGTTGTGGTGAGTGGTAACAGACCAAGCTACAAAGCTTCAAAGGAGAAAGGAGAAAGAAAAGAATAAAAATTAAAGAAAATTTCTACCACACCCCTTATAATATAGCTTAGTATCACTGGCTTACCTTTTTTTCCCCATAATATCAACGACACCTCCTAAAGTCGCACACAAAAGTTATTTAGACTGACGGAATAGGAAAGAAGACATTTTTACGCCAACACCGTTCATTGCTACAGTTGCCACCACTATACAGCAACCGGCAGCCGACACAGACGACAAAGGGTCCTTCCTACTTTGACATGGAGTTTACGGTACCCAACGAAGACGACGATGAAGTTGGAGACAGCTACAAGAGCAACGAAGCTCCTCATGTCTTCGCAGACAGGAACGGCACTCCTCATGTCTTCGCACGCTACAAAAGTGCTCTGTTGGAATCCGCAATGGTTCATCTCCGCGGCTGCTTAAGATCCAAATTCGAGCGCCTGTGAAATGAAACAAGACGCTCAGTGCGTTTTCTTCGCAATTCAAAAAAGCCGTGGAAATTCTATTCTATTTCTGGCTTCATCCCTTCTCTGTTTCTGCACCACATCCTTCGAAAACCTCTTGTCATCCGTAGCGGTATCATCGGAGTTCTACTTCTGAAGCTTAAATCCAGAGATTCTCGAACTGTTGTCTCTCGTGAATAGAAAATGATCAAGACCTCTTCCACCTTCAATTTCACTTTGAGAAATTTTGCCTGCGGTTGCTGCTGCTGCTATTTTATTGATTTCGTAAGCTATATTTTCAGATTTCTTGAGGAAAAATTGTAACTTTGTATCGGATAAAATTTTCGATACGTGTTTTTTCAGATCGGAGAGAAGCATCAGAAACTTTGTTCTTTGGTGACGTTTTTACTTGGGTTGTTTCTAATTTGTTGCTTTTTCCATTGAAATGATATTAAATTTCTGAAAGTTTCGATTTTTATCTTCATCTTTACAGTAAATCGTTTAGATGGTTTGTACGACTTGCAGATCTAAAAGATCTAATCTTTAGTGAATAGATTTCCATTTCTTGTTGTTAGATCATAACTCTGCCCTCGCGTTTTTCTCCTAAAAGTTGAAGAAGGAAGGAGAAGAAGGGCAAGAAATTTAAAATTAAAAACGTAAAATGGTAAATTAACATAATGAATTTTGAACGGTCACATCTCATTGATTAATGTCCATGAGTCCTACTAAATACTAAAAGATGGGGTCTGACTAAACCATGTTTTTAAAAATAAAAATTAAGGATATTATCGTAAAAAAGAGGTAGGCATATGATATTAAGCTATAATACAGGGGTGTAGTTGAAGGATTATTTTCCGCCGAATCTTTGATGTTCCACCGTTGCTGGGTCTTCTCCATACTTTAATTCTACGAGTCTACAAGCACTGGGTGAGGTGAAGTGTTCTGGAGAAATTGAGGATACGAATTCTCTGAACTCTTGAGCTTCGATTTAACTGCTTCTACAAGTCTATCGTGGATCATGACATTGGGAGCTGGAGAAGATGGCGAAGTCGTAACTGCCGGAGAATTGGAGGCATATCGAATAGCTTCCAGGAGATAGGGAGCAGATAGGTATGATGCTTTTTCCATTGAAATGATAATCGCTATGGTTTAATTATTTGAGTTTCTACCGTTAGTTAAATGGGAACGAATGTAATTGTCTGAAAATACTATGTGATACGTGGAATTAAAGCATAGTCCAAGGGCTATACAAGTAAATCTCAGAAGTCATGTATTTCAACTTCGTTTAATATCTATAATGATACGACTCTGCTTGCCAATGAAAATTAAAAACAAAAGGAAGAGAGGTCAAGGAAAAACGTGGACAAAGTTGAAGCATGGATTTAAGGATTCGATTGAGTTGGCAAAGACTGGTTGTAGAGTGGTAAGCCACATTTGGGGGGTTTTGGGACCGATCTCAGGCCGATTCAATCTGGAACAGGATCCCAGCTGACCATTCCCTGATTCCATGTACTTGACCAAAGTAAATGCCATTTTAATTCTGGGCTAAAATTCCCTAAAAACAATGTCTGCTACACTAAAGCTAAGAAATCCAAGAAATTGATTTAATAATAAAAGATGAGCCATAAGGACACACACATTGTATAAGCCTTGTATAATATAGCTACATTATCATTGTGGGGAGTATTATCCTTGTACCAAAATATATATATATATATATATATATATATATATATATATATATATATATATTCCTCTTGCTTCCTTTTAATAAGAAACATGATGTACTCATCCCTAAAAAAAATTAAAAAAAAAAAACATGTAAGTTCCACATTAGCTACCACCAACATTTTTTCCCTCTACTAGAACATCAAGATTTGACTAAAACAAGGGACAGATCACCCTACAAATGGTGAAGCTCAATCTGTGATGTTGAATTTCAAACCTTTCATGAATAGGAAAAAAAAACAAAAACAAACAAAACAATTTAACTATGATAGCAGCATTATTGGCAGCCACTCAAGCTTTAATGAAGGTGGTGTTTTTCACTTTCCAGAAGATAAATTCAATTCTCGGGCATTGATTCAACCACTAACTGTCATAAACTTGGCCAAGATGGTCATGATTTCCAGAAGATAAATTCAATTCACTTGGCTAAGGAGGGCAAGATTTTGAAGAACGTCATCATCATCTTCTGAAACATGGATCCAGACACCTTGCTCTAAAAGCCACTCAACGAGGCCTTCTCCATATCTGGTCTTCATATTGCATTGCTGGGTCCTTGGGGCGTTCACAGTTGCATTTCAGGCACACCATGTTTTTCCGATAATTTAAGAAATCACAACTGTTGAAAAATACAAAGTTTAATCAACCCGAATATGAAAACTCAATTTTGCAGGAAATTGGGGGTTGCTTGCATGAGAAAGAGAGGTCTTACGAGGGACATTCCCACTCCCCAGGGTTCAGCTGTCTTTTTGGCCTTGACTCTTGGCAACGCAGGCACTTAGTATTACGAGCAAAGTTCATAAATCTGCACCTGCACATGAAATCCAAATGGAGGATGCAGTCATTCATCAATGAACAGTTAAATAAATAACTAGTTCAGTACCAACAGAACACCCATGAGGATACAAGCGTTGAGCAAGCAAAATGGCACTCACTGTGGGCAGTTCCAGTCCCCTTTCTTCATTTCAATATCATCCGCACCAACTCTCTTAGGTCCCTCTTCTTTGCATTCTAAGCAGCGCAAGTTTCTAGCGAAGTTCATAAAGTTGCATCTGAAACCACATAAAGGCTATCTCTCAATCTCCTTGTATAAATTCAATAAATTTTAATATAGGCTCCTGCCAACAGCACAAAGAATTTTAAGTTCCCCCGCAAATTCTTTAATTACCAAATTACCAGTTTAGTAATTGCCTTCATCAAAAGAGTGATGGTTTTTGTTCACCTCCAGCTTGACAACTATTTCAGGACATATGACTCCAGTAAAACATGCTTTATCAACACAAAAATATGTATTGCATACAAAAAAATTTAATTACAATAGAACATTTAATGTTTAACTGTAATGTATTTAATACACTCCTCCATGTGGAAAATTTTTAAGATAAGGTATCAGAATGCCGTGGATCCTTGCACTCTCTCTTGACCCCATCCAAATTTTTTTCAATCAGTTGAATCTGAAAAGATTTGGAAATAGTTAAAAAAATAAGTGGCCCATACAACTGAACTTCGGAAGAAAACCATAAAAGCCAGCCATTCAGATAAGGTTCTAGGATCAGGATTGGAATCAGCCGATTCCAGCCATTTCAGAACGGATTCTCTAGGGCTTTTTGGTCGAGTCTAGTACTTTGTGGCTGATTCTTCCCGATTCGGATCAAAATCGGTCTGAATCGGCAGTGACCAGTTCCAGTGCCAATTCCAATCTATTGAGCCCTGATTCAGATATAATTTTGCCCAGATCCAGTTTTGGTGCTCTGAACTATATGGTCCAGTCAGACCAAATACCCTGTTTGGCCAACCAACACACATATTCAGTAATTTCTCAAATATTTTCAGTGCCAATTAAACAAAAGATTTTACCAAAAAATAAGCAAAAGACAAAATATTGAGAAAACATGTCTCACTGCTCTGGTTTCACCCCATACAACTTGATTTTGATCAGTTAAATAAGAAATTTGAATATAATATTAGGAAAAAGTGGCTTATCCAACTTAGTTTGGAAGAAGCCATGAGAACTAGCCATTCAGATGCAACACCTAGATCCCGTTTTGGGCATCTCAGAACAGTGGAGGTTTCCAGTTCAACCAAAAATCTCTTTTGCCAACCGGTTCACACATCAACATGCCCATGCTACATACGTATACTCAGTAGTTTCTCATATATTTTCTCTGCAAACCAAGTAGAAGACTAAAACACAATCAAACATATCTCAGGAAACTCTTTCCCATCTTTTCTCATTCTTTCCTTAATGAGAATGCAATCAAGCACACTCTAAGACCAAACATACATATTACATACTGGTGTTGCAGATAAAACAGCTATAAATTTGAAGAACTCTTCGACCAAAAAGAAGCTAGCACCAGGTCATGGCAGAATAAGGATACTAGACAGCACTGAATCACATTACCGCACAACAAAACATCGCATATAGAAGGGCATATAACAGTAACCCAATTATCAAAATTCGGAGTTGTAACTTGAAAGAAAATAAGAAAACCAGAAACTTGAGATATATAGGGAGAGAGAAAGATAAGAGAAGAGGGACCAAGGGAGAGATGAGATCGACTCTGCAATGGGAGCAGAATCAATTGTGTTGCCTCTCTCCCTCCCAGCAATTTCTATCTGTAGAGTAGAAAAGGGCTACAACTTAGAGATAGGAGTGCTACATGTCATGCCATGGTGGGGTCCTAGTTATATAAAAAAAAGGAAAGGAGAGAGTCCTTGACAAACAATAAAAGAAGTAAAGGAGAACTAGACCTGCAGCCTTATCTATTCACAGTGCAAGGCAGTGTTGCTATCGACAATCCCTCTTCGGATTAGCACCAACCAAGATATATAACTAACACCTGACAGGAGTATTTCATCTTCTATAAAAATTAATAAATAGTCTACAAAAAAAAATGCACCACCAAGCTTCCACTTTTATCCAACTTATTTACTCCAAACAACATGAACTGGCAAACACATTACAACTTTGGAATCTGCTAACAGTAAATTTGATCTTCCTAATCATTCTTTCAGTAGATCTGATCTTTCTCTATATTAGACTATGGGAAAAGTAGGGAATTATAAGGAAAAGCTAAGAAAGAGATGGGAAATGGGAGTTGAACATTGAGCACAAAGAAGAAGATAAAGTAGGAAGGAGAAGTAAGGAGTTTTGGTGGAAGAGAGATGAGAGAAAGAAGAAGAGAAATGAGGGAAATACAAAAGATAGAAAGACTGGTTCCAGAAGAAATGTCCAAAAATAAAAAAGAGAAATTTTTCTTTATAACTTTTAGGAAAGTTTCCAAAACAAATAACATCTATAACTGACTCATATGACAATCAATCTTAGGAAACAAAACAAATTTAGGAAACAAAATTAATAACTAATTTTATGGAAATAAATCTAACTTATTGAATTTAGGAAGAAGACAACTTTCTAAAAATTTTGTTGGTACCGTGAACAGTGTTTTGGCTTTCGTTTTCTTCTTGTCTTGTGTTTAGGCCTTGTTTGGAGGACCCCTTATCTGTCATAGAGCATACTTATATTGCATCAGCTCCCCCTAAAATAAACTCACCCACAAGTTTTGTAATGGTGAAAAATCAATTCCATGGAGTCGGCACACATCTTTCTTGGATATTAGAAATCTGGTTGTGCTTGAAAATTCGAAAGAAAATCCACCATCTTGGGTCCACGCTCTTCAAAATATTGGAGAGGTATCATAAGGTCAATATGTTCAATATCTTGAAAAGATTCAAATATGCAAGAGGTATCCATGGGGATCACATGTAGCTTTTTGTCTTCTAAAGTCGTTTTTTCAATGTCTATGACCTCATGATCACTGCGACTCTCATTATCAGTCAATGGAGCTGCACAAGAAAGATTAAGATCACATATGTCCACCTCACTGACTTGAATAAAATCATCTACATTGTAACTGATGTGATCTTTAACTACAACCTCTTCAATGCAAATTGCTACAGTAGGAACATCAATGTTGGTCTCTCCTTTGTCATCATGGATTCGTGAAACCTTTTCATTGTTTTCCCTGACTTCAGTTACTAACGCTTCTAGAACGGTTGAAGGTATTGGAGTTTTCGTTGGTGGTGCACTGTAGGTACCGCCTTCACGTCAATATCGTTAGCGTTAGACTTCCACCCCTTGCTAACTTGCGAACTGAATTTTATAGATGGTTTTGTCAGGTCTTCTTTAGTTATACATGCCATTTGATGGTAACTTTGTTGACGGAAGAGCCTTATTTGGATATGTCCAAGTATGTATTCTTTCGTTAATTCGTACTTCATATCTTCCCAAATCCTAGGCTCTCGTCTTCTAACTTTGAGCTTCTGTTCATGGACTTTCTACTACTCACGGGCAGCTCCCAAAAGTTTGGATCGTGCTAATTTTAATTTTCGTGGTTCGGGAAGATCGAACCAATCGAAATAATCATCCAATGCACACAACCAGTTACGAAAAGTTTGTGGGTCTTACCTACCATAGAAATCTTTTAAGTCCAGCCTTACTTTATGTGAAATTTCATATCGGGGAAGTCTCCCATCATACTCATCATCCGGTAGATCTTGATAGTCCTCTCTAAAGACTCTTT
The DNA here is from genome assembly GCA_028583415.1 of Protea cynaroides. Classification (NCBI taxonomy): domain Eukaryota; kingdom Viridiplantae; phylum Streptophyta; class Magnoliopsida; order Proteales; family Proteaceae; genus Protea; species Protea cynaroides. The sequence continues at coordinate 84,495,576 of CM053273.1, forward strand.
GGAGAGCCCTAGCATTAAGTCTTGGCACTAAGTTGGCCATAGGAGCTTCTCTTTTAGGGGCTTCTATTCTAGCCAGCCTAAGGTTAATTCTTTCCTCTAAACTATTCATTCTTCCGTCCATATTATCTAGCTTTGCATTCATTTTGGCCAATCGTTGGAGAACCAAATTAATAGGGTCATTGAAGTTATTGGACTGAATAAGAGAGTTAGAACTCTCCTCATCCATGCTCTGATACCAATTGATGGCAAGGTAGGGTTACATCTCAATTTATGCCCAAACTTTACTAGGGAAGGATCTTTCAACCAGCCCAATTCAAATTTAACACTTTAACAAAAGTAAGAATGATTGAATTTGACAAATAATTACTCCGCTTCAAATCTATCCAATAGAATGCTTCGAAACTTGAAAACAATGATCCTTAGGATATAAGGAATACTATTCAAGAAGATGAACTTGATCGAACGGGCGAGATCGAAACCAATCTTGCCCATAGGTCTCAAACTTGTATTTTAACAGAACCAGAATTGTATAACAGTAGAAAAATATACTTATCTCAGAATCCAACCATTGGAAGGTCTTCAAACTTGGAGGGGAAGTACTCTAGGATGTGCTTGATAACATACCTAAATTTGAAAGTGAGAAGTTATGGATTTCCTGAAAAAAAAACACTATCATCTGAAAACAGGACTAAATAAAATAGGAGTTTTGGTTGAGTCTCACAACCGTGGGAGACTCAACCAGAATTTTTTTTAATAATAAACTCTGGCTAACTCTATAGCCAGCATCTTCTTCCTCTTTATTTATAATGCTAAAACAAAATACAAAAGATAGAAGGACTGGTTCCTAGAAAGAATGTCCAAAAATAAAAAAGAGAAACTTTCCTTTATAACTTTTAGGGTAAATTACTCATACCACCCCTGAAATCCAATTTTACTACGCATGAACTTACAAGTCGACGATAATTACTCATACAACCCCTTAAACTATGGACCGTTATACCCTTAGTCTATTTACTAACAAAAAAACCCAAAAGTCATTTTTGGCCTTTCCAAAACAAAAACCCAAAATACCCTTTAAACCCTTTATAGAGAATGAATCCCGAAATCCATCCCATTCATTGTTGGTCTTTGGTGTTCTTAGGTACAAAAAAGAAACCATTCAATTGGAATCATATTTTTAAATACATCTTTGAGTTTTGTTTACTTTTAAAAATGTTGATTCCAATCCAACGATTTCTGTCTATAATCTAGAGATGTTGTGATATCCTACAAATATATATCAACATATCCCCCAAAAAACACTATATCTGAAAGTTAGAAGATATTTGAGGAAGGAAAGAGAAGAAAACCACAATAGCAACCCTTTTATAATCCAAAGAAGCTTAGAAGAAAACTACCTCGAAACCTGAAACCATTGTTTCGTCTTTTCTCTAAAAATCCCAAAAGTGGTTTTGGGTGTTCTTCTCCGGCATCTCTACTCTCCCTCTTTCTTGCAAGAAAGTGGCTTACAGTTATCTTTTATCCATGGATTGGAAGGAGGCATGTGATTTGGGCGGATTATGGACGAACGAGAAGCACTAGAATTTCCTAAACTCCATGGAAGCGACGTTCGTTCACACGACGCTCGAAAATGGCGGCGAAATGTAGGCAACTGCTCTTCACCTCCCCTCGATCGCTACCTTCCAAACAGATCCGATTCTACATGAGATCTGCAAATTCATAGAAATACTAGAAGGAAACGAGTGTGGGGACGAAGTCGAAGTAAACAGATTTAGGGCTTGAGGTTCCTCTCAATTGCAGAGATTTTGGGGATGAAGTCGAAGTGAACAGATTTTAGGGCTTTAGTGAAGGAAACCTATTTTAGTCTTTTCACCATACCCATAAGGGTAGTTTAGACATTAAAAGAGTTTAACCTTGATGACATCATCATTTCTGGATCTTAGTATAACAAGGTTTGAAAAGTAGGGGTAGTATGAATAATTATTGTTTACTTTTAGGTTCATGTGTAGTAAGATTGGATTCTAGGGGTGGTATGAGTAATTTACCCTAACTTTTAGGAATGTTTCCAAAACAAATAACATTTATAACCGACTCATATGACAACCAATCTTAAGAAACAAAATTAATGACTAATTTTATAGAAATAAATCTAACTTATTGAATTTAGGAAGAAGCCAAAACTTTCTAAAAATTTTGTTGGTACTGTTCACATGAACAGTACCGTGTCATGAACAGTACCGTGAACAGTGTTTTGGCTTTTGTCTTCTTCTTGTCTTGTGTTTAGGCCATGTTTGCAGGACCCCTTATCTATCCTAGAGCATACTTGTACTGCATCAGGGAAGAGTGTGTTATGTCGATTTGAACACACACCTCACTTATATGATGAATCACTAACTTAAAAGGAACAAATTACATGACTACCTATATACATAAAACAGCATAACACACCTATAATTCCATATGACAAATATACCCCTACAAACATATTCCCAACATTGCCCCTCAAGCTAGGGAGTATATATAACACAATCCCAGCTTGCCTAAGACTAAGAGGCCACTAAAATGGAGAGGAATCAATCCATTAGTAAAGATATCATCCACTTGTTCACCTGTCCTCACAAATGGAGTGCAAATGAGTTTAGAATCAATCTTTTCTTTTATGAAGTGCCTATCAACTTCGATGTGCATGGTCCGGTCATGCTGTAGAGGATTATGGACAATGATAATAGCAGCTTTGTTGTCACAATACAAACGCATTGGTTAGTTGGTTTCAAATCTCAATTCTCGGACAAGTTTCTTTAACCACAAAGCTCACAAACACCATAAGTCATAGCCCTAAATTCAGCTTCAACACTGGACTTGACAACACAACCACAAATTGTTTCTTGCTTCTCCATGTGACTAAGTTGCTACCAACAAAGGTACAATAACCAAATGTGGATCTCCCGTTGGAAATGAATCCTACCCAATCAACATCGGTGAATGCCTCAATCTTCAGGGGATTGTGTTTGGAGTACAAAAGTCCCTTGCCAAGACTAGACTCAAATATTTGAGAATGCGGTACATAGCATCTAAGTGACCACTCAGAGGAGCATGCATGAACTGACTCACCACCCCAACAACATAGGCAATATCTGGGCAAGTGAAAAGGATATATCAGTTTACCAATCAATCTCTGGTATTTCTGGGCATCAACAAGGGACCGTCCACAGTCATCACCTAGCTTATGATTTCATCAATGGGAGAAGTGGCTGGCTTATAACCCAGAAAACCAGTGTCCCTAAGTAAATCCAACACAAACTTCCTTTTACAAATGTTGATCCCTTTCCATGATCTTGAAACCTCAATGCCCAATAAATATTTCAAAGGTCCAAGGTCCTTAACTTCAAATTGGTGAACCAAGTAGAGTGTGAGCTTCTGAATTTCTTCTTCACTGTTCCCAATCACCACAATATCATCAACATAGACAATGAGAGCAATGATGTTGCCACCAATCTACCTTATAAACAAGGTATGATCTACCTGGCTTTGAGTATATTCACGTCCCACGATGGCCTATCTAAACATCTCAAACCAAGCCTTTAGGGACTGTTTGAGACCATACAAGGCTTTCTTTTACTGACATACATTTCTATTAGCAGAAGGAAATTTAAATCCTAGGGGAAGATGCATGTATACCTCTTCTTCTAAGTCACCATAGAAAAATGTATTTATGACATCTAACTGATATAGGGGCCAATCCAGGTCAGCAACCAAAGATACGAGAACTCTTATGGAGTCAGTTTGGCCACAAATGTCTCCTGATAGTGAATCCAATAAACTTGAGTGTACCCTTTGGCTACATATCTAGCCTTGCACCTCTCGACCCTACCATCGGATAGAAACTTCATAGTATAGACCTATTTGCATCCAACGGGGACTCTCCCCCTTCGGAGTTCAAGAAGATCTCAGGTGTGGTTCTTCACAAGGGCCATCAACTCTTCACTCATTGCTTCCCTCCACTTAGGATCAAATATAGCATCAACAACATTTTTTTAAATGGAAGTAGAGGAAAGAGCCACAGAAAAGCAGTTTTTGTAGGTGAGAAAACATGATAGGAAACAAACTTGGCTATAGGATTAGTACAAGTCTGTGTACCTATGTGGACAGCAATAAGATTATCCAAATCTAAATGAGAAGAGGGAGGATTACTTGACTCAGAGATGTGTAGCTCGGGATGAGGATCCAAAGAGGATTCCTAGCAGGTTTTCTTCCTCCTGGAGTACACAAGTAGACCCCCCTATCTCATATCTGTTTGACCATCACAATGTCCCCCTCAGTCACATCCTTTCCATGGCCCATGCTCCCCCTCAGTAACATCCACAACGTGTTCCCCCTCAATAAAATCAACACTCTTATGCTTACCAATAGGGCGTCCTAGACATAGTTGTCAAGGCGACAAGGCGATCCAAGGCGTTAAGGCGATCCAAGGCGTTTGGGGCCATCCTGGGCACCTAGGCTCCTAGGCGCCCGCCTAGGCGTTGCCTAGGCGACTAAGGCGTTCCCAGTGCATTTTTTTTATTTCTAAAATATTAATGTTTATATATATGCAACATTCTACATAAATAATAAACATTTAAGACATAACTTAATTAATATGTGGTGTGGACCCAAGTTTACTAATGTATACTAAGACCTGGGATTGTGTCTAGAGTTAAGTAAACAATTATTTATGACTAACATTTGCGTACTTTTAACGAATTTGATCGGAGCGTAACTCCTTTAATATAGTTCGGATTCAAGCAATCTCGAATTCGTTGCAAAGCTAGCATAATCAGCTTTCCAACAAATCCGAGATTGCTTGAATCCAAATTATAATGAAGGAGTTACACTCCGGTCAAACCTTGTTCGGAATACGGGAATGCTGTTTAAAGTCGTCTGAATGTAAATTATTTTTTGGGCATCAAAGCAAAAGATTATTTTGGCGCACTCTTGGTTTTTAGTGATGATTTATTATAATAAGATTTATAGAATTTTTACATTTAGAAAAAAGCCTAGCATTTAAAAGTTGAAAATCGCCCTCGCACCCAAAAATATGATTTTTGTTCTTGAACAGGGGGGTAGACTTTTTTTCCTTCTGGAATTTGAATTTTAGACTATTTTTATTGGATTCAAATAGGGGGGTATTTGCTTATTTATGAATAATATCTTAAGTAAATGAAACATTTACTTAAATGATATTAGTCATAAATAAGTACTGCCTGATAAATGTTGTTCCTGTCTGGCCTGGGCGACCGCCTTTCTCATGTACACAAGGCGCCCTGGCGCCCAGGCCTGTACAAACCGCCCGGACGCCTAGGCGTCGCCTTGACAACTATGGTCCTAGAGCATGAGGTTTCCGCTACTGCAGGGTCTGGGGAGGGACAGAGTGTACTCTTATGCTTACCAATATTAAGGATGTAAACGGATAACCGAAAATCCGGATTCGATTCGCATCCGCATCCATTTAGGGGAATCCAAATTTGAAATTTCGGATTCAGATGTAAATTCGGATGGTCTGACTAAATTTCGGATTAGAATTCGGATGACACCTAAACGGAACGGAGATAATCCAATCCGATTAGGTATCATGTACGATTGGTATTCCATAAGTAATTATTGCATATGGGCCTATGGGGCATTGGGATGGACTGTACAATGGCACCCAATGGATTACAAAATTACAACTTTACCTTGCCGATGCTTCTAGAGTTTAGATTACTTCCCACTTTCCCTATTTTACTAGGGTTTTTTTAGTTTTGTTTCTTACTTTAGTTTGCATTTTGCACTACCTCGTCGCTTTACCTACCGCCACTGACCTTGCGTGAAATTCATCGTCTCTCTATCTACCGCCGACTTGCATGAAGTTTAAATGCTGAAAAGAAATCTTCTTCTTCCGGCACCTGGTGACATCTGTTTTGTTTTCCCAGCAACAACATCAGGTACTGATTCCTTCCTTTCAAGTTATAGTAAGTATTTTTATTTCTTTTTCCTTCTTCTTTGTTCTTGATTTTCCTATTTATTGTCGACTTTCTATGAATTTTTCAGGGGTGTTTCTTAGCTTGGGAAGATGTATGGAAGGCTGGGAAGAAAATGGGTGATCCCTGTCATGTTGTTTGTCACTAGCAAGATCATGAGCAATTTTGGTACCACTGTATACTAATTTCAACCTTCACAATATCAACAAGAATAGCCCATTTTGCTTCTCTTCCATTTCCATTCACATTTCTCCAAATTAAGGTTTGTCTTCTGGAAATGTTGGACAGCCCCTTTTGCTTCTTTTCAATTTATATTTCTTCTGATTAAGGTCTCTCCTGAATAGGTTTGTCTTCTAGAAATGTTGAAAAGCCCCTTTTGCTTCTCTTCTATTTACATTTCTTCTGATTAAGGTCTCTCTTCACAAGAGGTTAAATTCAAAAACGTTCTCATGTCTTCTTGTATACTTCAAGATTCGGATTCAAATCGGATTTTAACAGGATAGCCGATTAAAATTCGAATTCGAATTTCATTTTTACAGATTTGGTGGATTCGAATTCAAATTTGGATGATGTATTAGGTAATAGGATTCAAAGTCGAATAGACCACTATTCGATTCAAATCCGATTCAAATCCGATTCGTTTACATCTCTAACCAATATCAATCAGAAAAAGAGGAATAGATATGATTGGAGTTGGAGCAGCGTCTCACAACTTTTACCACCACAATTCTCCCCCTGAAGAGATGGTTGAAAAAAGGAAACTGACTGAAGAAAGGTGACATCCTTGGACAGGAGCCTCCGCCAGGAACAAGGATGATAGCATTTATACCCTTTGAAGGAAGAGGAATAGCCAAGAAAGAGACATTTGAGGGCCTTAGGATTAGGGGTGCAACAAGGTCGGGTTGGGCTGGGTATTTGCAAACCCCAACCCTACCCTAGGCCCTTCCAAGTTAACCCTAACCCTACCCAACCCTGTCAAGGTCAAACATAACCTCAACCCTAACCCTACCCTGGCAGGGTTCAACCAAACCCTACCCGATCCTAATTGACCCTGACTGGGCCAAGCCTGGCAGGGTTTACCCTGATTGACCCTGAATCAGGGTCAGGTTTACCTTGATTGGCCCTAATTCATATCATGAATTGATAGCAGGCATCTACAGGAGATTCACTTCACTAATTGGATGCTTTGTTGTTTTCTGTTTCCTCATTCCTTGCTATGGAGCTGTTTCGCTTATATCCTCCATTTAAATTTATGATGTGTACTTGGGGGCTCAACCCTCTAAGAATTTATGACAATACCTAAAAAAAAAAAAAGACACGTCTGATAAAATTATACATAATCCTGTCATTTTTTTTCATAACTAAAAAAGAAGAGATGTATGCAACCATACACCACAGGAAAAGGTCAAGATGCATCAAATTACTTGTTGCAGGTTTCCAGGGGAATAAGATGTTCAAACTTCAAAGATAACCCCAAGAAGTGAGCTGCCTTCATCAGGTTCAGATAGTCTCCATAGTCCTATGTGGTTCATGTTGATCCAACCAATTAAGATTGCCAAATTACCCTTCACTTCCAAATGCTCAAGTCCAAGAAAAGGAATAGCTTGACCACAGGGAATAATTTTAATCTCCACAGTTCGAAATTTCGGTTGAAATATTGAAATTTCAACGACCTAGTTCGGTTTGGACAAAAGTCGCAATACAACAAGCAGCAACTAAACAGGTTTACAAGATTTCAACGCAAAATTTCGCCAAATCTACTCATTTCGGTTATTTTGGCTAAATTTCTGTCATTTCTAATGAAATTTCAATTCATTTCATTAAAATTTCAAGCTTTTACCCAAGAACTCCAGAACTGCTAGAAAACCTCAATTTTTTTTTTTTTTTTTTTTTGTAAATCAATGTTTGATGAACGACTATGCAGCATCCAGTTCAACATTTGGGTATATTTGAAGCATCATTTAGCCAAAAAAATTTCAAATTTACAACTATAAGGCTGTTGTGATAAACTTTGAGAGATTCTTCAAGCAGAGGAAGACGTGGCCATCACATGTTAGATATCGAACAATGGTTCTTCATTCCTAATGCATATTTCAATTGTTTAGATTGAAATGTTCTCTGTTCTAGGATAAAATTATGTATAGAATAAGCTATATGAGGGAAAGGATATAGTAGGCTATGGTGTACAGTAACAAGCTAGGGTGCGAAGCCAAAAAACCACTTTGGGTCCCCCCTCGAATCTAATGATTCAAACGTGTAAACATGTGCTTAAAGGAAAGGGTGGACAATTAGCTAGGGCAGCAGGTGCTGCAGCGAAACTGATTGCAAAAGAGGGTAACTAGGCAATCTATGAAGTTTCAAGACAAAGTTCCAGGTTTTGGCCATCCAAATGGCCATTTTGAAATTTCCACTGAAATGGACCAAATTTCAGAACCAAAATTACTGAATTGTTGAAATATTTCAGTTTCAGTGGGGTCAAAATACCCACAGAAATCAATTTAGAACCTTGCTAATCTCCTCTAGACTAAATTCATCACACTAATAGGGCCCCAAGTGTACCAGAATCACATTCCTTACAAGTTGCTAACGGCAACCCAAGTGTTAAAGCCTCAAAGATTCCTAGGGAAACCTCTCCAGATGAGTGGCCTAACCACCTGAGGGGTAGAGGGAGAATCTCTAAGCCTCCTGCCAATCTCAAACATTGAGATGCCATAAAATATATAAAGTCCAGATGCCTACCAAGCTGCTGAAACAATGATGAAGTCTGTAACTTCCTATAAGGACCAGCCTTTCTTATTTCTTTCCTACCATAACCTCCACAAGAATTTTAAAAGAATGAACATCCAAAGGAACTTGCTTTACAAGGTGACCAGCACCAAAATGGTTAGGGATATTATTGCAAGAGACCATAAACACTGTGGAGAGGATAAGGAAACGAAGCTATTTCTCCATGCAAGTTAATACCACATAAAAAGGTACTTGACACAAGGTCCATCCACTTAACACACAAGCAATAAATGAGTAAAGATAATCCCTTCTCTCAATCACTGAACCATGTTACAAGTATGTGAACCTTTTTATGGCAAATCTCCATTCTAAGGCCTCATACATCAAAGGAACAAGAATTTCCCAAATTATAATTATACTAAGCAGGAGAGAGAGGGAGTGTTATGTGAAAGGGACAATGATGGGAAGAATTTGATAATTCCTCACTTGAAGTTAAGGACCATGACCAGAAAATGATCCTCGCTAGATATGAAAACCTATAAAGTAATAAGCAACATATCCTCTGCGACTTCTCTCGCCTTTCCATGAAACTAAAATCCCAACTGCTGAAGATTGGGCCTATGTACCATGGGGGTACATAGTTTTATGTGTTAGTTTTTAGTATATGATGCTGTTTAGAGTAATCTTTAGGTTGTCACCATGTATGGTGATGTTTAGTATTTTTCCTTTATATTAAATCTGTGCTTTAGTCATGGTGATATTCAGTTAGTTCTTTTTCAAGTCGGTTACAGTAGGTTCTCTTTATCTTGGTTTGATTACTTTAAGTGAGGGTATGAATGTAAATTTGGTCTCCTTTTATTATTACAAACCGTAAGGGGGGATAGTAGAACATATTGACTCTCTCTCTCTCTCTCTCTCTCTCTCTCTCTCTCTCTCTCTCTCTCTCCATGTATGGTGATGTTTAGTATTTTTCCTTTATATTAAATCTGTGCTTTAGGTGATATTCAGTTAGTTCTTTTTCAAGTCGGTTACAGTAGGTTTTCTCTTTATCTTGGTTTGATTACTTTAAGTGAGGGTATGGATGTAAATTTGGTCTCCTTTTATTATTACAAACCGTAAGGGGGGATAGTAGAACATATTGACTCTCTCTCTCTCTCTCTCACACACACACACACACATCTTCTTTTGTTCTCTTTTCTTCTTTCTTCCTCTCTTCCTCCCTTATTTTGTCACATGCTATCAGAGTGGTTAATCTGATATGCCATTTTAAAAGTTGTTAAAAGGTCTCCATTAGGGTATGCAACCACAATTGCAGCAACTGCTGAATCTTAAGAATTTTTTGTTTGTTTCCCTTTCTATTTTTCAATCTTTGCAAGTTTTGGTAAGTCCTCTCTTCAAGTCATGTCAAGAATTCGTTGCGGTTTCAGATCTGAATCTGTTTATCATCCTCCATTAATCATCAAGTAAGTAATTTCTACAAGTTAGTTTCAGATCTGAGTTTCTGTTGTGTTCCCAATTCAGATTTGAAACTAGCACATTGGCAGAAAAGACTTGCCAGAACTTACAGAAATTAAAAATTAGGAGGAAAAAAAAAACTCTTTTAGATGCAGCAAAGCAGCAATGGTGGCTACAAACCTTAATGAGAACCTTAAACGACTCTCAAAACGGCAACTCAAGTAATTGCTCTAATACCATTTGACAAAATAAGGGATGAAGAGAAAAAGAGAAGGAGAAAGGAAAAAGATGGAATTGGGACGAGAATTCGTGCATTAGTAGTCTACCCCCACAATTTATATTTATAGATAATTAAGAAAAGAAAAATCACTTGAATATCCCTACTAAAGCAACCAACTAAAGAAAAGTAGCTAATCCTAGTCTAGCTAACTTAAATACATAAAGGAAAAACTTAATCATAAAGGAAACTAATTACCTATCTACTAAACATCACCATACATGGTGACACCTTACAGATTATACTAAACATTACCATATATACTAAAATCTAACATAAAACTATGTAGCCCCCATGGTACATAGGTCTAATCTTCAACACCGACCAAGTTAGAAAAGTAGGTGGGTTCACAAATTGTAATTGTTTCACAATAGACTTGCAGTAAGAGAAGAGACAAGGAAATGTTGTTCGTGGCAGGGAAATTTCACTGCTTATACATCTACATGAATTCTAATCCTGCCCCCTCTACCCACCTCATATCTCATGAACTGTATGGACTCAGAAATGATATGCTCATGCTTGGTCAGAGGCATCAGTTCACTCAATTGCCAGAACCAGAATCTCATCAACCCGCAGGCTGCAAGCCTGCAACCCATGCCCAGCCCAAATAACCAGATTTAACGAATTCTAATGTTCCTTTGGGAACAGTAATAGATCTTTGGAAAATGGAGAATGACTCCTCAAGGAAAGATAATGCCACACCAGAATACTCCTTGGTCTTACAAACTGTTTCCCAACTCATAAAGTTGTCTTAATCAGATTCCCCAAGCTCCCGAAAACAGTTTCCCCGTATCCTCTAAAATGTTCAAATTACTTTAATCAGGAACTTGAATACCAGCAGGTAATAAGCTGGGAGGTTTGATGAAGTGAACTTTATCAAGTCCACGATACCCCAGCCCCCAAGTCCCCAATATAGGTCATTCTTCTTTGATGCAACCGGTTATTTCAGATTTAAACAAAACAAAAAAAAAACAAAAAAATAAAACCAGATGAGATGATTAACTCTACAACAATCTTGCTCCAAGGGGAGTCCCAGATGCTTGAGGGGCCACCATTCCACTTCGCATACAAGGAAGTGTGCAGACTTAATCACACCATTGAACTATTATCAAGTTCACCTAATAGCTAGTCATTCCCACATGAGTCAGGACGCTTCAGGAGACAACGAATGTCAGATATGTATTGTCCAGTGATTCTCTCAGTTTCTTGGACACTTCAGTACACAATGAATGAGGAAATGTAGTATATTCCCCTGTGTTCTCAAGAGATGGTTTCAACTGATATCAATTATGATAACTCTCAAAAATCTCGACAAATCTTGGAAACAACATAGCAGGTACTAGTAAGGATAAGATGAAATTTTCATATTTGAATGAGTTCATAAGAACCAAGGCAGAAAGAGATTTTTTCCACCAAAAATCTATTACGATAGTCATGACTCATGATAGCGATAGTACCATTGATCATTTAGAATCTGATGCTTGCTGAGAATACAAATCGAAGTAACAATTTGTACCATTAGATGCAACATAATTAGTGGGAAATGTTCATCGGAACCTCAGACGCTCTCGGCAACTGAAGCAATTACGATTAGACAAACCTAAAGTGAAGAAGGAAGGAAGGTAGAACTGGGGATGTAAATGGATAGCCGAAAATCCGAATTTTGTTCGAATCGGCATCCGTTTAAAGGAATCCGAAACTGAAAAATCAGATTCAGATGCGAATTCAGATTACTGAGATCGGAGCCGGAGCCGGATTCGGATTTCACTCAAAAGGAGCAGATTATATCCGCTCTGCTTCATTTATATATATTATATTTTTTTTTTTTTTTTTTTCATAAGGGAAGGGAATGGAACGTGGGGTCGGTGGCATAGTTCAAAATCTTGCCAAGATCTCGTTTTTCTCGGTGATCTCGATTTTCTCGGTGATCTCGACTGGGTCGAGACAAGATGGTAGGTCGAAACTAGGTCTCGACCAGTTCTTGACGTGGTCTCGACTGGTTTCGATCAGTTTCGAACTTGTCTCGACTGGTCTTTACCAGTCTCGACTGGTTTTGACCATTTTGAACCAATTTCGAGTGGTTCACTTTATAAACACCTTTCTCGGTCGAAATTTCGACCAAGAGTTATTTTTCTCAATCTTTTGCTTCTGTTTTGCTCCTTTCCTCCTCTACTTCTTCTCCAACTTTCTTCTAAGGTTCAATTTTGCTTCTTCTTTCCAAATCACTCCACCAAAGTGTTGTTGGAGCTTGGATTCCACCTATTCTTGGCAAATCCACTATTTGAGGTAAGGTTTTTTTCCCCAAAACTTAATTTTTTACATCAAAATGTTCAATACATGTTGGATGTTGATGAAATTTTTATATGTGAGACACATGAGCCCGATCTACAACCTCACTCTTTCGAAATTTTTTTCTTGCATATATATTTATTATTTTGATTTTCTGTTTAAAAAACCTTATTTTCCAGCAATTAAAAAATAAAAAAAAATATGATCGATATTTATTAGATGGTGTTTAATATAATATATGATGAACACCGTTGGCCGATCTACGTGATCACAATTTCATTTTTTTTCTATATATATATATATATAATTTTTTATTTTTTGTTTGAAAAAATAAAAAATACATTTCTTAAATATTAATCGGTTGACTTTCAAAATCATATATATTGAATACCGTTGGCCGATCTACGCAGTCACGGTTTCATTTTTTTTTTTTTTGAATTTCTGATTAATAAATCATATTTTTCAGTAATAAAAAAATTTATTAATACTTATCTGTATGTGTTCAAAATAATATATGTTGAACACTATTGGACAATCTACAATTCCATGATGTCGGATTTTATTTTTGGAAAAAATAATTATTTTTATGTAATATCCGAAATTAATAATAGTATCTAAATAATTATGTAAAATAGGAAAAAATTAGAAAAAATATTCTGTTTTCTTATAAAATATGAATAAAATTTTGAAAAGTATTTCAATGTGTTTTGAGTTGTATTCGCATATTTGATGTTTTTATGTTCTTCCATTTTAAGTTTTATTATAGTAAACCTATTGATTTAAGTTTCTTTATCATCTTATGTAACAGTGCCTCGTTATAAATATAATGGCTGCTTCGGGGTCTGGTGAGGGAGGTGATGCTGGTCGTACTGATATAGAATGACAGTATGGTTCTGCCATTGATGATGATAGATGGAAAACGCAATGCAAATTCTGTGGGAAGAAGCTTATGTCTAATGAGATTATTAGACTTAAGCAACACTCGAGTGGGACCAGTACAGATGTGACAAAGTGTCTTATGGTTCCTGTGGAAATTTCCAGGGCCATAGGCAAACAGATCAAGGGAGGGCAGTAGAAAAGGGCTAAGAAAGAAAAAAGTAGGATGCAATTTGATGATACAATTCAAGGCACAGTGCGTGGTTTGGATGATGATTCTTCAGATGATGCTGGCATAGATACTACCGGTATGATTGAGCCTGAGACTAGAGATGTAAGATGGGCAACAATGACTAGTAAAGTCACCCTTCAGACGGACCGGGATAAGTTGAGGGCCACCGCCATAGGGGCAAGTGGCAGTGGATCATTTCAGCAGTCTCAACCACAAACACAGAGTAAGGGCTTGGGTTCTATATTTAGAAGATCACAAAGTACTAGAACACAACCCCTGGCACTACCTGCTAGAGATGAGGATTATGTTGAGATCCTACACCAGGATCCAATAGCTTTTAGGAAGGCTGGAAACAAGCAGAAGAGACTAAAGTCAATGTAAATGAATACAAAAGAATTTATTGGGGATGCCTATGCTAGGTGGTCCATCTTTAATAGTATCCAGTAAATGCCAGTTCGAGCCCATACTATCAGACCATGTTTGATGTAATTGCTAAGGCTAGTCCTGGGATTAAAGCCCCAAATGCATATGAAATCTTGAATGTGTATCTCCTTAGAATTAAAAAAAAAAGCTACAAGAATAAATAGAAGGGTTAACGATTAACTGGGATACATATGTGGTGACCGTTATGTGTGATGGTTGGACTGATCCCACTAGAAAGTCCAGCATCAACTTCATGGTCTACAATGATGAGAAGACATTGTTCATCAAGTTTGTGGATGCATCTGCTGTGATAAAAGATACTCACTACATTTATGGATTGCTGCAGACAATGGTGGAGAAATTGGGGCTAGAAATGTGGTGCAGATTGTGACAGACAATGGCAGCAACTACAAGAAGGCAGGAGAGATGATGATGGCTAATACGAACTACAATCACTTCTGGACTCCATGTGCTGCCCATTGCATTGACTTGATGTTAAAGGACATGGGCAAGATCCAGAAAGTAAAGCAAGAGGTTGAACAAGCACGTCAGGTGACAACATTTGTATACAACCATAGTTATTCTTTGAACTTGCTGAGGGAGAAATGTGGAGGGGACTTGGTTAGACCCAGCGTTACCAAATTTGCTATCAACTACATAGCATTGAAGAGCTTTGAGGCAAAGATGGTAGGCCTCAAATTGATGTTTGCATCTGATGAGTGGTTTGGCTGGAGGGAGTCCAGCTCTCCTGGTGGGGTTCAAGCACAGACTACCATAGCTTCAAATGAATTTTGGAGAACGCTGAATGATGTAGTAAAAATTCTGGAGCTAGTAGTGAAGGTGCTAAGATTAATGGATACAACATTCAAGCCCACCATGCCATATTTATATGCTGCCATGGATATGTTGAAGGACTGTATTTGTGTTGTGCTTCCACATGGAAACAAATTTTTTTTGAAGATTATCAAGGATCGATGGGATAGTCAGCTAATACAAACACTGCATAAGTTTGGTGAGTATATTTAATAAGTCTTTAATTTAGTTCAGCTTAGTACTAGATTTTAATCATGTCACTAATATTTTGCAGCATACTATTTGAACCCCAAGTATCACTATTCACATGTGATTTGACTCAATTCTAACCTTATTAATGCGGTAAAAGATGTTGTGGCAAAATTGGTGCCAGATTCGACTGTACAAGCACTTGTCAATCTGTAGGTGAATTGTATGGTTTAAGTGCTGAATTATTTGAATATCCATATATTACAATGGCTAATTTTTATAAATTTCCAAATGGGTGTGGATTAAAACGTTCAGAGATGGTCTTGGGAGTCGGGAGTTTTGGAACTCCCGCCGCAGTGGCTGGCCGACAAAGTACCAATCCTGGTATGGAATTATGAAAATTGAAATTTCCATGTAACATATCTTGTTTAATATGTATATTAAAATGTGTTCTTCTTTTGCAGCAGAGTGGTGGTTGTTGTATGGCAAACATCCAGCTGAGTTGAGGAGGATAGCAATCAGAATCCTATCTCAAACATGTTCCGCATCTAGGTTTGAGCAAAACAGGAGTACCTTCTCCTTTATCCATTCAAAGAGGCAGAATAGATTGGACTCTAAACGGCTTAATGACTTGGCGTACGTCCATTACAACATGAGACTGACAGTACTGTGCATGACCTATGAACAAAAAAATGATCAAGCCCTGATCGAGCTCGCCAACGTCTTCCAATTATCTTCAGATGAAGAGGATCCCTATGCGGAGTGGGTGCGAGACAGAGCAGTACTAGTGCTAGATGAGTCTGGTGGGAGGCCCAACCCCACTATGTCTACTCAGATGGGTGCTAATGTCGAGCTTCTATCCTCAGAAGAGGGTCGTGTACACATACAATCGCCTCGACCGTTTGACCCCCCAACTGGTAGTGACACAGGCGGTAATGATACAATTGATGAGACTGGCTAGTCAGCTCTGATAGTAGTAATGGTGGAGACCAGCTCTGATAGTAGTAATGGTGGAGACCAGCTCTGATAGTAGTGGTGGTGGTGGTGGTGGTGGTGACGGTGGTGGTGCCTTATATGATCCTAGACCGACTGTACCCATTGTTAAATGGACCAGCGAGAGTCAGTATACATATGTTATACAGGATACAGACCACATTGTGCGCGCATCTTCATCACGGCCTACGACTAGGTATACACATAGGTCTCATCAATGCCCTTCGCAACCAATAGAAGAAGAAGACGATCATTTTTTTGACATCGTTCCTGATCTTGATATTATGCTTGATGTTGATATTGATAGCATGTCCACAAGTTTTTGAGGAATGAGCATTGAGGGTAGCAGTGGATAGGAGCAGGAGTAGTTGAATGCTCCTGGATTTGGCACTACTTTGGCGTACAGTTCTTATTCCAGTGACGATTACCGCATGCTAAGAAGTGCACATGATTATTCCACTGATGCTAGTAATGCTACTTCACAGACTGGCTCCAACTTTGTGGACAGTCTCTTATCATTCCTGACTTCCCAGATAGCCACACGCCCCCACCAACTAGTGTTTGCTCAGTTTACTCCACATTTTAGTGAATTGTATCAAGGATAGGTATCTTTAGAGACTTCCCAGATACCATGTATAACAGATATGTAGACGACTACCAGCGCTACTTTAGCCAGAAGATGTTGTGGCATATGACTTTGTTTATCAGACCGAGATTATTATCTTCAACAAAGCCAATCTAACCAGATAAAACATGCACGCCACTCTACACATGATTAGACATTAGGATGGACTGATGGGAAGGTATTATTTCATTTTGAGTATTTCAGACTTTGCGATTATGAACACTTACGCATTGTGTCATTGTATGGGATTTTTGATTTATGAATGTATGATTTTCCCACAATGTGATTAGTTTTTATACTTCAAATGTGTTTATATATGTTAAATTAGTATTTTCGTACAGTATATAGCCTTAAAATGGTCTTAAAACATCAAAAACAAGCATAAAAACATATTTAAAAAAATGCCGAAACTCCCATTTTTACCCTTTGGGAGTTTCGGCAGGTCTTCTCAAGGGTCAAGACACCCTCAAGAACATAGATTTTGAACCTTGGTTGGTGGGAATAATGGGAGTGGGCGACAGCTGGACAACCTGGACAGCTTTTCTTTATAGATATTATTTTATTTTATCTTGATATCTTATATTCTTATTCTATACCTGCTTACTGATGTTACCGATTCTGAAGGAAAGAAGTTCCTTCGAAGACGCTAGAAACTGCATCTCTCTTGTTGAATTGCAGCAGGTACCGTCCGAGAGTGAGAGGGTTGAAGAAATAGCAGAGGAAAGAAAGAAATCAGAGATTTCAGAGAAGAAATAACAGAGAAAGAAATCAGAGAGTTCAGAAGTTGGAAAGTTTTGATCAAAATGTTATAGAAGATTCATTTTAGGGTTTCTCTCTTCTACTAGTTGATTTCTCAAAAGCGTGAAATGGGAAATTGAGAGGACTTGTGAGGGGAGAAAATGAAAGACAATACTGTCCGACGGTATCAGTCTTCTCCGGTGCTGTTTCTTTCTTCTGATAAGTCTCATTGCTAGTATTATTTTTTATCTTCTAGTTCGTTTTCGGCAGAGTGAACTCTTTTCTATTCCTCAGTTCCTTATGTTTTTCCTTCTTCATTTGCTTATTCTTTCACTGCTGAAATGTATTTTATGTTTTGTTGTTTTGTTTTCAAGTGATGTTTTGCGATTCAATAAGGGTCATTTGCTTATTGTTTTACCGCTGAACTGGATTTTAGGTTTTGATGTTTTGTTTTCTGGTGATGTTTTGCGCGACTCGAAGCACTTCGGTTAACCTAAGTTGTGTATTGTTGTTTTCGGATTCAAATCGGATTTTAACCGGATTTCCAGTTAAAACTCAAACTCGAATTCGAAATAAATCAGACGGATTTCGGATTGGATTCGGAAAGGTATTTGGTAAATGGATTCGAATTCAGATAGTGATGTATCTGTTCCGAATTCGATCCATTTACATCTCTAGGTAGAACAGCATTAGAGTGGACAAGCAAGCAGACTAGCACTAGAGGCTAGAGCAAGAGTAGCCAATGCCTTTATCATGAGTCGCAAACATCAAAGATGTCTGAGAATCTATGGGCCAGACATCAGAACAGGAACTTATTTTCCACAAGTGCACCTTGTTTTTTCATAAATCTCACTCCAGATCCCAGATTCTTGATAATGGCCAGACATACCCTCTCAAAATTTTGGTCTATCGCTCATTAACAGAAAAGTAAAGAAGAAAAAATAAACAGATGATTCTCATGGAGCCAGCAAGAAGTTATTCTTGAAATTTAAGGATTGTTAGGTGACTAACTCTCCAGTACAATTATCTTAAACAGCCCTTAGTCTGGGATGAATATAAGAACAAAGCAATGAGCCTGAAAGAAAACTTCAGAAAGTCCCCAACTACAAGCATGATCAACTCTCCCTCTGAGACACACCTCACCAAGCATGATCAACTCTCCCCCCATGTAATGCTGGCCCAAAAATACCCTCTTCCCTCAAATCTGGGGTCCAAATCTCGGGTCTCTGGATCCTAAAAGAGCATTTGTGAAAGGATATGTGTAGTAGATGTTAAACTTTTTCCTGTTCATAGGGTTTCATCCCAAACCCTAATATCCATACAGAGATCTAGAATACAATGATGTTCAATGTAATCAATAATAATAGAGACATACCTGAGAGTAGAAGATTGATTTCAGCTGTTATTCTCCAAAAATGGTGTTGGAGCTTTGATCACGGTTTTCCACAACCTGTAGAGGTTCCACGCCTTTCTCACTGCTCGTGGGTACAGAGAGAAGAAAACAACTATGGCTGCGGGGACTCATGACCTAGTATATATACTACTGTCACAAACCCTAACCAGTCCCACACTGTAATAGGGATTGTCTATCTCTTTATCTTGTGACGAACCAGACCGAACTAGTCTAACCTAGTGACATAGACTCCCACTGATCAATGGGCCTAGTAATTAATTAAGCCACATATATATATTCCAACATTCTCCCACTTGGGCTAGATTAATTACAATGCCACCATTGAATAGTGTGGCCATGGAATCCATTCACATAATAAATTGTCACCTACTTTGATCCAGCTATTAAGCCTGCCAATGTCGAGCAAGGTTTAAAATCTCGGGTTTCGGAGGAGTCTCGGCCTCCTCCGAAACCGAGATCTCGGCGAGATCTCGCCGAGACAGTGTATTTTCCGAGACAGCCTTTTTGCCAAAATGCATTTTTTAGGTCTCCAACTTCAAGGGAACCTCATTTTTACATACATAAACACATTTAGAGTATAAAATTGTAAAAATAATGACTCTTTGTGGTTGTTTGGGTTTACACCCATGTTTTGACAGTCAACGCTGAAGTGTGTTATAAATTTAGGTTAATATTAGCTATTATATTCAATCAAATATGGCAAATGAGACAATAACATAATGCATTAGGGGAAAGAGAAACAAAATAACACTTCATTATAAATCATTACATCATAGTTCAAATATTCAATATTGAATGATCCCATAGTCCCCCTGTGCCCATAGTCCACAATTCCACAATCCTCACCCAGATACAATGTCTAGTAATACGTAGAGTGTCGTGGATGATCCATCCTACTATCATCATATATCTGGGAAAGTTGTCGACGCAAATTGTCTTCCAATTGAGCAACATAATCTTCCCATGACATTCTTGATGCAAAATAGTTCTGGTAGTCTTGCACATGATTCATAAATATAACATCAGTAGCCGTCCCGAAGGATACCTATCTTTGGGAAGAATGGAAACTTCTAAGTAGTACTGCAGTGCGTAGACTCTTGTGGAAATACGATGGAACGGAATAGAAGTTGGTTGACCACTGCGAGTTACAAACAATCCCCGGACCGAAGCACCACCCGTTGCAAGTTAAAAGTCCAAACAAAGAAAGAATGGAGGAAGAAATGAAAAAACCATGAAAAAACTAAGAAAAAAGAGGAAGGAGCAATCTCCACCGAGAACAGCCTCTCTTTTATAAAAGAGAAAAAAAAAAAAAAGCAAAAAGCATGTTCTCGCCGAGATCTCGCCGAGATCTCGCGAGAATTAGCGAGATTAACCGAGAATGCCGAGATCTCGCGCCGAGATCTCGACGAGAACATGTAAATGCCGAGACGAAAAGGGTTATCGACCCTATTTTCGTCTCGGTTAGTAGCGAAATTGGCGAAATCGGCGAGTTCTCGCCGAGATTTTATTCCATGATGTCGAGCAATAGCTGAAAATACTCCAACACAAATGGTGTATTACCTTCCATCAGCCACATACAAAAGCCTACTTAACAGCATGAATCGCCGTGAGATAATGAGTCCTCTTTGATCGAATTACCTTCGATCGAGTTACCTCCAACTTTTATACTTGATATTATCCTCTCATGGCACACCGCCTCTAACTTGGATTAATATCTCACTTTGACACACCGTCATAATTTGTTTGGCTGAATACCGCCCTTAATCTTTGGCTGAATACTGCCTCTTATCCTGGCTAAATACCACCTTTTATATTTGGCTGAATACTGCCTTGTTTGACCTTTTATATTTGGCTAAATATTGCCTTGTTTGATCTTTGGCTAAATATTGCCTGGTGTCCGGCTAAATACTGCCCATTTTATCTTTTGACTAAATACAGCTTGAATCATGAATCAAATCGCCAACAATACAAACAACCATAGCACCAGATATGAATGAAAACTCCCACTGACTAAGCACATCAAAATAATTCGTGACTACCGTATCATTCATAAGTCACTAAAGGCTTCCATTAGTGAATCATTCTTTGTTTTTGAAGATCTTAAAATCACCCAAACATTCAATCACTATTATAAATTCAGATTTTAACACACAAAAATATTTATTGCATAAAGACGCCTTAAGATAAAATAAAATCTTGTTTAAATAAAATTGAATAGAATCATGTCTTGGTAATACTTAAACTGGAAACAAACTCTCCTTTATGGAGAAAACAAAAACTGAAGATTCAAAATATCAAACTGAATTTAAATAACTTCTAACTATTAATGTATCTGACTCCTAACTAAACTTGTATTTCATGAAGATGAAGACTTCATTCCTTTTGTGCATCATCTTCCTTAGAGTTTCCAGAATTCTTTTTCTTCTTCAACCAACGCTTTCTGCTCTTGCAATCCCTCTTTATATGTCCGCTCTTTTGACACCAAAAACATTTGATGTCGCTCAGGTCCTTTTCTTCATGCTGCTCTTTATCATCTTTTTCCTTGTCGTAGGGTTTCTTTGCTTTATCAGAAAAATATTTTCCTCTTTTGTGAGGTCCAAATCCTTGCTGTCTAGTGCCCTTGTCAGAGTTGTTCTTGTAGATTGTAGCATTAATGGATTCGATAGTCCATTTTTTGTCACTTTCTTCATCTTCAGTACAAGCAGCTATCAATTCATCTAGAGTCTACTTTGTTCTAGAAGTTCTATAAGCCACTTTAATATGTTTGTATTCATTAGGTAGAGATTTCATTGCCAAGTATACCAAATGATCCTTATCAACAGTATGTCCTATTTCTGTAACATTACCTTTTCCATCATAAACAGTGGTAGACAGTTTTGCAATTAGGGTGCCTATCTGCGCTTTCTCAATTTCCTCATATCTTGCTTTAATGCCTTTCAGCAAACTTTTGGCTGTTTCTTTTCCCTCAATTCCATCTAACATAGAATTAGGGACATAACGCCTAATCATGAGCAAACATTTCTTGTTGGCATTTTTCCATTTTTTCATGTATTGTTTTTCTTCCGGGGTACTAGAATATGTGAGTTCAGCAGGCTTATCCTCCGTGATACCCATATCAAGGTCTAGCATACCTAATAAGAACTGGAACACTAACCAAATTGCTTGCATTAATAGACATCCTGAGATTAAAAGATAATGCATAATTATTGTGCAGTGTAGTAAATAAAACAATCACCCACACTCACAAACTAACTGTGCTAGCATTAATATAACACATACAAGCAAATAACACTTTTTCCAAGAGTCAACCAAAATACAAATTCATCCTTTGGGACAAATATGCACTTGATTTCCCTTGTGTTTGTGCAGTAATAGATAATTAACAGAAATCCATACATATAATTTTCTTGCACCAGCAATGTCAAAATACACATGCAAGTAAATTTCATTTCCCAGAGTTAACCAACTACACATTCTCCTTTGGGATAACATGCAGTGGTCTCCTCAGTATCCGTGCAATGACCGCAAAAGAATAGTGATTCAAAAATCTCACCACCTTTGGGTTAATGAAACCCTTAAAGTCAAAATCCTTCTACTTATGTGCATGTACATACATTTAAAAAACTTCGTAGTGCCACCTTTGGGTTAACACTTCCGGTCTAGCTGCTCTTGTAGATGTGAAATTCTTGATGTATTTATAAATGCTCTCCTTGAATTTGAGAGCATCCTGAAGAGAAAACGTTTACCATTTTGGTGGGTTCCACCAGATCCCAATATGATACTCACAAATTATCACAATAACTGTGTTTGGTAATGTAACATTTGGGTGAACACTCCCTTACTTTGTAGCATTGATAAATACACAGTCTTGAATTTGAAGACATCATAATGAAATAAGGTGTGCCACTTTGGTGGGTTCCACCAAATTCCACCATGATATCACCAAACTCTCTTTGCAGCGAAAATGAGATTTTAAACAACATGAATGTCACAATTATATTTCAAATATAAAGCTAAACATTCATAGAAAACACACACAATAGCTCATCAAGATACATAGTATAAATAATTAAAAAATCCTGTAAAATGACATCGAACCAAGTCCCATAAGACATTTTCTGTCCAAAACCACATTTTATTGGTCCCAAAACTATCAAATTACATACCAAACTGAAGACCTCGACGAGATGAGTCCAACGCAAAAAACAGCACCTCAATCGGAGGTCGGATGCACTTTCACTCGCCCCAAGAAGATTTAGGCCTTTATTTTTCTGAAACCAGTTCGGTTTGAACTGGTCGGATCGGTTCGAACCGAACCGAATATACATTAGACCTTCTTTCCTTTTCTTTTTTTTTTTTGGGTTTCCTTCAAACCGAACCGCCAGCTAAGAAGGATGAACCAGCGAATCGGCTCAGCAAACCGTCACCAGTTCATCAGTGGTCCAACCCGGTCCAAGAGGGCGGGTAACCGGGGCAACATTTCAGGTTCTCGAGTCGACTATCCGTGTCATTTTGGTGAGGTACCAGGTCGGCCAACTCAGGTCATTGATCGGGTTCACGGATTGGTTGACTGGGGCAGGTCAAAATCAAGTCAGGTCCCAAGTGGGTGACCCACATGTGTCATCGGGTCAGACCGAGTCAACTTGGTCTGAGGTCTGGATAACCCGTTAGGGTTACCAAGTTGACTCGGCAATGACCGGGTCAGTTGCCAATTTTTTTTTTTTAAAAACCCTAGCCGGAGAGTGGCTTTCACGCGCTTTTTCCACCTGCGCATGAGGCCGGGTCCGATGGCCGCCGGTGAAGTTCTTTATACCGGCAGCTTCGTCTTTTCGAGCCCTACAACCCTGTATTGTTTGTTTTAGCTTTTACTGGTTCAAAAAACTTTTCTAAGGTCCAAAACCTAGATTGATCCGTACAAAGAATTGTGAAGAAAAATTTCTCCCACTTTCAATCCAATCATACCTACAGTCTCTACAATCATTAACAATCAATCCTAGGTGTATGGGATGGCTCTGATACCAATTGTTAGACTTTTTCCTGTTCATAGGGTTTCATCACAAACCCTAATATCCATACAGAGATCTAGAATACAATGATGTTCAATGTAATCAATAATAATAGAGACATACCTGAGAGTAAAAGATTGATTTCCGCCGTTATTCTCCAAGAATGGTGTTGGAGCTTTGATCACGGTCTTCCACAGCCTGTAGAGGTTCCACACCTTTCTCACTGCTCGTGGGTACAGAAAGAAGAAAACAACTATGGCTGCGGGGACTCATGACCTAGTATATATAATACTATCACAAACCCTAACCAGTCCCACACTGTAATAAGGATTACCTATCTCTTTATCTTGTGACGAACCAACTGGTCTAACCTAGTGACATAGACTCCCACTGATCAATGGGCCTAGTAATTAATTAAGCCCAGATATATATATTCCAACAGTAGATGCCCATTATGTTCACCCCCGCCCCCCAAATGCAAGTCAGTTGTGATAAGACTTCATTAAGTAGATATACTTCAGTGGATAGACACTGTAATATCCATTGAAGTCCTTAATAGTGTATGAAAGCAGTTGTTCTACTCTATTTAAATATAAAAGGGGCTCAATAATACACCACTCATATTTTCAGGACCCATATAATTTGGTACTCCATTCCATTGTCAGACTCTGTAACAATGCAACATAGCTTTTCCCCCTTTTTTCAGATCATTTTTCTTCCAAGCATGTATTGGATCTCTAACTATACAGTACTCCTAACAATTTAGCTCAAAGCATAAAGTTCATATTAACTCTAAATCATTCCATATTTAGCTATTAACTTTCGCTTTACCATGCATCCAAATCCCTTGCATTTGAAAAGTAAATAAAAAATTATATCCAAAATGTATCTCATAACTTCTTCTTCTTCTCTTTTTTTTTTTTTTTTTTTTGGGGGGGGGGGGAGTAAATCTCATAACTAAATACAGTAAAAAATTCAAGTAGTTTATATAATCTACTAAATATCAGCATCATCTTATACCAATGTCTTATTGTAAATCCAATTATACATGATCCTGAATGTCATTGACTGAAAGGATAAGAACGTAATTACTGTTTAAAAAGTAGGACAAACTCATGCTACAGCAATAAAGCTCAAAAAACTAGTCTATGCAGAAGCCACTACAATCAGGATATCTCAAGCCATAATTAGGATAAAGACAATCTTAAATGTCGGAATCACATTATAAATATCCACATCATTTCCAACATTCGATCTGATAAAATAGTATCCACTGTAGGAAAGTCTCAAATTAGGACAAATAGACCACAATTTTGACTACCCAAAATTAATAGTAATACTCTAGGAAAATGAGTGAACTTATTAAACTAAGCTGCTCAAAAAGTCTGATTCTAAGAGGAAACACAGGCGTCCAACAGTTCATGCCTTTTCTATTCTTCTGTATGCTACTAAGAAATTGATACAATGAACAGTAACATAAGATTTTATGTTCAAGCAAACAAGCTTCCAGGATAACTTACTTGGAGCATATCCAATCTCCTCTCTTCATTTCAGCATTTTGAGGTGGTAAATGATCCATGAACTTCTTATCCTGTTCCTTTTTGCCGATAGATCTTGCAACGGGCTTTGGAAGGTCAGGATCAGGGGAAGTATCACTCAGTTCAATTAGCTCAGAAAGCAGCTTGCGTGCTGATGCTTCAACAATCTCTCTACCATGTGGCCTCTCTCCTCCGGAAAGAACAAGTGGATCTAGTGCGTAGATGAACAAAATACGCACAACATCCACGGTACGGGCAGCCGCATCAGATTGCTTCAGTATCACATAGGCCCTATCACAGGATCCTCGTAGATTGCAGGCACTACATACCTGCACAAAAATGTTACTTTACTAATCTGATTTCAGAATAACGAATAGTTTATATAGTGATCCATTTATTAACAATGAGCACACCTTGGCAATCTGGTTTCCTGAATTTCCCCTGTTCTTGAACTTGCTACGCAAATTTTGGAACAGATGATTTCAAATGAAGAAAAGAAAAGGAAAGAACTTACATCTCCTTCATCAAGTCTTACAAACGCTCTCAATCGTTTTGCTGAATTGACAGCTTTCCGAAGCAGATTAGGACACCCACACCCAACAACAGTTTGAATCTCCTCTCTAGACAATGATCTGCAACAGAAAGCATTGAGAGTTAGACTTAGATATAACAATATAAAAATGCTTTTTTGAAGCATAATCAGATATTCCTTCGGCATTCAGCATAACTATTGTTATTTAAGCATCAATGAAGAGTTTTAAAAAATAAAAAATAATAATAAAACAATCACAATAAAGTTATTGATGCAAGCATCAAAATGCTCTCTCACAGAGGATAGATCATACAACTTGAAATAACTTTATTTTGACTATTTCTACAAATTATTCAAATGTCGAGAAAATTATTTAAGTTTATGAAAAGTTGCAAGAAGCACCAAATATAAGATCCCAGACACACCACATCTACAACAACAACAAAAAAAAAAAAAAAAAAAAAAAAATGTAGCAACTTTATGGCACAGGAGGAACCAGTATAAAAAATGTAGAAAGAACACGTAAGAACCCCTACAATAAATGTCGATAAAGTCTTTATAAATGTAAACAAGCTCTTTTCTTCCTCTGGAAATTTGACCTGTAAAAAGCAAAGTAACAAGGCCCGAAACCTAGTGTCTATGTACTCATTTAGCCCCTTTTTAATAGTGATGAAGTGAATTAAATTGACTGAAACAGTGAAGAATTCCTGCTCTTTTCCTTTTTTTAACGGGAAGCTTGTACTGGTCCAGAATTCTTCAGGAGAGACATCCCATGAGGAATTATTCGTTTCATAAGTGTTATAATTCCAGAGAGATACCATGTTCTCTGTCAAGCTTCAAACATCCTCGAAGATCACATCATCATTCTTCTTTCTCCCTGAAATTAGTATTGCCATGCCTAAGACCGATTCTTTTCCAACTATTAGCCCATTTTTTTTCCTTAATGAAATACACCAATTAATTTTTTGATAGTTTGATGTTTATCAGCCCTATTCTCCTTGGCATCAGCTTGCTTCTAATATTTGAACCCCAAAACTTGATTTCTGACTGCAACCAGTAGCCTAGTCTAATTCCATTCATGTCTATACCCCAGTACCTGATAGCATCCCACCAATTTTCCTCACGTACTCTATGACTGTTACTATATAAGCAGAGCCAATGCCTTCCAATTTTAGAAACTGATTTTCAGATAGAAAGCTTTATTCAATGCAGAGCCCTCAACTGAATACTGTTCCCTTTCAATTTCAAGCCCCATCGTATTCCCTTGAATGAAGTTATGTCCCTGATAATTTCATTCTTTTTCAAACTTGCCAACCATCTAAAATTCCACCCCCCCCCACCTGTTCTAGTTATTACAATTTACATCCTTTGGGCTATGTTTGGATGTCGAGAAAAGACAAGCAAAAACAGCATGGGACAAAGGTTATGATGAAACAATGATCATTTTATGTGTATCTCTTTCCTCCATTTTCAAAATTCCTTTCTCTTCTGACATCCAAACATAGCCTTAACGACACTTGTTTCTGTCCATTTGTTTGTGAGTTTGTAACACACCTAGATTATAAAGTAGATATACGTTTTAAATAAATTATTTATTGTTGTTTATGCATTTTATCATCATTCTGTGATCTAGGAAGCATGAGGAACCATATCGTTCAAGGATTTACCCAAAAAAAAAAAAGTTGTATCGTTCAAGGCAAATCCAGTGGAAACATCTTTTTTTTTTTTTTGGTAAAGCAGTGGAAACATCTTTGAAATGTGTGTGCGCGAGTTTTCCTTGGTTTTGGGGGAGAGGGGTGTAATTTCTAAGTTATACATCCAACAAAAAATGTTTCAGAAAGGTACAGAAACCTATATATCTACTGCTTGAACAGGAAAGCCAAACCATATGTATAGTCAAGTAGAGGAACTAGTTCTGAAACAAGCAAACAACCAACCAATGAGACCATACTTTAAAATGTCGAACCGCTCACGTGCAAAATTGAGACAAGCATCCTTCAAGCGATTCAACTCTTTGGAGTTGGTACCCATAACAGCAGAATCCCCACCCAAATTGGCTGCAGCACTGTTACCACCCTCGCCGTCACCGCCTTCACCGCCCTCCACAGGTGAAGAAACCTCATCATCGAAATAACCCTTACTCTTCAAGCGATCAATGAAAGTGACCCACTCGGGCCACGGGTGAGAATTGAGAGCTTCGCTGCTGTCAAATGAGATATCTACAGCAGCAGAAGAGCTATAGCCGTGGGAGCATAGCCTTGTAGAAGCTGAAGCTTTGGCGAACCAGAAAGGGAACAAAGTGATAGGGCGGTGAGAGGAGGGGATGTTAAGTGAGATGTGAAAGCTAGAGCATGCAATTGCAGCGACACGTCTGTGAAACCGAAAAACGGTAGTCCCAAGAAGTAAGCGCCTTGAAACGGTGGCCATGTTCATGATTTTTAAGGAACTTCTGAAGTTAAACTGCCATTTAAGAACCAGAAGTTGGAAGTTTGTAGCGGGAAGGAACGAGGAACAAATGAGGAGATTTTGAAATCCCTGTGAGAGGCAGTAACCAGGGCTCACATAAACGACAGCTACGACTTCTTCGTTTACGAAAGATATGAAATTTAGGGCAGCACCAATTTGACCCTCCGATCCTCAATTAACGGATATTAGTATTACCCGCACGTCAGCAACGCATAGTTAGTAAACAAGGGTATAATAGGCGTATTAAACGTGTATTTTTTTTAAACGAGTTTTTCTATATTTTTTTGAATATACGTAAAGAGTGATAACTTTTTTTTATAAATAATAAAATATATTATACATGTTTAATACGCATATAATGTATTAACAATATATAATACGTTGACAACTATTAAAAAATAATAAATTAAAAAAAATTGTAAACAAAAACCTTAAAGTTTATGTTGAGGGTTCTGTTCTCCAAAGTAAAACAGAACATTTCGTCCCTTCCACGGTCGTCAGTGACTCTAGTGGTTTAATCCTAAACTCACAATTTCTTTCCCAAATCCTTTCCCCATCAACTTGTTTCCCAAATCCCTTCCACAGTCATCGACGTATAAGAATCTTAGAAGCATATAAGTCGTTTGCAGCACCAGCACCGTCAATTTGAGCTTCGGACTTCTGCATATAATATATTTCATTATTTAAAAAAAAAAGTTATGTGACTTTTTATGTATATTCAGAAAAAAATCATTTAAAAAAATGTATGCATATAATACGTGTATTATATATATATTTATTAACTATGAACAAGAGATTCAAAAGCTCTGCAACTTTTCTTTTTTTTTTGGTAAAAAAATGTCTGCAATGTTGAATCCATAGTTAATAAATACTTACTGTGAAAATTTTGCATATTTTATATATGAAACTTTTGAGAACTGTAATATTTTAGTTTTTTATGTTTGATGGAATTATAGTTTTTCACTTTATATGTTTGACGAGATGATAATTTTGTGTGGGTTTTCATGGATTTGAATATTTTTTATTTATAAATTTTATTTATATGTTAATATTTTATTTGTTGAATGCTATACATGTTTATTCCATAATATATGTCCATATTTTTTGTCCCAATTTTCTACAGGCTACCATATTAAGCACGTATTAAACACGTACCAGATTAAAGTCGTCCACGTTTTTTTAAAAACGGATTATTGGTCCCCGTATCAAAGTCTGACTCCTTTTAATACTCGTATGCATCCATATCTGACTTTTTGCCGTATCCAAACTTACTAACCAAGGGTTGGAGTGGAAATTTGAGAGAATAGTTCATCTTCGTATATTTGTATCATTCTTGGGATCTCATCACTGTCCATGTCCAGTGAGTCTCACACTCTAAAGGTAGGTCTCACACCAGATAGACGGTGATGGGATCTCATGGAGAGTACAAGTACTTGCAGGTGATTTGAACTCGAAATTGGACCAGTTCTCAGGAATCAGTTCCGGGGATTCAAATCCTCTATTTGGCTATCGCTTGGCAGTGAGGCATTCGAGGGCTGGGACTGCATCAGGATGCATGCCCAATAATGTCGACTATTGGATTCCCTCATTGCTAAGCGACAGCCAACCAGACAGAGGATCCTTACGCCAGTTCCTGTTCCTATTCCTTTCCATACACAACTCCGATTATTAATAGGTGGATCTATTATGCTTCTTAAACGGTTCTAAGCGGTCCACTCAAGTACATAAATTTAGATAAATAATCAAATATTCATTCTAGTTTAAATTTCAGATTTGATAAAAATAGTAGGATATTCAAATTTCATATTTGACTTCTTTTTTTTTTGGTAAATAAATTTCATATTTGATTTTATGCTTTATTGATTGGGAAGATAAATCAACTTTTGAAGTTAATTATGGGCATTATGTTTTTCTTTTTTTGGTAAACATTGTAGGCATTATGTACCCCATTAATAAAAAATAGACACGTGGGGAAAAAAGCCCTCCAAAAAAAACCTCCTTCCCCCAAAAAAAAAAAATTTTTTTATTGTGCCAAAAAAAAAGGGGAACAAAAAAAAAAAAAGAAAAAAGGGGGGCGCCAAAAAAAAAACAAAAAAAAAAAAATAATTTATATTTAATTTTTTTTTTTTTTTTTTTTTAAAAAAAAAAAAAAAAAAAAAAAAAAAAAAAAAAAAAAAAAAAAAAAAAAAAAAAAAAAAAAAAAAAAAAAAAATTTTTTTTTTTTTTTTTATTTTTTTAAAAAAAAAAAAAAAAAAAAAAATATAATATAAAAAAAAAAAAAAAAAAAAAAAAAACAAAAAAAAAAATTTTTTAAAAAAAATTTTTTTTTTTATTTAAAAAATTTGAAAAAAAAAAAAAAAAAAAAAAAAAAAAAAAAAAAAAAAAAAAAAAAAAAAAAAAAAAAAAAAAAAAAAAAAAAAAAAAAAAAAAAAAAAAAAAAAAAAAAAAAAAAAAAAAAAAAAAAAAAAAAAAAAAAAAAAAAAAAAAAAAAAAAAAAAAAAAAAAAAAAAAAAAAAAAAAAAAAAAAAAAAAAAAAAAAAAAAAAAAAAAAAAAAAAAAAAAAAAAAAAAAAAAAAAAAAAAAAAAAAAAAAAAAAAAAAAAAAAAAAAAAAAAAAAAAAAAAAAAAAACTCGAAAACCCGGTCTAAACCTTGGTTTTGTGTCGTGACAGGTCTTCCGATCATCACCGAGGCAGACGGGGCAAGCGGATAACAAAGCAGTGCGAAATCGGACCGAAGTCGACCAATTATACCTGATTTTAGGTATACCGGTCGATGGTACCGGATGATGGTACCGGTCGGCCGGTATGGCCTGCCGGCTATGTGCGGGAATTTGGAAATTAGTCTCTACGGGTCCCACTTTCCCGATTTCGAATCCTAGAAGTTTCCTAATCCTAGTAGGGTTACTAAACCCTATTTCTAGCCTATAAATACACCATTGAACCCCTCAAATCCTTTCCATTGTCTTTCCCAAACCCTAGAGAAGAGAAAGAGCTTGGAAAGGAGAAGGAGCTAGGAAGAAGAAGAGGAGGTGCCGCCATTACCGTTTGTGAAGCTCTCGCTACGCCGTCAACGGTAAGTGTTTGATACCATCTTCTTACCCTATGTTAGTTATGTGGGTGGATCAATACCACGCAAAGTAGGTATTGATCTAAAACCCTAGATTGGCCAATAAAACCTAAGTTGCCGTCAAACCCTAGATTCGAGTTTCGAGATGATGTTCATCGAAAGCGAGACTTGAATGAGTTAGGGGATAGCTCTAACTCAAAGCCTAGACTTAGAATGGATAGGAGAAACCACGAAAATCCGTGGAGGATGATCGACGGCGGTCGAAGAACCCATGTATGGTCTTCGGGAGACATGCCGGGTCGACTATACCGGTTGCACATAGTGCGACCGGTATGTTGCGACCGCTACCTCTCGGGAGGTTGGTTGTGGGGGACCGGCTGACCATACCGGTCGCCGGTCTTTCCCTCGGAGGCTGCGGCCGGTACATGCCACCCGGTCGGCTCCGTGAGGGGATTTGTGATCCATGTTGGTTTCCGACCAACATGAAACCCTAAATAATATATTCTAATGAAACCCTAATATTATGTAGGGCGCTGTGACTTATCGTTTGGATCTTGCGGCGTGGAGCAAGTTATTGAGCGGCGTCGGGTAAGGGAATCGACCTAAACCTAATAATTAATGGACGATAAATCGTTGTTAATCATTGAATATCCGTGATGTGATGTTTGTGCATATTCACATGCCATCCTTTACTTTCGGCTATTATTATTGTTCATGCATTCATAGGATGTGATTGTTAGGCATGTGATTGTTTTTCGTTGGTGTGTGGAGTGGGGCATGGGCACGGGATCGCTCTTCGCCCGGCACCTTTTGTAGTATTCTATCTTAACATGCTTGGTACGGATAGGGTATCGGGGGAAGATCGTGGTACGTTGGTCTCCGATATTGATGTTGTCCCGACCATCGTTGGGTGGTGCGAGGATTCAGTCGGCGCTGCCTTGTCCACGATGCTTTAGCTCTATCTCTATGCCGTAGGGTGTCGTGTTGGGATAGGGTCTACTGCGTATTGTTTCTATCCTAGTGGGTTAGTTGCGGATGGGGTATCGGGGGAGGTGAGGTCTAGGAGGTCTCGGGCCCGGCCTGCACGCTCTAGCTCTATCTCTATGCCGTAGGCGGCTGTCTTTGGGATAGAGCATACATTGTTGACATATAGGATTGGTTAGTTGCGAGCCCGGTTTGCGAGCCACGGCCGATAGGGGCTTAGGTCTTGGTATGGGTAGAGTATCGGGGAGGTGCGGGTATACCTTAGCTCTATCTCTATTCCATGATGGGTGCATGTGGGTTGGTGGTAGTGTGATTCTTGTGCGACGCCACACACTCGTGTATAGAGGTGCGGGGGCCACCAAACCTTTCTATAGCACATTGCAAACTTAAAACCAGGACCACGGCATAAAATGATTGTTACTCATGCATAATCTTGTGAAGCGTCGATTGCCTTCTTGGTTGTGTTGTGTGCTCACCCTTTGTATATACATTGTTTTAGATGCGGATGCGGGTTATCTCGTGGATGATTACGTAAGCGCTCCGGCGTATGGTGGTCGTTGCGACGTTAGGCGTACGGGCGGGACGGGGCGAGCATGGCGCTTCATGCGAGTGCCCTTTTCTGCGCGTGTACTGTGATGGATTTTATTTATTGGTTTTGGGTTATTTTTGGTTTGTTATTAAGAGATGTAATAGATTATTATTTTATGATTGAATTTGAATAATGGGATATTTATTTAAATTATCAATAGATGCTCGGTTCATTCTATTTAAAGTCTTCCAGTTGTACATTTATATTCGATTGTGGTTATGTGTAATTGGTTTGTATGGGTGGACCACGGCCTATTCGAGATCTGGTGTGAACCGTTGGTTCAATGACGGTTCGCTCACACCATTCCGGTTGGATCGGAATTTGGGGTGTGACAACTTGGTATCGAGCTCTCGGGCTCTGTTCCAACAAACCATGCTACACATAATGGGGTCGATGGGCGAGTTAGGAAGTTTAAAAATCTTAATACAAACACACCCTAAGCATTGTTTGATCACGAGACGGACTAAGAAAGAGAATAATGTACTATTCTAAATGTGAAACATAATTTGTGCACATACACTAGATAGGTGAACCATGAAACTTTCATTAAACGGGAAAAATAGTATCAAATGTAATAGTGCGACGGGTACAGTCCACAAACCGGAAGGTTACCTGTTAGATAAGCGGTCAAAAGAAAATTAAATGGAAAATCATGGGGTAGGAGGCACGGGAGGAATGGGGTCCGCTATGTCATAGTCCCGCTCGTATGCGACCCTAAGCCAATGCACTGGTCTGAGTCACTCGTAGACCACGAGCCGGGCGTCCCAACTCCGACCCATCGCTCGTCGAGACTCTGGGATGACCCTGCGGGTGTCCACGATCTCGATAAACATACCCAACGCCGAGTCGGGAGGGGTGAGATGGCCCGGTCGTGGGAACGGATGGTGGTGGTACAGGTGGAGGCGTGGGTCGGGGCACGGTGCTTCCCCAACTACATCGTCATCATCGGCATCCCCCCATCTGCGCCGCATAGGCCGCATTGGCGCGGCTGCTGCTGCTGCTTCTTCTTCTGCTACTCTCCCAAGTGGACGAGGGCGAGCCTCCAACTCGTCATCGCTAACGGGCGAGATCAACCATCCGCATCCTGTTTATCGCATCCCGGTCGATGTCGAAGTCATGGAGTCCTCGGCGGCTGTCTCTCCTGCGAAACTCACGCCCGGGCGGCGAAGAAGGAAAGTGGCGAGGCGGCCATAGGGAAGGTTGCTGGCCCGATCGGCCCACGGCCGCTCGATGCATAGTCCGGATGATGAGGTATGGAAGTGAGATCCGCTCTCGGTGCGGGCGCAATAGGTGGCGTCTTGGGTGAGCTGGGACAACTCATTATAATGACCGCTCCGTGGCACTATATCGTCTTTGGATGATGCGGTTTGTAGACCCGGGGTATAGGTCTCAAGCTAGCTGCCTTCATAGGAGCCCGGGGTTGAGTATCGGTTGCGCTATCTCCGGCGCAAATCTTGGTCAAATAACCTTTCGCCTTGGGGCGCAGTATACCAAATCCCCATCATTGGGAACCCCAAGTAGATCGGCTAAGCGGTGGGTGTTGAAGGAAATATGTACACCCGGACGTGGCGGTGATGCGCAGATCCCTACACTGGTTCGGGTCTTCGACATCCCCTTCGAGTTCCAGATTCGCATAAAAGTGCTTAACTAGATTAGGGCGTGTAGTCTCTGTGTAGGAGATAACCGGCAGCCAACCTAGAGCACCAAAAGCTGTCTCTACATTGAACCGGTGCAACTGTCCCACATTGACCCGTCGCCCGGATATAATACCCTTGTCATCAAACCCCCGGGAAACCGGGCTGAGCTTCCAAAGAGCGAAGCCCGGGCTCATCTAGGCGAGGGGATAGGTGGAGAGGGAACCCGAGAACTAGAACCATGTGATCGCTTCCCGAGGTTGCGTCTAGGAGCCATTTAGAATCTGCAAAACAAAAGAAAACGAGATAAAAGTTAGAAATTTTTGAAATTTCGGCAGCATAACGGCTATAAATTGGGAAAAAGCCTCGAACTCACCCAAAAACATGGGGAGGAGGACTTACGTAACCCCCACACTCTTCCATAAACCAATCACAAGCAATTATAACAAGCAATTTCAAGAAATTTCAAGAATTAAGAAAAATTAGAAAAATTTCGAAATTTTTGAAAACCTAGGTCAAAAAAGATGAAAAATTCGATTTTTATGAAAACCGTTCGGTGAAACCCCAAATTGGTTGAGGGCTTTTGCTCTTGGGGGTCCCTAAACCCTTTCTAAGCCGAAGGAAAAGAGTTCCTACGGTTAAAACATCTCGAACAAAGAAAAACCTAAAATTCTACATAAAGACGATATGGAAAATTTCTAAAAATATGAGAGAGAGGGTGGAGACCTACCTGGAGACGATGTTCTAGCTTTGGAATGGAAGGAATCGGCTTCTAAGAGTACCGGTCGGATCTGTAGCAACTCGGTGGGGCGAGAGAGGAATCGCCACAGGAGAGAAGAAGAAAGGAAAAGTGAGAAAAACTCACTTTTTCGCGATTTTAAAGCCATTTTGGGCATACCGGTCGACGGTTATGCCTATACCCGGTCGGCCGGTATCAACCCAGTGTCGCGACCGCTATGTCTCGGCCAGAAAATTTTTCGACCGGTCGACTATACCGGTCGCAACACTGTCTCTGAGTGGCGACCGGTATCTCATAGACATGCGACCGGTATGTCTCGGCCGGAATTTTAATTTTGACCCGGTCGACTATACCGGCCGCAGCATATTTCTACGTGTGAGCGACCGGTATTTTGCGACCGGTACGCCCCAAAAGAGTCGAGAAAAAAAAAAAAAATGTAAAATTTACAAAATTGTGCAAATTGAAATGTTACTTCTCGACTATTCCCCGCATTATTCAAGACTAACACTACTATTATCGATGATTCTCACGTGTTATGTCTTCTTCTCGGATCCAAATAAATAGTCGAGATGGCGGGTGGAAAGCGGTCGAAGGGGTAGAAAGCATCATCATGCCGGGAAGCGCCTAGAGGAAGAACAAGTCGAGGCGGGACCGGGTTAGGGAAACCAGCCCCGAAGAGGAGGAGGAACAGGTCCGGAAGTACCGACGATTACCGGGACCACCTCACGGGGATTTCGAGACCATAGTTACAAACTTGGTCTATCGGATGCAAGCTCAACGGAAGGAATTTACGAGTGAGGTGCTAGCGATGCTCGGTCGGCGGGGTTTACGTTCCCGTTCGGTAATACGCTGGGTGCGGAGAGAAAATGTCTTCATAGCGGGTGCGAGTAGCCCAAGGCCAAGGGCCCAAGCACGGAATGTACCACCACCGCATCGCTTCCCGTCGCCTTCTGGCGTATCCGGGGGGCATATCCGTATCCACCACCATGGTACGGAGCGGATACCCAGGGGGACGGCCACGATCTTAGCGGTCGGTGGACGGGTTCTTGAAGTTGAAACCGTCATCATTCACCGGCGGGACGGGGAAACCATTGTGGCCAGCACGGTGGGTTTGGAAATGGAAAAGAACTTCCGGTTGATGGCGTGTCCGAGGAGGAGAAGGTTCTATTTGCCACTCACATGCTCGAGGGAGGACGCGAATGCTTGGTGGAATTCCACGCGGGCATATTTGGAGAACCGGTATGCACTAGTTGGCTGGGAAGTGTTTAAAGCGGCTTTCTTCGACAAATACTTCCCAAAGAGCTTCAGGGGATTCAATGGAGAGAGAGTTTCTCGGTCTGGCGAGGGTCGGTCATTGTAGATGCTTATCAACGGAGGTACGAAGAGCTATTCTTCTTCGCACCGGTCGGTATGCGGGAGGAGGAGACAAAGATACGTAGGTTCACCATGGGACTACGTGGAAGCATTAGAGAACATCTGTTGGGTCCGGATAAAAGACCTACAACGAGGCGGTCGCGGGTTGCGAGGGTGATAGAGTCCGGTCGGAGGGACAGCTTCTTCGCTCAAAACAAGGGAGTGAAGAGACTCTTTGGAGAGAACTTCGAGTGGCGGTAATACTAGACCATTCCGCCCATACGGGGGCGGGACCGCTACTGACACTGCGAGAAACAACTGGCACCACGTGCCACAATTAACCAGGCCCAACCCGAATATTAAGTGTTTTTAGCGTCGACAACTTGGACATGTTGCAAGGGCTGCACGCTACCTAGGAAGCAAGCTCCCCGACAAGCCGGAGTTTATGCAGTCACCCTGAAGAGGCCGCCGCATCTACGATGTGGTAATCGAGTGCGACTTTATCCCTTACTATTTGATTTACTCTTTCGGTTGCATGAGCATATAGAACTAAGGGACAATATATTCCGGGGAATTGTAAATGTAGCCGGGTTACCCGCGGAGTATTATTTGACTGCGGGGCCACGCACTCCTTTGTTTTTGTTTCTTTTGGGAAGCGAATGGAGTTACCAATCAAGCAATTGAACCCAAGCTTGATAGTTCGCTCTCCACTAGGAGTCGAGTGGCTTTGACCAAGTATTATGGACCATGTCTTGTAAGTATCGAGGGGTCGAGACCTAGAAGCAAGCCTAGTAATACTTGAGATGGCAGATTTTGATGTCATTTTAGGAATGGATTGGCTAGGCCATCATTCGGCCGTCCTTTTATGTGGAGAAAGGAAGCCGATGCTTCTTGTGAGAGAGGGAAAGGAATATGGTTTCTCTGGAATTAAGCTATCTAGGAAGCGAAAGTTGATCCTCTCCGCCCTAAAGACTAAGAGATGCTTGGAGAAAGGGGGGAGTGGGTTATCTCGTATCCGTAGTCGACCTCACAGCGCGAGTCACTCAAGATGGAGGATATAGAGGTGGTTCGGGAGTTTCC
Organism: Protea cynaroides; assembly: GCA_028583415.1. Taxonomy (NCBI): domain Eukaryota; kingdom Viridiplantae; phylum Streptophyta; class Magnoliopsida; order Proteales; family Proteaceae; genus Protea; species Protea cynaroides. The sequence goes on from CM053273.1 coordinate 84,533,611, forward strand.
GGATGTATTTCCCCGGAGGATCTTCCGGGCTTACCCCCGGGACGGGGCTACGGAATTTGTGATAGACCTTATACCGGGTTCGGCTCCGGTGTCTAAAGCGCCATACGGGATGGCCCCAACCGAGTTAAAGGAGTTGAAGACCCAATTACAAGAATTGCTTTGGATAAGGGCTTCATACGACCTAGTATTTCGCCTTGGGGAGCACTTTTGTGTTGTTCGTCAAGAAGAAAGATGGAAGTGTACGGCTATGTATTGACTATCGTGAAGCTGAACAAGTTGACGATCAAGAATCGGTATCCCTTGCCTAGGATCGATGATCCGTTCGATCAGCTGCGGGGTGCAAAGGTTTTTTCAAAGATCGATCTCCGATCGGGTATCACCAATTGAAGATCAAGGCCGGAGATATTCGAAGGCGCTTTCGGAGCGAGGTATGGACATTATGAGTTTACGGTTATGTCTTTCGGGTTGACCAATGCTCCGGCGTCGTTTATGGAACCGATGAACCGAGTGTTCCATGACATGTTGGACACTTCGGTCATCGTATTCATCGGCGACATATTAATTTACTCTAAGGACATGGAGACTCATACGGCGCATTTGAGAGCAGCCCTACAGCGGTGAGGGACGTGAGGCTTTATGCAAAATTCAAGAAGTGCGAGTTTTGGGTGAAGGAAGTAGCTTTCTTGGGCCATGTTGTATCCTGGGGACGGTATCAAGGTGGATCCAAGCAAGATAGCTGCTATCGTAGGATGGGAAGCACCAAAATCTGTTGCGGAGATTCGTAGTTTCCTTGGGTTGGCTGGTTATTATAGAAGATTCGTGGAAGATTACTCCGGGATCGCGGTTCCACTCACCGGATTGACCAAGAAGGGAGAGAAATTTATATGGACGGATGAGTGTGAGAAGTGCTTCCGGACTTTGAAGTCAAGACTTGTCTCGCACCTATCCCGACCATCCCGAACCAAGCGTACCGTTTACTCTATATCACGGATGCTTCGGGGTTGGGTATTGGGTGTGTTCGATGCAAGGAGAACGGGTAATCGCTTACGCATCAAGACAGTTAAAAGAGCACGAGAAAAACTATCCCTACGCATGACTTGGAGCTAGCAGCGGTTATTCATGCAATCAAGACTTGGAGACACTATTTGTACGGTGAGAAGTTTCGGATCAAGTCGGATCACAAGAGCTTAACTTATCTCTTCACTCGGAAGGATCCGAATATGAGGCGGAGGAGATGGCTGGAATTGTTAAAAGATTATGATTGCGACATCCGGTACCACCGGGTAAAGCAAATGTGGTGGGCGCGCCTTAGCGCGAAAGTGGGCATCGAAGCTCGAGGCGGGACCGAGTACAAATGCCGCATTGTGTCGTTGCAGCCTCGAGTTCGATGGAAATTGATGAAGACCATATTATCGAAGCTGCGGAAGATCCGGTTGAGCAAGGCTTGATTCATAAGTTCACTATGATGTTCGCCGCATTGAAGATCTCACCGAGCCTAATTGATGAAGTCAAGGTAGCAATCCTACGGGGACCCATATCTCGGGACGGTGCGGGAAGACTTAGAGAAGGGTACGTGTAATCCCGACTTTACCTTGGAATCGGACAAAGTACTCAAGTATCGCGGACGGGTATGTATACACGAGAGCGAAGGCTGCGTATCGGAGGCCGAGTTATGGCCGAAGCTCATTACACTCCATATTCGGTACATCCGGGAAGTACCAAGATGTACCATGATCTAAGAAGACTCTATTGGTGGAGGGGTATGAAGGCGATATAGCTCGTTTCGTGTTTCAATGTCCGAATTGTCAACAAGTTAAAGCGGAGAGACAAAGACCCGCGGGTTTACTACAGCCATTACGGAACCTGCATGGAAGTGGGATTGTATCACTATGGATTTCGTCACCGGCCTACCTTTGACACCAAGGTCGGTGGATGCGGTTTGGGTTATAGTAGATCGGCTCACCAAGACATTTCGATTTATTGCGGTCGGACCTCGGTATACCATGGAGAAGCTGGCCAAGTTATATGTTGATAATATAGTCGGACTTCATGGCGTTCCGGAAAGTATAGTATCGACGAGAGATCCCCGTTTTACATCAAAAGTTCCGGGAAGGATTACGAAAGCTATGGGAACAAAGTTGAAGTTCGATACGGCTTTCCATCCTCGGACGGACGGACGGTCGGAGCGAACCATTCAAATTTTGGAAGATATGCTTCGAGCTTGTGCATTAGATTTCAAAGGAGCTTGGGATGAGAAGCTATCACTTATCGAGTTTGCTTACAACAATAGTTATCGGGCTACAATTCGGATGGCCCCATATGAAGCTCTCTATGGGAGAAAATGTCGTACACCTCTGTTATGGAATGAAGTGGGGGGAAAGAAGAATTGTAGGACCGGAGTTTGTTGAAGAAACTTGCCGAGTGATTGATCGGATCAAAGAGAGAGTAAAGACGGCTCAAGTTCGACGAAGCACTATGCGGATAATCGACGTCGAGATCCGGAGTTTGCGAGTGGGTGACAAAGTATTCTTGAAGGTGTCACCGGTGCGAGGTCCGAAACGGTTTGGTAAGAAGGGAAGCTATGCCCCGGGTATGTGGGACCATATGAGATATTGAATCGACGTGGTAATGTAGCATATCAATTGGCTCTACCACCATCTATGTCTAGCGTTCATAATGTGTTCCATGTATCATTTTCGAAGAAGTATGTCGGAGATCCATCGCATATCTTGAGCGCTGATCCTCCGGACTTGTCGAAGACTTAACTTTCGAAGTGGTGCCGTAATGCTCTCAAGCCGAAAAGTTCAGCAACTTCGAACCAAGGATATCCACTATGTAAAGGTGCATTGGAAAAGCCAAAATGTGGAGGAAATTACTTGGGAAGAAGAGAGGCGCGATGAGGAAGGAGTACCCTAACCTTTTTGACGATCAAGGTACGTTCAAATTTCGAGGCCGAAATTTCTTTTAAAGGTGGGGGAGTTGTAGTACCTACATGTAAATTTCGGGACGAAATTTCTTTTTAAGGTGGTGGAGTTGTAAGACCCGCACTCACGAAAACCCGGTCCTAAACCTTGGTTTTGTGTCGTGACGGGTCTTAGATCATCCAGAGCGGGACGGGGCAAGCGGATAACAAGCAGTGCGAAATCGGACCGAAGTCGACCAATTATACCTGATTTTGGGTATACCGGTCGATGGTACCGGATGATGGTACCGGTCGGCCGGTATGGCCTGCACGGCTATGTGCGGGAATTTGGAAATTAGTCTCTACGGGTCCCACTTTCCGATTTCGAATCCTAGAAGTTTCCTAATCCTAGTAGGGTTACTAAACCCTATTTCTAGCCTATAAATACACCATTAAACCCCTCAAATCCTTTCCATTGTCTTTCCCAAACCCTAGAGAAGAGAAAGAGCTTGGAAAGGAGAAGGAGCTAGGAAGAAGAAGGAGGTGCCGCCATTACCGTTTGTGAAGCTCTCGCTACGCTGTCAACGGTAAGTGTTTGATACCATCTTCTTACCCTATGTTAGTTATGTGGGTGGATCAATACCATGCAAAGTAGGTATTGATCTAAAACCCTAGATTGGCCAATAAAACCTAAGTTGCCGTCAAACCCTAGATTCGAGTTTCGAGATGATGTTCATCGAAGCGAGACTTGAATGAGTTAGGGATAGCTCTAACTCAAAGCCTAGACTTAGAATGGATAGGAGAAACCACGAAAATCCGTGGAGGGATGATCGACGGCGGTCGAAGAACCCATGTATGGTCTTAGGAGACATACCGGTCGACTATACCGGTTGCACATAGTGCGACCCGGTATGTTGCGACCGCTACCTCTCGGGAGGTTGGTTGTGGGGACCGGCTGACCATACCGGTCGCCGGTCTTTCCCTCTGAGCTGCGACCGGTACATGCCACCGGTCGGCTCCGTGAGGGTTTGTGATCCATGTTGGTTTCCGACCAACATGAAACCCTAAATAATATATTCTAATGAAACCCTAATATTATGTAGGGACGTTGTGACTTATCGTTTGGATCTTGCGACGTGGAACAAGTTATTGAGCGAGCGTCGGGTAAGGGAATCGACCTAAACCTAATAATTAATGGACGATAAATCGTTGTTAATCATTGAATATCCGTGATGTGATGTTTGTGCATATTCACATGCCATCCTTTACTTTCGGCTATTATTATTGTTCATGCATTCATAGGATGTGATTGTTAGGCATGTGATTGTTTTTCGTTGGTGTGTGGAGTGGGGCATGGGCATGGGATCGCTCTTCACACGGCACCTTTTGTAGTATTCTATCTTAACATGCTTGGTACGGATAGGGTATCGGGGGGAAGATCGGTGGTACGTTGGTCTCCGATATTGATGTTGTCCCGACCATCGTTGGGTGGTACCGAGGATTCGGAGTCGATTTGCCTTGTCCACGATGCTTTAGCTCTATCTCTATGCCGTAGGGTGTCGTGTTGGGATAGGGTCTCACTGCGTATTGTTTCTATCCTAGTGGGTTAGTTGCGGATGGGGTATCGGGGGGAGGTGAGGTCTAGGAGGTCTCAGGCCCGGCGCCCGCGCTCTAGCTCTATCTCTATGCCGTAGACGGCTGTCTTTGGGATAGAGCATACATTGTTGACATATAGGATTGGTTAGTTGCGAGCCCGGTTTGCGAGCCACGGCCCGATAGGGGCTTAGGTCTTGGTATGGGTAGAGTATCGGGGGAGGTGCGGGTATACCTTAGCTCTATCTCTATTCCATGATGGGTGCATGTGGGTTGGTGGTAGTGTGATTCTTGTGCGACGCCACACACTCGTGTATAGAGGTGCGGGGGCCACCAAACCTTTCTATAGCACATTGCAAACTTAAAACCCGGACCACGACATAAAATGATTGTTACTCATGCATAATCTTGTGAAAGCCTCGATTGCCTTCTCGAGCTGTGTTGTGTGCTCACCCTTTGTATATACATTGTTTTAGATCCGGATGCAGGTTATCTTGTGGATGATTACGTAAACGCTCCGGCGTATGGTGGTTGCTGCGACGTTAGGCGTACGAGCGGGGACGGGGCGAGCATGACGCTTCATGCGAGTGCCCTTTCTCGCGTGTACTGTGATGGATTTTATTTATTGGTTTCGATTATTTTTGGTTTGTTATTAAGAGATGTAATAGATTATTATTTTATGATTGAATTTGAATAATGGGATATTTATTTAAATTATCAATAGATGCTCGATTCATTCTATTTAAAGTCTTCCGTTTGTACATTTATATTCGATTGTGGTTATGTGTAATTGGTTTGTATGGGTGGACACGGCCTCTATTCGAGATCTGGTGTGAACCGTTGGTTCAATGACGGTTCCTTCCCCAAAACAAGTTGGGTATAAATTTTGGGGGGGTAAAAACACCACACAAACCCCCCCTTATAAATATACCAAGTTCCGAAGGTAAACCATCCCATTTTGCATTGAAGTCTCTTTACAGCCCCACTACTTCTCGGAACTCATATTCCATTTGGGTTATATCTTTGTGTTTCATTGCAACTCATTTTTGCCACTCAATTTCTACAACCCAAAAAAATTTAAAAGCAAAAAAGAAAAAAAAAAAAAAAAAAAATTTTAGAAAAAAAAAAAAAAAAAAAATTTTTCAAACCCCCCCCCCCCAACCCCCCCCACTCCATTGTTTGGAGTAGAGTCACCATCGTTAAAAGTGCATAAGTCTCGATTCCCTATATATGAATTCTTGTAATTGCCCTCTTCTGGTCCTTGCGCTCCACGATATCTCTATTCTACATACGAAGGGTGTCTTTGGTATTATATTTATTTTTATTTTTTTCTGACATATTTTTGTTTTTGTAGGTGTTTGGTATCATTATGTGGGTGTTGTTTCTGAAAAGAAAAAAAAATTAAAAATAACCCCAAAAAAAAAAGATGTCAAGACTTCTTTTTAAATTTTTTTGCAAAAAACACATCTTGATAGTTTTTAGGTAATAAGTTAATGAGCATGTGTTTTTAAGCAAGAAGTTAATGAGCATGTGCTTCTCATCCCCTCCGCTCTCTTTCTCTCTCTTTGTTTCATGGATTCAACCATCATAAAACATTGTTTTTGGCTATCCAACCTCCAATCCATTCCGTTTTGTTGGATATCAAATATAGTAAAAAAAAGGTAAGGGTTTCTAAATTTCAAGTCGATTGGAAAATGGGATCACTAATATCAAGATTTGAAAATTCTACAACTTTAAGAAATTACATTATTGTTCTTGAATTCTCCCACCTCAGTTGTATTTTTCTGACCGTCCAACCTCCGATTAGATCCATTGGATGTTAAAGCTATGAAAAAAAAGGTAAGGGTGTCAAAATTTCAGGTCAATCGGAATAGTGGATCAAATATATCATGGCTCGAAATTTTTGCAACTTGAAGAAACAAAAGCACATTTTCATTTTTAATAAAATACTAAACTGATTTCTCATTCTATAATCCATTGTTCCTATCAAACAACATAAATTACTTGTACATCCCCTGTACTATGGACTATTTCCACTAGCCACCTAGTAATTTCTGACAATTACAACCACTCTCATATAACTGATGGTAAAAACTCAAAAAATTAAAAAAAATAGTTTTACCCCTAATGGGTTTAGTTGAAATGACAACTAAACCCCGATACCGAGAGCTTCAAGGCCTAGGTCCCCATCATCTCTTCTTCACTAGTTGTTGTTGTGGGATTACAAATATCAACTACTGCTAATTCCCCATGTCGGCTTGGCAGAATGAGAGATAGACCCAATGCATTTGAGATGAAGAAGAGGAAGATGACCCAAAGTGAAAATCAGCATCATCAGGAGGCCTAGCTTCTCCACTTAATAGAAAGAGTTGTCTCGTAACGTAACTCGACTGTGTAGTCGCATTATCGTTATTTGCCTCATCATTGTCTTCATTGTCATCGTCTTTGATCTCAACAGTATCGGTGTTGTCACTTCGCCTCTTAAGAAGATCAAAGCCGTAGGTGAAGAGGTCATTGGCACCACCATGTCGCCTGACTTAAGTGGAGCAATCATTGTCGCCTCCATTGTTGAAAACTTTAGTATTAATGACTAATGAATTAGAAGTCCCGAAGTCGTCCACTTGGCCTCTGGAACCATTGGGAAGATTGTTCACCATGGTCTCATCTTCATCATAGGTGGAATCCGCCGAAATAAATTATCATTGCTATTCCTATCACTGATGAAGAGATATGGGGGGCCAAATACATGATACAATATATATGATTATAAGAAAATTTTAATTTGTAAATTTGGTACCATCTCTTTGGATTTGTTCCCATCATTTGCATTGTGTTTATGTGTTCATCTCAATAAGGCCCAATAGTTATTGCCGCCATGAAGTTGAGAATCTTCCCTTTTCAATTGCTCCTTGCAACCTTCTTTGCCTTTTCGGGAGAGGGTCTTTTGTTGTGAGTGCAAACTAATGCCGCTACCGAGACTAGTGTTGTCTGCATAGAACAAGAACAACTCTTTTTCCGCCACAACTTCACAAGTAGCAATGACTTCATAATGAATGGAGAGAGAATGAAATAGATTTGTGTGCGATTGTGCGTATCTTAAGGGCCTTGGATCCTCTGCAGTCTTATTAGGACCGTTGGATTGCATTGGTGCATATGTAGATGCGTTCTCAACAGTCCGAATGGAGTTGCAGGAAACCTAAGCCCCTATCTTGAGCCCTTTCTTTGTTGCTTTCATCGTTGTAAATAATTTGATTTGCAGTTGCACAGGAAGTCATAGGATGAGACAACAACCACTTCCAAAACCACGATGATCAACATATGATGATGGCCATAGTTAAAAATATGATGATGGCCATAGTTAAAAGTGGAGTGGTCGCGACGTAAAAGAGGATTCTGTTCATGTTTTCAAATTAAAGTTGGAGGGTAAAAATGGAACTTTATGTCTCATTAAAGGTAAAAAAGATATTTCATTATCCATTAAGGGTAGTTTTGTCATTAATAGATTAGGGATGTATTGACATCTGCATCTAACGGAAATCAATTAGCGGATTAGGACTGTGTGTAGTACATTTGATTAAATTGATTTAAAAAAAAAAGAAAAAGAAAAATTTTTGATACCAGACAAAGGAGCCTTGAACTTAAATTTTTTTTATTTTTTGGTAAAATATTATAGGAACTTGATAGGTCCACTGAGTTTGTAGGTTTGCATATCTATCGTAATTTACTCCCACGGTACAGAGTACATGTGATCATGAACACTATTATATAACTTCCCTTAAGTTCATTTACATATTAGGAACTTGAAAGATGCCCAGATGTTAGTGGTTTGCCGCGTGTCAATCATAATTTAATCCAACGGTCCAGAATCCCTGAGATCATCAACACTATATAACTCCCTGAACCTGATTCTGCTAGGTTTTTGGGCTGCTTCTCTGTCACTGTAGCCCCGTTCTGTCGTATCGAACTCCAGATTCTTAAACCTCACCGCGGAGCAGAACAGATAAGCAGTGGTTTAAAGGAGGTAAGGACGGAAGAGAATAAGAAAGAGACGAGTGAGAAAGTGAGTGAAAGTGATAATCCATGGCGTCGTCCTCCGCCAACTTATGGGTTTTGCTGGGATTGGGTTTGGCCGGAATCATACTCATGACCAGGAAATTGAAGAAAGCTGTCAAAGAAGATTTCGGCGCTTTTGTTGAGAGGTTTCAGCTTCTGCCTCCTCCTCAGCCTGCACCTCCCAAAGCTCCTCACCCTTTGACGGGTTTATCCTTCGCCGTCTCAGACGTGTGAGTAAATGATGTCTGCTTCCTTTGAATTCTCTGTTTTATTGTGTTTTACTTTGCCATGTTGAATTTGGGTTTCGGGTTCTATCGGTGCCCTGTTGTTTGAATGCTATATATGTATTTTTCTTCAATTCGAGTATGTGCAGGTACAATTTTAGTTATCATCTTAAATCACTATTCATCTAAGGCAAGCAATGAAGCTGCCTTTTGCTTGTTGCTCTCAGAACTAACAGATGGCGGCTTCTAAGTTCCCGCATTCAAACCACATCCATTTAATTCTATATTTTTTCATTATATGCTTCTGTGAATCAGGGATAGATCCATGTAGGATTTGATTGGCGGACTATATCAATCAATGGTCTTTTTGTACTGTTTTTATTGACCAGTGGCTGTTACTCATCTTCATGTTAATATTAAATTTACCTTCACTAGGACGGTCTTCTAAATGCTTGATAGGGCTGACTAGTCATGGATGCAAACCATGGGGTCCATGCTCCTCCTTTGAGTTACGCAATAGTGGGTGGTGTATATTAAGTGTTCGGATATCCTCAAACTTCCTTTTGTCTGATATTCTCCTCGTTAGGGCATTGACTTGATTCTGACATTGAGATGTATTTTGATATACCTTCAGCAACTATGATTAGCTTTCCTTGAATTCTTTATTCATTGATCAATGAGTCAAAGTATTGATATGGTAACAAGCTATGTCTTTCTTTTCTCTTCAATTACTGTGCCTTTGGAATTCTCAGTGAGTTATATGGATTCTATTCTTCTTCTGCTTCCCCTCTCTCTCTTTTCATTCAATCAATAATTATAGATAATTATAGAAATTGTTAAAAAGAATGGAAAAAAGAGAATGAAGTCCTCACCACAGCCTTAAGAGAAGCTGCAGGAAGCACCCTAATTTGGTCCACAAAGGAACAATAAACCTTGTTTGGCAGACGTATTGGGTTTCACATTATTGAGATGTTCACAGATGAAGTAAACTAATGCATATGTCTGAGGATGTGATAAAATGTCTGTAGTACACTAGCTGGCTGCTCTTACCAAATAATGGCCATAGGGCTCCTGTCCACATGTTGCTGTGTTATACCATTAGTGAGCCTTCTGAGTCAATGTAATTGAGATAGTTGAACTCGGGCCTTGTAAAATCCGAATGAAGTTGCTTTGAGCTGGTTGGAGAAATATTGTCAGTATATAGAAATCCAATCTGAGGGGAGCTAAGGCTAGTTGATTGCCTTCTGTTCTGGGATCATTCAAGAGGCTCAATGCAGATGTGATGTAGGGATCAAAGTTTATCTTGGGATCATTTGTTTGGGTTAGTTGGGGCAATGCAAAACTGTATTTTGATTTTATTTAAATAGGGAGATCTTTAATGTGGTCACACAGGCTGCTGATGGTTATCCCAAATTCTCTCTATGTCTAAAACTTGTTGATCTCTAACTCATCCTATTTATCAATCCTCATTTTCTTCTATTTGTTCTCATCCATAATATCCCACAAGTACTTGTGAAATTCCTCTGTATCCTAAGCTGCCTTTGTGTGGGATTGTAGTGCTTCCTCTCATCCTAAATATTCAAAACCATTTTCACCTGTAGTCTACAAGTCGGCAAGGATCTTCAATCACTTGCTGTCCCTAGCTCCAAATGTCTGGAATTCTCTAGTGAACAACTACCTAACTGATATTTAGCTGGAATCAAGTCTGGGGCCTATTACTCACTAGCTGCGCTATTTCAGCTGACAATCTTCATTCTTTGACGTGACTTTGTTCTCTAGCCTAACTTTTATTTTACATATACTATACTTGTTCTTCAAGTCAGCTTTCATTTCCTGCCTGAAAGTTTTGGATTTCTGATGTAGTTCATCATGGGTAGCCCACGAAAGGGATTTGAGCTGCCCTTGTGTTGATGGGCTACAAGCTTTACTGCCCAATTCTGGTCTTGCCGCAAGCCCATGTCAGTTAGCCCAGCCAACAACTATAGTTTTAGAAGATATTGATGGCGGAGATCATATGGGTCCCACAAAATTTTATAGCAGGTCTTTGGAAGATATTAATTGGCCAGCAAGAATCGAGATTGAGGATGTTGAACGTTGGACATATGTGCCATGGGAGTATATAGTTTTATGTGTTAGATTTTAGTATATGATGCTATTAAGTATAACGTGTAGGGTGTCACCGTATACGGTGATGTTTTGTAGCTAGGTGGTTAGTTTTCTTTATGATTAAGTATTTTCTTTATGTGTTTAAGTCGGCTAGACTATGATTAGCTTCTTTTCTTTAGTCGATTGCTTTATTGGGGCTAATCATGTAATTTTGTCTTTCTTAATTATCAATAAATATAAACCTTTGGAAGTAGCATTCTGAAGCATGAATTCTCTCCCTCCAGTTCCATCTTCTTCCTTCTCCTTATCTCTTCCTCTCTTCCTTCCTTATTTCCTCACAGTGGAAGCTTTTGAGAAGATTTGTGCAAGATCCAAGTTGTTAGAAGTTTCTATTTTTGAGTTGATTGCTTTCCAAGTAAGGTTGCTCCACAAGAAAATCCAGCTACAAGTTATCCATGTATGGATGGCTGTTGTCTCTTAATTTCTGTGTGATTCAGATTTGATTATGAGATTCGTTTTACCTAGTGAGAAGCTATGATGTGTTGATGAGATATCAATTAAGTCCAAGGTTGGAAACCAAGGTTCATATCCTTTTCTTCTTCTCTTTCTTCCCCTCCATTAAACAAGTAAGTATTCTGCAAATTTTTTCTTGTGAAAGGGCTGTTTATAGATCTGATTTCAATCCACTTGTTTCTTCAATCAACGACGGTTCTGGGTTTAATCTCTTCTCAAAGTGGTATGATACTGGTTCTGTTAGTCTATTTTGTACTTTGTATTGCATAACAGTCTCAAACCAGATCCACCATGCCCCACGGTTTTGGCTGCTAACCTAGCTCTCGAGTTTCATTGAACTTTGGGTTTCAGTTTCATTTATCCTTGGTTTTGAATTCTGTTTATTACCTGACTTTAATGCACTAATTATTCCATCAGTTACTGAATTGATTTCACCCATTCGTTGCATTCCATACACTGAATTTATCATCCCAGATGATATCAGTATAATAATCCATTATGTGCTTGCTGTTATGATGCCTATATGAACTGAAATTCATCCATTATTGCTGCCATCGATTTCTGGTTAGCAAGAGCTCTAGTTCCACAAGGAATTGAATTCTCCTAATTGGATATCCAGTTGTTGGATTGAGTTCATCCTTTGATATCTTGTTCTCTTCCATAATTGATGCACTGTTGCAACTTCTTTTTTGAAGAATGATCCTGCATGGAATTAGTTCCTAGTAGTCTATTTGGGGGATTTGTTTTACATCAATTCTTTTCCCATTTCTCTAAACTTAGTATTTTTGTTTGTGTCCCAAACTATGAATATTCTCATTCTTCTTCGTTTTCCTTTCCAACAAATAAATTGCAGCATCATCTAGCTATAAATGGGTGGCATTTGCTTATCCTTGTCATTCCAAGGTTCACTCCAAATTAGAAGTTGGGACCTTGCATTGCTTTTGTGGTTTTGTGATCCATATGCATGGAAGGAGAGAAACTTGCAATTTTTAACAGAAAGGTAGATATCCTTGCATGGTTGCTCCGTAGTTTGTTTTACCTGTTTGATGAATTTACCTGCGAGTTATTATCTACAATTTTTTTATTGCAATTATTCTTGAGTTGATTTGTATTGAGTCTTGAAACTTGAATTTAATAGTCTTCACCTTGTTGATTACTGGTTATCCACTTATTATAAATAACTCTTATGCTCTTTCATCTCTGAAACTTTTCCCATCTCATCGACATGGTGAAAATATTGATTTTTTCATGATTTCCAGATTTGATATCAATGGATACATTACTGGGTTTGGCAATCCAGACTGGATCAGGACACATGAGGCTGCTGCTCGAACATCTCCTGTGGTTTCAGCAGTCATTGAAGGAGGGGCCACTTGTGTTGGGAAAACTGTTGTGGATGAAATGGCATATTGGTTAGAACTTAACTCATGCTCTTTTGGCTCTTTAAATTTCATATATCGTGGTGGTCGATTTAGCTGTAGTAGTATTCTTATTGCAGTAGTAGTTTTGTCGTTTTTATTCAGTTATTTTATCACATAGATGGTGGCAAGGTTTAAAATCTCGGGTTTCGGAGGAGTCTCGGCCTCCTCCGAAACCGCCCTCGGCGAGATCTTGCCGAGACAGTGTATTTTGTCCAAGGCTGTCTCGGTGGCCAAAATGCATTTTTTAGGTCTCCAACTTCAGGGGAACCTCATTTTTACATACATAAACACATTTAGAATATAAAATTATAAAAATAATGACTCTTTGTGGTTGTTTGGGTTTACACCCATGTTTTGACAGTCAACGCTGAAGTCTGTTGTAAATTTAGGTTAATATTAGCTATTATATTCAATGAAATATGGTAAATGAGACAATAACATAATGCACTAGGGGAAAGAGAAACAAAATAATACTTCATTATAAATCATTACATCATAGTTCAAATTAAGGGTGTCAAAAATGGGCCCGGCCCGGTAGCACGGACCGAGCCGGCCCGATATAACCCGAACCCAGCCCGAACCGAACCTTAATGGACAGGTTTCGGTCTCGGCTTGTAAAGCCCGACACCGTTTCAGCCTAGACCAAAACCAAAACGTACCGACCCGTTAAGAAGCCCGAACTAGCCCGAATCAATAATACCCAACCCGAACACCGGTAAGGTCCATCTGGGCCCAGTTTCTTAATTTTAATGGTTTTAAATTTTGATGGATTATATTACACTATTATAGTTCATTTCTTGATCCGAAAGATTATGTAAATCTATAGTTGAAAAGAGTATGTTAATTGTTACAATTTACTAAATTACATACATATAGAAGGGATGATGTTAATTTTATAGATAGAAATAATAAAATAGGCTATATATCTTACATATAAAATAGGCCCGATAAGCTTGATAAGCCCGGTCCGGACCGAACCAGCCCGAAATCACCTCAATAAGCCCAGCCCGATAACAAACCGACACCGGACCAGCCTGTTAGTTATTGTGTCCAGCGCAGCCCAACCCAGCCCGAACTCTTAATGGACATGTTTTGGGCTGGGCTTATAAAACCCGACACCGGTTCAGCCGGGACCGAAATCAGCCCAGACCGGCCCGTTGACACCCTTAGTTCAAATATTCAATATTGAATGATCCCATAGTCCCCTGTGCCCATAGTCCACAATTCCACAATCCTCATACAGATACAATGTCTAGTAATACGTAGAGTGTCGTGGATGATCCATCTTACTATCATCATACATTTGGGAAAGTTGTCGCGCAAATTGTCTTCCAATTGAGCAACATAATCTTCCCATGACATTCTTGATGCAAAGTAGTTTTGGTAGTCTTGCACATGATTCATAAATATAACATCAGTAGTTGTCCGAAGGATACCTATCTTTGGGAAGAATGGAAAAACTTCTGAAGTAGTACTCTGGTGCGTAGACTCTTGCGGAAGTACTGATGGAACGGAATAGAAGTTGGTTGATCCACTCTGACTCCGTGTCTGTGCTCCTGCATCTGAACCATCGTCGAAGGAAGAACCATATGTAGTCGCAGTGGGATAGGAGACGAAGTTGATATCAACATAATCATTTGAGGTGTATGCTGAACCAGTGGTGTATCCAGGAAAATTCCACTGCTCCTGTCCACTGTAGTAACTGCTATTCTCCTCCACACTCAATCCTCGTAAGTCAGAAGAGAGGCTATCAACGTCGACGTCCATCGTGCTACTGCAATCAACATCTTCATCATGTTGAGAATGGGAATGATGCCGAGGCCTACGCGAATACGAAGTTGGTCTACGTGATGAGGGTGGCGCACGTGCACCATGGTCATCATCCTGTGTTGTATGAGTGTACTGGCTCTCCCCAGTGTATCTAACAGGTGATGCTCGTGGCTCTGGATCAGCCCCAATATTGACAATAGTGGCTCGACCTCCACGCCCACCCCTATGATCAATACCACTAGCTCCACTACCACTCCAACTCCACTCAGGATCATCTGTATCAGTGCCAGCAGGAGGGTCAAACGGCACGGGTGACCGTGTATGGACTCGACCCTCTTCCGAGGCTAAAAACTCGTCGACATCGGTATCCAAATGGCTGGCCAAATGGGAGTCAGGCATCCCCCCGGGCTCATCCATCACAGGTACTTCTCTGTCCCGCACCCACTCTACTAATGGATCTTCCTCTTCAGAGTCAAGCTGGAAGATGTTGGCGCGCTCGAGCGGGGTATCATCCTCCTTATCATGAAACATGTTTTGCACCCTCAGCCTCATGTTGTAATGCACAAAGACCAAGTCATTTAGCCGTTGGGAGCCAAGTCGATTCCGCCTCTTTGAATGAATGAGGTTGAAAGTACTCCAGTTTCGCTCACAGCCAGACGCAGAGCATGTCTGAGCTAACACTCTACTTGCTATCTTCTTCAGAGCAGGTGCATCTTTACCATACAACACTCACCATTCAGTTGCACAAGAACAATAACATATTTTAATTTCGTATGTCATTTAAACGTAATACATAAAACATAAGATAATTTAATTTCGTATGTCATTTAAACGTAATACATACATGGCTCATTTTTGTCACGTCCAGCCACTGCAGCGGGGAACCCAAAACTCCTACAGGCTTCCCTGAAGGTTTTAATCTACACACAATCGAAAACTTATAAATATTTGCAATTACAATATATAGTTTTATCGCACTAGCAATAGCAGTAACCAGTACAATTAGTGTCACGGCGATCATATTTCCAGTAATTGAAGCACACAACTCACCTTTAGGTTTGCCAATGCCTGTGCTTGGGGATCTGGCTCCAACTTTGCAACCACTAGCTTCACTGCCTCAATGAGTTCTGCGTTCGTCCCAAGTACATGCGTATATTAGTACTTGGGGTTCAAATAGTAGGCTGAAATATTTGACAGTGGACACATGGTTAAAGCAAATAAAAATTATATTGGTACATAAGTAACACTGAAGTAAATACATCATCAAATTTACTCACCAGCCTTATGCAATGGATGCATGAGTTGGCTCTCCATCGGTCATTGATGATCTTTATATAATTCTTGTAGCCATGTGGTATCAAAGCTTTAACACGTACTTTCAATGCGTCCACAGCAGCATAAAGAAGTGGCATGGTAGGTTTTCGCTCAGTATCTACCAATCTCAACACCTGTACTACATGATGCAACACCCTGACTACCACCTTCACATTTTGCCAAAATTCGTCTGAAGCGATGGTACTCTGTGCTTCCACTCCCTGGGGGGTAGCTGATTGTCTCCACGAAAACCAATCCTCAGATGCAAACATCGATCTGAGTCCGGCCATCTTCGCCTCAAAGCTCTTCAATGCTATGAAGTTCGTAGCGAATCTGGTGATGCCTGGTCTGACCAAGTCCCCTCCACATCTCTCCCTGAGCATGTTCAAGGAATAACTATGGTTGTAGATGAAAGTGGTTACTTGTCTTGCTTGCTCAACCACTCTCTTGACTTTACTTATCTTGCCCATGTCCTTCAACATCAAATCAATACAATGGGCAGCACATGGAGTCCAGAAGAGATTGTAGTTGGCATTGTTCATTAACATCTCCCCTGCCTTCTTAAAATTGCTGCCGGTGTCCGTCACAATCTGGACAACATTCTGAGCTCCCACCTCAACCACCATCTCTTGCAACAGCCCATAAATATAATCTGCATCTTTTACTTCAGCTGATGCATCAACAGACCAAAGGAACACTGTCCTCCCATCACAGTAAACCATGAAATTGATGATGGACTTTCTGGTAGGACCAGTCCAACCATCACACATAATAGTTACTCCTAAATCTTCCCAATTCTTCTTCTGGCCTAGAATCCAGTCTTATATTTCCTTCTTATGTAGAGGCAAATAATGAGTCATTAACTCATATTGATTTGGCCCTCTAATCCCTGTACCTGCCTCAGCAACTGCATTTAGCATGCTCTGAAAGAAAGGGCCTGTGGTGGCGTTTGCTGGGATGCCATGATAAAACGACCACTTAGAGTAAGAATACCCTACTGACTCCCTATTCTTTCCCCTAAACATTGCCTTTATTTTTTTTTGCTTACTACCTTGATTCGTAAAGACTCTGGGATCTTGCTGTAGAACTTGAACATAATCATCCCGTCCCCGTGGCTGAGGCACAGGTTCTTCCCTTCTACTTCGTGATCTAGAAAGCCAAGAACCAATCCCTTTGCTCCGTCTCTGTGGCTCAGGCTCAGCAAATCCACAACCACGCCACCTGCTCCAGATTTACCTGCTCCTGTCCGTCTCCTTTCTGCATCTGATCTAAGGGTTTCTCTACTAGCCATTGCCGCATGACGCATTTGTCTTGCCTCTGCCTCTGTCATATCTTCTACATCCCATCCCTCAGCCTCATGTTCTTCACTGGATTCTGGTATGGTGCCTCGAATTGCCTCTTCAAAATGTTATTTTTCTCTTTCCATTGCTGCCCTCCTCTGCCTCCCTCCCCTCAGCTGTTCACCTATGGCCCTGGATATCTCCACAGGACACTGCGGACATTTGGAAACATCTTTGCCCAATCCACTCAAGTGTTGCTTCAGTCTTGTGATTCAGTCTTGTGATGCCGCCAGACTGAAGCTTCTTTCCACAAAAATTACACTGGGTCTTCTTCCTATCACCCTGAAGGGCAGTCGCATACTGCCATGCAGGGTCAGTTTGGGAACCGGTACCGTCTCCCCCATCGTCTGCCCCAGAACTTGGTCTCAACATAATTTCCAAGCACTGTTTCATACAAAACACAAACTTTAATAACCTTACAAACTTGAACAAAGCAGAAATTACATTTCAAAATTTTTCTCATATTTTAAATGCAATCAGAACATTTTTCCTTATTTTTTTCGATTTTATAGCTTTTTAAATCAATTTTAAATTAATTTTTAATTGCTGAAAATTATTTTTTTAATATAAATAATTCAAAAAAAAAAAAAAATACAACCACCGAAATCAAAATCTGAAAGACAGTAGATCGGCCAACGGTGATTAACATATAAATAGGTCATCATCATCAAATGAGTAATAATAAAAATTATTTTAAATTTTAATTGCTGAAAATTCATTTTTAAATGCAAATAATTGAAAAAAATACCTACAACAATCAAAATCGAAATTTGAAACCGTGAGCTTGTAGATCGGGCTCACGTATCTAACATATAAAAATTTCATTACATTCTAGAAATTTTTTTTTTCTCCCTCATAGTCTCATGTAAAAATCTCATTTTTCGGCAAGAAACTTACTTTCAACAGTTGATATGAAGCTTTTACAGCAATCCCCGCAGTTCGAAGCACCACCCGTTGCAAGTTAAAAGTCCAAACAAAGAAAGAATGGGGGAAGAAATGAAAAAACCATGAAAAAACTAAGAAAAAAGAGGAAGGAGCAGTCTCGGTCGAGTTCTCGACCGAGAACAACCCTTCTCTCTTTTATGAAAGAGAAAAAAAAGAAGCAAAAAGCATATTCTCTCCGAGATCTTGCGAGATCTCGGCGTGAACATGTAAATGCCGAGACGAAAAGGGTTATCGACCCTATTTTCGTCTCGGTTAGTTGCGAAATTGGCGAGATCTCGGCTCGCCGAGATTTTATTCCATGGATGGTGGTTGTTGTTCACTTGTTCCTTAGCATTGAACAGCATTGTGGACTTACTTTGAAGATCTTGCTTTGAGCACAACACTTGTCAATGAATAGCTCGATCTGTGTATCTACTGCTTCAGTATTCTATATGCATTTATATGTGTGATGTAGATAAGTTTCTGGGCCAGAAGCACAGCCGCAGGAACCTCAAGGCCCATAAGTGCTAGTTGGGTCATGGTTCGACAGACCTTTGGGCCAATCAGCTTTGGCTGGGCCATCCCAAATGGGTTAGCTGTTTGCTCGTTCACTCGAAACCAGAATCGTGGGGGACCATTAGGCTAGATTCTATTTTGTAATCTTGCTTTATTTACTTTCTATTTTTGTTATTAACTTGGTGGTCAAGTCTTGGGATTTAGAAGATCAGAGTTTCTATTTTGTGTATTGACTAAGTCCTTAAGATTAATAGCTTGGGAGCCGAGTTTGTAACTTTCTATTTTTCAGTTTTAACAACTTGGGACTAGTTTCTAATTCAGTTAATAGCATCCATTATATATGTAAGGGTCCATAGAGACATCCCCATGATTTTGACGATGAATAAAATTATTGGCTACTTTTGCCTATTGCTGTGAGAGAGTGAGGAGAGATTCCTATAGTTTCTGAGAGACCACCAAGGCCATAGGTAAGAGGCCTTGATGATATCCCCACCCCTTTTATCCTTCTTCTTCCATTCTTGGTTCTTGTGTTTGCTTGTGTTCTGCAACCTACTTCTTGATGTAGGCTATCCTAGGGTCTCTAGTTTAACCTAGCCTAACACGATGAACTAACACAAAGGTTATTGAAATAACTAACTAATGGGCAGGGACTGTTATGGGCAGCAACTCACATGACATGCTTACGAGATTAGTTTCATGATAACCACAAGTAAATAATAACATAAAGCCAAGTAACATGATCAACTAAGCAATAGTCACTTAGGTTTCATGTTATGTTCATACTAAACCATAGGTTAAGAAGCACTATCGTGCAGAAGATTTCAAAACTCCTAAACTAACAAGATTAAATGCCTAGGAACTGAATAAACCTATAAACATGTAAAAACAGTAACTTTTCAATAATTAAAGATATGATTACTAACCAAAACAGTGCTAAAACGACGGCTCAGTTGTAAAGAAACTTCACATAATGCTGCCCATGCTAATAAGTATTAAACATGACAAGATTATGGTAGAATTTATGTGGAATGGATTTACAGCAAATGATATGTGTACAGAAACGATAAACAACAAGCAATGGGAAGAAACGATAACATGAAACGGCAATATAGTAAACCAGAAAAATTGATAACAGAGATAAGCTTCCTGAATTGAAACAAGTAGTCTGCTGTGATGTGTTACAGCAGTGGGGTTTTGGGTTAATTCTTAATATCCATCGACAAAAACATCCAAGAACAGAAAGGGAAAAGAACATTGTCGGGAACAGTACAGAAAACAGGGGAAGGGAAATTCTGTAATTAGAAAAGAGAGAGGGATAGGAAGATAAGAGAAAGAAAGGGGAAGGAAGTGATCTGTCGGGCAGATCAGCAAGGGGGGGAGGGGAAGCGTACCTGTCTTCAGGAGAGAGAAAAACCGAGAGAGATAAGGGAGTTGGGATGTTTCATACCTGCAAAGAGAGAGAAGAGAGAGACGAGAGAGAGAGAGAGAGCACAAGAGCTGTTTTCCCTTTTTTTTTTTTTTTTTTTTTCTGTAATCAATAATCATCATCTGATTTTTCTCATTAATAAAAAAGGCCTTTATAAGGCTTACAATCCTAATTAGAGTATAACTTTAAATACTAATAAAAACAAACAAAATCATAAGCTAATTAAACAACTGAATTTAAAACCATTGTCAAAAGGAAGGGGCCCATAACTCTAACAGAATAAAAGAACTAGAGCCCACGTTTAAGGGGTGCGTGGGTCCACCATAAAAGAAATAAAATAAATAAAAAAGAGTCCTAAAACTAATGGACTACTGACTGAGAGTCCTAAACTATGGGACTGAGATGATGTCCTCATCACTTCTATTTTGAAGGTATTTAAGCTATTGTTATTGCTTCATTGAGTTTCTGGTTTGAAGGCTGAGAACTTCCCAGCGATGCTACTGTTTTAGTCTTTCTTTGTAACAAAATAGAAAAATAAGAGAAGGTGTAGAGATTCAATGTGTACTGCTCCTCTCCTTGTAGCTTGTATTTATAGAAAATAGAAAACAATTTTTTTTGGATAGGTTGGCCCCAAGGAGATTTGAACTCATGACCTCTTAATTCTGAGGTGTTGGTCTTTACCAACTGAGCTATCCCCTTGGGGTAATAGAAAACAATTATTACATAGGATCTAAGACTCTACAAGTCAGAGCCCTAATCACAAACCAAAGACAAAGTAAACTCAAAATAGGAAAAGGAAACTAAAAAACTTAATTGGTAAGGGAAACTAATTAAGCAAACTAATAAACTAATTAAGAGTCCATATACTAATGGAAGTCCAAGTCCTAGAACCTAGCACTAACTGCTTTGACTAATGCAAAGCAGTGTACGGTTACATTTTATTACGTTAACACCCCCCTCAAGTTGGAGCATGGGGGAATGTGAGAGCTTTAGCTTGAAATAATGTAGCAGTGGAAGTAGCAGTTGTAGTAGTAGGAGCAGTAGCAGTAGTAGTGGCTGCAATAGTGGTAGTAGCAGCACAGGCTCATAGTATAGGTCACTGTGAACTAAGTAGTAGTAATAGTACAGTATAAGTCACTGTGAACTAAGTAGTAGTAGCAGCAATAGTAGCAGGAGTAGTAATAGTGGTGGCTGCACACCTAATGGAAAACTTTAAATGACCCTCAAAATGACAACCTAGGGGATTGCTCTAATACTATGTAACAAAATAGAAAAATAAGAGAAGATGTAGAAAATCGATGTGTACTACTCCTTTCCTTGTAGTTTGTATTTATAGAAAGTAGAAAACAACTATTACATAGGATCTATGACTCTACATGATGCAGACAAAGATCTGTTGGATAAGAATCTTCTTAGGATTTAATTTAGATTTCTTAGCAATTTTTAATTCTATTGATTTAGGTTTATTTTAGAGGTGGGCCATGGGTTTGTTTATTTGCTTATTTTATTTTTCATTTAGTTAGTAATTGTAATAAGAGTGTGAAACCTAATAAATAGGCACACTTCTAGCTAGAGCCTAATTAGGTTTAAGAGTTTTATTTTATTTTTATCTATTTATTTAGAATTATTTTGTGGGCCCCCTTCCCCTTTTAGACGTGAACTCTACTAGTTTTAGTTTTAGGTAGTTTTGAGTTCCTTTAGGACTCTATTTTTTGATTGTTTTTATTTAGAATCCTATTGGGATTAGGATTGTGATTGTAAGCCTATTTAATAGGTAGTTTTATTAATGAAAGAGAGGAATGAGGAATTAAAAAAAAAAGAAAAAGAAAAGAAAAGCAACGTGGACTTTGTTTCTCTCTCTCTTTCTCTCGGCTCTCCTATCCCTCTCGACCTCCCCTTCTCTTGGCACGGTAAGCCTTCCCTTCCCCTCTTGGTTCTTGGTGAGGTTCTTCTCCTCTTTCCTTCTCCTTACTTCCTTTCCCTTTCCTTTTCTGTCAGTGTTCCAATCTTTTCTCTCATGAGATTCAGCCTCTATTACTACAAGTCAGAGTTCTAGTCATAAACTAAAGACAAAGTAAACTCAAAATAGGAAAAGGAAACTAACAAGCCTTATTGGTAAGGGAAACTAATGAAGCAAACTAATAAACTAAGTAGGAGTCCAAGTCTTAGAAACTAACAGTAACTACTTTTACTAAGTCAAAGCAGTGTACGGTTACAATTTTATTACGCCTAACACTCTTGATCTATCCGTCGGTTGAACCCCAACTTCTGATATCGTTCCACCCTCTCGTATATTGTCTTCGATGGAATTTTGGGCTCAATCCAATGGCTGGATTGGCTGTTGCTGCGAGTTACTAATTTCTGGATTCTAGTTTCTAACTTTGAAACACTTTTCTATCTCCTGATCTAGTCACCGGATTTGGCTGTAACTTTGAGGTAATATTATCTCCTAGGAGTTCTAGGCCAACGGGATGAGGTCCATCTGACCAGCCGGTTGAGAGAATCAAGGTGTGGTGGTTTTCTGGTTATGGTTATTTTAATCCTGTTGACAGGACTGAGTTACCTATAAATTCTGAAGGCTGTGTAGTCTGTTAGTGATCATCATCTTTGCTCACCTCATTGTTTATGTCATTTCATTTAATTATTAATCGTTGTTGATGGTTTGAAGTGAAAATACCTTGCGGAGGCTTGTATGCAAAGTTTCTTTACTATTTTGATTGCTGTAACCTGCTGATTTGCTTAGTGGTGTGATCCTACTGCTGTAAGCTGGTGGTACCTTGTTGCTAACATTAGGCGATTGGTTTACATTAATGTGTGTCGTTTTTTTGTTTTGATTTTATATACTAATACATGATTTTTTTCAGTGTCAATGGAGAAAACAAACATCTTGGTACTCCAACCAATCCTATAGCTCTTGAACGAGTAACGGGTGGATCTTGCAGTGGATCTGCTGTAGCTGTTGCTGCCAAACTAGTTGATTTTTCTCTCGGTGTGCTTTTAACATTTCTTTCATTTGAATTCTTGTCAGTTTTATCATATGCATGGAAGCTACAGATAAGTGATCGTGTGCCTGCAATTAAATCGTTAGGTTCTCCTATCTGTTTTCTGATGGATGTTATCCATATGGTTTCTCCCTCTCTATACCCCCACTCCCCAACACACCCAAAGAGAGAGAAATCATGCTCTTAAGTTCTGTTAGTTGCTTGCTTGTTTCTTTTTGGAGCTGTTTGTTTATTTAGGTTTATCTTTTTTTATCTGAGATAATAATGACACAACTGGAACATTTCTCCACTTTTTTTGCTTGGTGACAGTGACACTTATATTATCCCCCTACCCCGCAAAATAGGAACCTAAGATGGCCTGATGAAAAGGGCATTCCTCTAAAATTTTCCAACACTTTTTCCCTTTCGCCCCTTCATTTCCCCTTGCTTTCTTACAATCTTCTTTTAGTTGGTGGAAATTCTCTTACATGTTCGAACATTTGGTGATAGAACATTAGCAATTTTTTTGTCAAAATATTTTCCGTATAAGTGAAGTATTGTGACCACCTGCTTTTGAAATGGATGATTTTATGCAAGAACCTAAGTGTGAAACAAATTCTGTTAAGTTCCCTATCTCTTTTGGAGGTGATTTTATTTTTCTGATGAGTTGAGGTAATTATATAATGATCTATTGAGGCCGTTCTTAATGTTGTGTCATTTTTGATGTGCTTACTCATAAGTTAAAATGTATTGTAGGTACGGATACTATTGGAGGTGTGAGATTACCTGCAGGTTTTTGTGGTATAATAGGCTTCCGACCATCTCATGGTGCTGTTTCTCATGCCGGAATTATTCCTGTTGCCCCAAGCCTTGACACTGTTGGTATGTATGGGTAGGATCCTTTTCAGTGTAATTGATCTGAAGATAGGTCTGCTATTTCCATGATCTTGAATATCATGCTAGATTTTAAAATAAACAAATTTTATCTGTTAAGAGTGCAAAAATTGTGTAATTTTTATTTTACATGAAACAAAGCTCAATGGTTGGTTGAAACTTCTTACTTGTCTTTTTGATAGAAGATATAAAATGCATTTTAACTTTCATTGTAATGTGTGATATATCCATACCAAAAGATGTAAACATGGTGCTTATAAAAATAAGATAAACTAAAATATTGTCAAATGGATTAGAAGATGGGTAAACTATGATTACGTGGACTTCCTCACGCCTTGTGGCCAAGGTTTAAACCAGCCTCGAAACCGAGATATCTCGGGTTTTGACCGAGCTGGTATTTTTCACCGGACAACTCGAAGCTTGGTTTAGAGACCCAAAAGTGTTTTTCTTGATCTGAGTTTTTTTTTTCCCCTTCTGTATCCTATTTTAACCACATATTCCCGCATTAGTTTAAATAAAAACATCCAAAATGATAATATGTGGTGTGGATCCAAGTTTGCTAGTGTACGCTGAGACTTGGGTTGTATCTAGAGTTAAGTAGGCAACACATGTTTATGACTAACATTCGCCTACTTCTAACAAATTTGATCGGAGCGTAACTCCTTTAATATAGTTCGGATTCAAGAAATCTCGAATTCATCGCAAAGTTAGCATAATCAGCTTTCCAACAAATCCGAGATTGTTTGAATTCGAGTTATAATGAATGAATTATACTCTGGTCAAACCTTGTTCGGAGTATGCGAATGCTATTTAAAGTTGTCTGAATGTAAATTATTTTTTGAGCATCAAAGCAAGAGATAATTTTGGCGCGCTCTTAGTTTTTAGTGATGCTTTACTATAATTAAATTTATGAAATTTTTATATTTGGAAAAAGGCCTAGCATTTGGAAGTTGAAAATCGCCCTTGCACCCAAAAATACGGTTTTTGTTCTTGAATTGGAGGGTTGATTTTTTATCCTTCTGAAATTTGAATTTTAGACTATTTTTATTGGATTCAAATGGGGGGGGGGGGTATTTGCTTATTTATGAATAATATCTTAAGTAAATAAAATCATTTACTTAAATTATATTAGTCATAAATAAGTACTGCTTGATAAATGTTGTTCCTGTCTAGCATAATAAATCTTGTGAAGAAACTTCAGAGATCAAAGAAAAATATGAGAAAAAATGATGAGTCTAGGGTCGAAACCTAATGAACTCGATGAGACAACATTTGTATACCTTCAGTTTGTGCATTTTTTGAACCGAAACCGAAACTATGGTTCCTGGTCGAACCCAACCAGTTTTCAACCGAAACCATGTATTTTTCAGTTTCAACCCTCCATCTTGTCTCGGTTATTGTCGAAACCGAGATACGCCGGTCGAAACCTCGAACCATGCTTGTGGCAAGGTTTTGCTTTTATAAAACCACTTACTTCATGATACAGGCTACAACCATCCACTGGGGGAAAGGGAAAAGACAAAGCGATGAAGTATGGTGTTTATGTTCATTTAATTATTAATTTTGTAAGCCTTTTATATAACAAGCACTGAAAGCAGAATGAGCCAACGCCAAGCTGATGTCATGCTTTGGTCAGGCTCAGCTCAGGCGAGTTTAGCTTAATAAGCTGACTCAACACTGGGTTCATCTAAACCCATATAAATACTTATTTATGTCTTTGCGCTAAAGGTCCACTTTTAGCTCACTTCCTTTGTCAATTCACTCCCTTTTTAACTTTTTTTCTTTGAATAATTTTGTGCATTTATTTTTTTCATTTCTCAATTTAGTCTTGAAATTTATATTCCCATGATCATTTGTTATGATTCATAAATGAACCTGCTATGAAGTAATATCATCCATGGGAGTAAATTTTATTCTATTTCAAATTCCAGATGATGGAAAGAGGGAGGAAAAAAGGTCTGTTGAACGATTAGGATGCTATGATTTATAAAATTATAACATTCCATATTGTTTTTTTATCTGATCTATTGACTCTATCTCCTTAACCAGGATGGTTTGCTAAGGACTCTAGTGTCTTGCGCCTTGTCAGTCATGTGCTGCTACAACTTCCATATGCAGATCAACGTATGCCCAGGAATATTATAATAGCAGATGATTGTTTTCAGCTATTAAAGATTCCTGTGGACCGGGTTAGTCAGGTGGTGATTAGATCCACAGAGAATCTATTTGGAAGTATGTTTTTTTTCTGTTTAACTTGTACCTCCTTTTCATTAACCTTTCTATCCCTTTGCTTTCTTATTATATTGTCGGATTGGTGACACCCATGTTTTATGAACTGCTATTTCAGGACAAGTTTTGAAGCATGCAAACCTTGGGGACTATTTGGATTCTAAAGTTCCAAGTTTGAAAAAATTTCAGAATGAGAAAAGAAATGGCGAACTGAAAATTTCTTCCATAAGATCACTTGCGAATGCCTCACAGTTACTTCAAAGGTGTTTTTTTTTTTTTTTTTTTTAATATTGAAATTAGGTCTGTGAATCATGTTGGTGGTGTTGTAGTTTCTAAATTCGGTGTGAGTCTTGGGGGCAATTTTCTAGTTTTCTCACTTTTTTATTTGATGTCAGTTTTATGCATCTTTGTGGTTATTTTACACTCAGTTTCCTCATATTATTCCGTTGTCTTTATTTTATTTCTAATTTTGTCTTGAAATATGAGCTAAGGAGCGAAGTATCTTAGAGCACGTGGAGCTTTGTATGATATTAGGCTGTTGTGATTGTTTTATAACTAGTTAATGAACCATTGCTGTACTTCTGTTGCTGATTGGGTGTTTATTACGAATATTACTCTGGTTGTGATTCCTGGAACTCTTCTATTACTCAGCTCATACTCTACAGCATAAAATTTAACCCTAACCATT
This sequence comes from Protea cynaroides, assembly GCA_028583415.1. Classification (NCBI taxonomy): domain Eukaryota; kingdom Viridiplantae; phylum Streptophyta; class Magnoliopsida; order Proteales; family Proteaceae; genus Protea; species Protea cynaroides. The sequence continues at coordinate 84,560,505 of CM053273.1, forward strand.
CCTTAAGTTCAAATCACCATCAGGTATCTCAGCCTCTCACTCCTAGTCATAGCCAACCACTACTTACCGCTCCCACACTCATCAATGACTTATGAATCCTCACCATCAACTGTCACTATAAATCTATAATATTCCTCTTCATCTTATCCCTTCCACCTGATTACCAAGCTTAAACACACTTCAAATTCTGCTTGGGAGTATCAAACCTGAACCATTTAATTGCCCTACTTGGCAACCATTTCCAGTCATGTTTCAGTCCTTTCTGCTTGGGAGTATCAAACCTTAACGGCTTAACCATATATTACCCTACTTGGCAACCATTTCCTGTCGTGTTTGAGTCCTCCATAAAGATCAATACGTTTAGGGTCCGATTGATAACCATCTTGCTCTTAACCTCTTATTCTCGATCTGGAGCAACTTTGATACTCCCATTTTGTTTTAGAGCAGAAGTTTGTTTGATTACGCTGCTGTGGAATTGATTCCAGAGCTTACTGAGAGCAGAAACTCGTTTGATAAAAATCAATCTGGAATCGATTCCAGAGTTGATTGAAATCTCGTTTAATAAACGTTAATCTGTCCTACATTACATTAATGCGCACTAGAAAGCTGCTTTCCCATACACATACAGAAGGAGCTTTCCGTGAGACTTAGTCCAAATCTTCCTAAAATAATTAAAAGAAATTGCCATTTATGTATTTGGATGTTCATTAACTACTTTTCAAACCCATCTTACTAACAGTTTATTACATTCATTTAAGGGGATTCCTTACTTTATCCAAAACTTCCATTAGCAACATCACCAACAACAATAGTATGTATAAATCATGTCTCAGTTTTTATGCTTAATAAGATAAGTTATTTTGTAAGAGAAGGGTCGGAATACAAAAATTCAGATAAGAAGTGAACATTGCAAGCTTCCATGCATGAGAAACTTTGATCATATAATCTACTCATCCAAAAAACAAATCTTTGATTATATTTGAAAACCAGAAAGAGTGCAGGATGGTGGATCCCAAAATTTTTTATTCCATAATCATGCAAGAATTTAGAACATCTGAAAAATCAATGAGTCTTGATGGATTTAAACCACCATCTCTTGGGGAATCCCCAAGTGCGCTACCTGTTTGAGCTAAAGACTCACAAACAAGAAAGTAAATGAGAGTACATAGAGGGTGAGAGGAATATGAGAGTACATAGAGGGTGAGAGGAATCCCCAAGTGCCCTACCTGTTTTCCTTCTTGACTTCAACATTAATGTGCAACAAGTCCAGACAAGAAAATGTTTGCTTAAAAATTATAATGAAAATTATTTCTGAAAGACTATTCTGAATGTGATAATAAGCTAGTAAAGCCTAATATAGTGTGTCTCCTTTTTGCTCCTCAGTCCTAACAGAGCATTCAGGAGGGGATGGCAGTGTATAACCATTGCATATACATCAAAACCCACAGAAATCTAAACGGTTGAAATTTGATAAAAGAGTAAAAGACACTGAGGACATCTTTGTTACAGACATGTAGGAAATGGAACTCAAAAGTTCAAGCAAACAAATTCTCTTTCTTCACCACTTTACCCCCCAAACCAACACACACACACACACACACACACAGCAGTGTACTGATAACTCTACATCTTTCATTTTTTTGGGGGAGGTGGGGATATTTAACCCAAGCTGAGAAACCTTTTCAACAGGTAAAGCAATTCGTATTGACACAATCCAGAATTTTGTTGTGAAGGTTGAAAGCCTAAATTGATATAACAAATTTGGGACTGCCCAGGCACAATATAAATTGATGCTGAGCTGTTTTGCAATAGAAAATTTAAATGGCTACCTACTTTCCTGTAAATTGGGTGTCCAAATTGAAACATGAATAAAATAATCAAAATTACAGACAAGTAACCAGAATCTAGAATACATCCAAAAATGTAAGAAAGCTCATATATCTCTCTACTCAAATCCAACCTCTTTAACTGGGGAAACCTAATTCACAAATAGCTCCTGCAAAAGATTAGCAAAAGCAAGAAAAGGAGCAGACTGGAAACCAAAATTGTAGAGCAGCGGGCTCAAAATCAACAAGAACAATCAAAAGGACAGAGAGGGGTGCCTCCTGTATCTGCCCTCCCAAAACCAATCTCTTCTTCGGTACTGTAAATAACAAACCTGTAAGGTTGTACCCTGTTTTCTTTCTCTGTTTTGTAGGTGGATGAACCAATCCATCCATCCTAGCAACCTTACCCTTCTTCTCTTTCTTCATCTTCTCCAACCTAGGATTCACATCTTCCCTTGGCTTATCGACTTGCTTCTGTTCATATTTTTTCCTCTTCTTATTAGAGAGAATTTCCTCTATCTCGTTACCTGTTTTTTTTGGTTTCTTCTGCCTGGAAGCTGGTTCCTCTTGCATAGCAAGAGGCGACTCGGAAGAAACTTTTTAGGCATGGATGGAACAAGGACCTACAAAATAATTGCTTGCTATGGTGAATATAATGTAAAAATTAAAAGAGATAATTGAGGAAAGGTAGAGAAAGAGGAACAAAGAGAGCGAGCAAAAAAAGTTCGCCAACTCTATACAACCTTTCATCTAATTCTGAAATACCAGTTCAACATCTGTAGAAGTCCCAAAAACCCGATTTAATTAATCCATTTTGAAAAAAAGGAGAAAAACGAAATGATAAAGATAAAGGATAACTACAAGAATCTAACCATTTCAACTCGTAATGCCAAAAATTTCTTGGAAAGTTTTTTTTTTTACCTGGTTGATGGTTCAATTAATCAATTCGATTCAACTGGGGAGCAAGAGAGATATTTTTTTCTTTCCCCATTCGTTGTCTTCTTATTCTACTGTGACTTCTCCTTTCCCGGGGTGAGTGGTGGAGCGCCTTGAAGATGTAAGGGAAGAACTCTCAGTTCCATCTCTCACTTTCATCAGTAACGTCTTGACGCCATCACTCACCAAGAAATCGGTGAGAGTTAACCTGGATTTATTTTGGTATAAAGTCAAAATGAGATAGTGAAAGAAAGAAAAACCTGAAACCTGAGGAAAGAGAGAGAAGCTGGTGTCTTCCTTCGTGAGGGAAGTGAGCTCAGGAAAAGTCGGGGAGCATTCTAATTTGGTGGGATTTTTTTTCTAACTTCTCCACAAAAATAGTTCCAATACACTTGCTCTGGAGCATCGGCAGCTTAAAAAAGAGGCTCCCAAATTTTTTTATTTTTTCACCATGTGAGAGTGGTTCAATCCCTAAGAGCATGAGATTGAACCATTTTCACTGAACAGTATTCTGCTCCCAAATGGCTCTCATTGAGTAGGAATCAATGGAATCAATGAAATCCGAGATTGGAAGTGTTATCAAACTGGCCCTTAAGGAGATATTGCCCATAAAATTATGGTGAGGTGGATAAAGTGGAGGGATACTTCTAGAGTGCCATGGGTGATTGAAGCATGCAACTATGACTTAGTAGTAAATTTCTATAAACAGCTATTAGATCAATGATGCTTTATGGAGCATAATGATGGGCAATCAAAGAACCGAAAAAATGTAGAGAATGGGGTAATTGTATTAGGACCTATCAATGGCATGACTAGAAAGAGAAACAAATGCATTCACAAAAAAACTATTGAGTCATTCCAATAGCAATAGTTGTCAAGATGGGGGACTACTGATAGGTTCCCTCATGCATAACTAATGAAAGTGGATTTTTTTTGGGAGAGGGGGGAGGGGGATGACTGTACCCCTGAGTGACATGTTATTGTTATAATTATCCTGTCATTATGTTTTAGGATGATCCTTTTTGCATTTATTTTGATTTTGGAGATTCTATTACATATTTGTACACTCTGTAAGTAAAAAATATCTTATTTCGCCTGTCTCTGGAAGTCTTTTCTGTCATTTTCTTGGCTGTTCAATCTGGAAAGAGATGCAAAAAATCCTTCATAACAAGACAACAACAATGACAAGAAGGTTCTGGAAGTTTGTTGCTATGTTGTGTATTAGGGGGAAAATTTGTATCAGGACATTTAAGATAGAATTAGATGCTTCTTTGGTACATAGTATGATTTCTGTAGATCTAATGACTTATTTGTACCCTCCCGCAGAATATATTCATCTTCTTTTGAATGTATCCAAAGTCTGTTCTGTGCATATTTCCTTTGCTAAATTGTCAATCTCTTTCTTGGCTCTTCAATTTGGAAATTTTTTTTTTCAGTCTGATTTTCAGGGGCTATGATCTAATGCTTGTTATTTCTTTTGTAACATAGGCATGAATTCAAAAGTATTCATGGAGAATGGATCAACTTGACCAAGCCTGTTTTAGATACTGCTATATCAGTGCAATTACATGAAGAATTGATCAACGAAAAACTGGAAAATTGCCATTTAGTAAGGAATGAAATGCGGTTGGCTCTCAACTCTCTTTTGAAGGTACCGTAATTGATTATGGGTATTTCTCAGATAATTGGTAATGTTGTTAATTGCAGTATATTGTTTGTAGTTAGGTGTGTACAACGAGCAAGTAAGTACATTAGTTCCTTTGTTATTTGCAACTGGCAATAATTTATTATATTCAACTTCGAAGATCAGCAACAATGTGTTGAATCAAGGTTTACGTGATCATATGGGGAAATTACACAAGTGGAAACCCCAGAATATAGTTGTTTTTTCTACTTTTGGAAGATGAGTTAGGGTTTTTATTTTTATTTTTTATGGTTATGTTCAAATGCATGTCCCATAATACATTTAGCCTCTATTTGGTTGCGCGCTCTTTAGTATGATTTCTAATTTAATTTTAAGGAGCTGTTTCAATTTCTCAGGCTGTTTATGTGATTTTGGTACCCAATTCCAGGGAAATTGAAATATGCAAATAGCTGGAGTGCTATTTTAATTTTCATAGGCTGAAATCACTTCTCTCTATTTCACACTAAACTGTTACTGAGCATGTGCTTAAAGCATGGTAAAATTGTATTGTTAATTAAAAACACACAAACTAGAGGATGAATGGAGAAGACACGGAGCCTCCATCTGTGAGTCACCGCTACCCCCCATGATATGTCCCTCCTGCAGCCCCCTCTCCCCTGCTCCAAACTTTCTCCCCTCAGGGTAAAATCTACTTCGCTTTCCTCTGCAACCCCGACCTCACCACCTTCTTTGCCACCACCGCATGCTTGCCCCATCCCCTATTGTGCAACCCTGTGCCTCCCCGTTCTCCGCAACCCCCGTCCCACCCCCTCTTTGCAGCCCCCGCCCCACCCCCTTCTTTGCAGGCCCCCCCAACCCCCACCTTACTGTTGGTTATATGAAGGAAGAAGACCATGGAGAGAATCTATTCTCAAAATTGAACTACCAAATGGATTTTTTATTCTTGAATTTTCAATTGACGCAACCAAACAATTTCAATTTATTGACCAAAAACCTATTTGTTGACTTATTTCAAGAAATCAATGAAAAATTGAAATAGAAATTATAACAACAAGAGCATTGGTTTTCCAGAGAGTGGAAGAGTCACTTTTTGACCATTTCCCTGCACTTTTCGGTTTGGTAGTTTGAGAAAGTGATTGTCTTGGGAATATTGCCTTTCCTTCCCACTTTCTTGTTACTGCAAAGAATGGTTGAAGAATTCCACTAAAATGGAAAGATTTCTGTGAGACATTGTGTTAAATCTCTAGAAGGGGTGGGTTTCACTTATTTTATGCACTTTTTTAGCACAATCACACATCGGTATAGGGAAATTTATCCTTCTTTCACTTCACTTCCCCACAATCTCTGGACAACCAAATGCAACCTAACCAAATACTGTTGTGTTTATGTAATACATGTTTATAAAGTTTGATAATGGAACTCAAGAACTGTGGGTAATCTCCAGGTGTGGTGCAAGCAATGATCTTAACACTTTTATTTGGCTTATGTAATTTTTTTTATTTAGTTCTGTAAACTTATGTATTTTATTTAGTAATACATTATGTTTTTTACTCTTATGTGTTCAAAATTTCATTGTGAAATTTAACTATTTTTCTGTATTTTATTCCATTGTCAGTGACTTTTTCCTGAAAACTTATCCAATACTTATTTATTGTTGGAAATGTTGGGTTATCATCTTGAAGCACAAAACTTTTGTGATTTTTTCTCCAGTTATGGAAGACACTTAGATGGATACAGAATTGCTTGTTGCTATTTCTTCCCCCAGCTTCTTTGCATATTAGTTTTCAATCTCTTTTCCCTTTTTCTGTTTGGTGACATTTTCCGAATACTTTGAATTTGCTGTCTTACTTGCATAATATGATTGTTTGAATGCAGATTCCTTTTTTTTTCGGTATTATGTACTTTTGGGTTTTGGTCATAGTAAACTTTTGAAGCAAGATTTTGTTGTTTTTACCTCATTATCTGCTCAACTGTGGACGCATTTGCATATATTTTTTCATTAACAGACAAATAACTACTTAACCATAAAAAGTGCACAATGAATCTTTTGCCCTCGTGTTTTTATTACTGTCCTGATTATTAGTTTTATGTTTCATGCAGGATGATGGGATCCTTGTGATTCCAACAGTTGCTTATCCACCTCCAAAACTCGGTTCGAAGGAGATTCTGTCAGAAGAATACCAGAGCCGTAATTTTAGTTTGTTGAGTATTGCGAGCATGTCTGGCTGCTGTCAGGTGAATATTTTCTTGTCTACTCTCTTTGAATGAATGACAAGATTCATGGATCCCTTTATATTATTATTATCTTTATGGCTATTTTGGTGGTTTGTTCAGTTTGCTTACGTGAATGATAGACTCATGCTACTCTGGTTCCGTTTTGTCATCTGAATTTAGGTTTCTGTACCACTGGGGCTTCACAACAAGTGTCCTGTCTCAGTTTCCTTCATAGCAAGGCATGGTGGTGATCGGTTTTTACTAGATACCGTGCAGACCATGTTTGCATCTCTTCAGGAACAGTCTGATGTAGCTGCGAAGTCAAAATTATCTGGTAATGCCATTAGTCAGGAAGAATCTGCTGAGATTGCTAAAGAAAAGGTAAGCCTGTTCCTTCTCTCTCTCTGTTTCATGCTTTCTTGGATTTTGTTCTGCAATTGTATACTGTTGGTAAAATATTCTTGACTTATATAGGAGGTGAATCTTGTCATATGACCCACAGTCATATCCACTGTTAATTGAATTGTTTGAGTGTAACCATCTACTTAATATATGGAAATTTTGTGATTGCTAAGGTAGTCAGGACCTTTTTAAGTTTATTCCTTCAATGATGGTTCTTGGAGTGAATGCACTTTTGACATTCTCCGTGGGAAAGAAATGATCACCTTGTTAAATTTTCTCAAGTTTTACATTTCATTTTCTTGCTTCCTGTTTCCTCTGATGTATCCTCTTTAGTTCAGATAACAGAGCTATATGATTGACTGATTTTTGTGAATAATTTCTGAAAGAACATCAGTAATTTTGTTGTCATTGAAGCCTTGAGAATGAAGTTCCATTGTTGTCGACCTACATTCATTTGTTATCTTGATTTCTATAGTCATGCAATAGGAAACTCTGCTATATACATCAATCTTCCATGTTTTGTCTTTTTGTGTTTTGGGAACCTACATTATATATATATATATATATATATATATATATATATATATATATATATCATGTTTTCTATAGTTAAGAGTAGTTATTTTACTGGGAAATTTGCAATTTACATTTATGGAAAAATTATGAGTACCTCCCCTGTAGTTTGCCCGTAGCCCAGGTACACTCAAACATTTCAAACAATTACAACTATTACCTTTTTTTAGATGGTGTTAAACTGAACAATGAATGAACAAATATACCCCTGGGTCCTTTAAAGGCAACCAGTCACTTCCTTCTGGAAATGACATGTTTAACCTTCTTATTTCACTTAAACTTCACTTAATCTTCTGCTGGTCTCGAACATTTCCCCACCACGAGCTCCGACGTTAAGAAACTATTCCGGTAAGCTTTTATTCCAGCACTTGAACTCTGGTGAAACTCTGACAAACATTCGGTGAAACCCCCAGTCCTCACTAGTCACTATCCTATCTTTGCTGTAAATTGAAAATCTCACAACTTTGAACTCAATCTCATAGAGCTCGTCGAAAGAAGCAAAAAAAAAACCATGGATGCCAGTTCAACTACCTGACTGTTGAGTGTGACTCAAACCACTAACCGCATCGTCCAGCTCACCATCTTCCAAGCTAACATCACCAGCCAAATCCCGACCTCCCTTACCTCAACACCCTTGTCTTCCGACACATCACCAACTTGACGGGAACTATTCCTTCCCAGATCACAAAGCTTAAGTTCCTTATGATGGTCCGGCTCAACTGGACTAACCTCTCCGGCCCAATCCCTCCCTAGGCGTCAGAATTCGAATTCAATTATGAATTTTGATCTCCGAGGGAGCTTCTGTCCTGTTGCGGAGATTGGCCACTCTGAGATATACAGTGCTCATCTTGACTTCGCCATCCCGGCCACCAAATTGAAGTGGGTTTCGGGTCGCAATCTGGTAATGGCATATGAGTCTCATTATGGGCCTTCGGGAGTGCTTGGCAACATCAAGTTATGGGATATCCGGTCTGGTAACGTTGCTTGGGAAGTAAAGGAGCATGTGGATTGCTATTCTAATGTCACGGTCGTGGACGATCTCAATGCGATTTTCAAGGTTGGAGTGAATTCGGGTGAGGTGTTCACGGATATAAGGAAGTTTAATGTTGACAATCCTTGGGTTTGTCTTGGGGGGAAGAATGGGGACCAAAGGGAAGAAAGAAGGTGTTGGTTGTAAGATTGAAAGCCATGAAATCAGGTGTTTTGCAGTAAAGGAGGAGATTGGGAGTTGTGGTCTGAGGTTTAATTGGAACAAAAACTAATGAAGATGGACTAGACGAAAGGGTCTTCCTTCTCCTCCCTCTCTAATTTAATAGTTCTCCATCTCGACCGCAGCAAGCTCACTGGAGTAATCCTTGAATCATTCGGGAAATTTAAACAGTCTATTTATCTGTACCAATCTCACAACAATCTTTCTGGTGAGATACCCAAATCGTTAGGGGCCGTGGAATTCGTCACGATAGATGTGGGGCAAGGTCGGTCTCTGCCGAGGGTGTAGATGTTAAATACAAAATCCCGATTCTGCCTCAGATCCGCTCCCACCTTCCTAAGGTGATGACTACCTTCGGATTGAAGTCGATGGATGGGATAATGACGACTACGATGATGAAGATGAGCTTGTATTCGGTAACACCAGGATTACGTCCATAGGTTTTCTATCAAGACTAAGAAAGATAAATCCTAATGTAACTCTTTAAGTCTAGGAGTCCAAAGCTTTGAAGTCAATAAGATGGTGATGTGGCAATATCAACCCACCCTTCAACAAATGTAAAACATGAATGTTGGAAAACATTTAAGTGCATAATTAATATGTACACTTCCACCCCAATCATGGAGATTACTGCTCCAACAGTTGTTGCTTCACTGCTTTAGAGAGGATGGAGAATTTGAACAAACAGGTATTCTTCTGACCCCCCACCACCGGGGTTATCCTCTTCTGATAGTTTGTTAGGTCTCTTGAGGCTACTTCTAGTGGTGACATCTCGCTCTTTGTCCTCTTTATTCTGTGGCTGCTGAGATGCAATAACAACAACGGACTCATCTTTTTCCTTTTTGGGGAACAAAATTATGTTTGATGGCTGCTGGAGAGAAGAGAGCAGTTTTCGCTAACAATAGAGAAAGGGTTACAGCTCTCTTCCTCTCACCTCTGTGTTTTAAAAGTAACTCCCGTAACCTTAATAACTTCCATTGCTAATAATTTAAAGGGAAACAAAGAGGTATTAATTTTCAAAATTACTCCCATGTAAAAGACCTAAAAATCTTCCTCAGGGCCTCCTGTCCTTGAACCCTTGCGATGGGATGACTCTCCTAGGTCTCAAGCCCTACGGGCTTTTAACAGCTCTTTGGAAGCAGCCCACTACCCAAGTGACAGAACACAAGACATCGTCACCTGACTCGCCCCACCAGCTAGGGCATTCCTGCATGGATGCTGAAAATTCCTCTCTAAGATCATTGCATAGCATGTTTTGGCATTGGTGGCATTGTGGGTTTAATTTGTTATGGGCTGTTTTTATTTAAGTTTGTAAACAGGACTTTACTTAAGTCCATGTGTCGGTAGTAGTTAGCTTGGAGGGATTTAGAATTATGCTCAGTATGAGTGCTAGAGTTGTTTTCTAAAATAAAGTCATGTTAGTTAAGGAAAATTTCAAACTTTTGTATAGGATTCCTTTCCTATTTTATTCTTTCTTATTTTTTGTTATTGTAACTTTCTAAGTAAAGAATAGTCTCACATTGGTTAAGACTGGAACCTTGGGTGCTTTACATATGTGGGAGTCCCACCACTTACTAGTTCGAATTTTTGAGTTGAAAACATAACATGGTATCAGAGTTTCAAGTTCTCTCATTACGGTCACCCAAAAGAGAGATCACAGTCACCCAAAAAGAGGGACGATGGTCACCTAAAAGTGGGACCACATTTGCCACATGTATTGCCACCCAAAAGAGGGGCAGCACGTGAGGGGGATTGTTGGGAATAATCCCACATTGCTTAAGGCTGGAACCTTGAGTGCCTTGTATATGTGAGTCCCTCCACTTATCGAACTTTTGAGATGGAAGTTAACAAGCTGAATGTGGAATGAAAGTAGATGTTGTGGTGAGTTGATTAATAAATGTTGTTTGGAGAGTCTATTGCCATTTTCTGTTCTCCCTGTGGTTGTGCCCAAGGAAAACCTTAGCAAGGTTGTAGCCGTTAGTTGTAGGCTACTGTGTTTATCCTTCTTTTAGTAGTTGTAGACTACTGAGTCTATCCTTCTTTCTTCTCTCCTTCCTTTGTTTTTCGACCTTTCGCTCAAACCTTAAATTATTGTATAAAAAAAGACATTGTTTCTTCTATCTGGCTCTACCCTACACAGAAATAGGTTTTTCCCCATCGTATCTTCCTTAGAAGGGGATCCTGCGTCGTTGGGTTGAATAGAAGGATCCAGGTAATAGAAATCTTGTGAATTTAGTAAAAATGATCAAATATAAATAGTAATAGTACCTGATACCTCCTTAGCCCCCTTCTTCCCCCCAAAGAAGAAAAAAGGAAGGATATAATCCCTTCAATGGGATGGATTGCAATTAACTTGGCTTTGCAGAAAGATGACTATTATAAATATGAAATAGATACATAATCAAAGATGTCTATGTATTCCGGGATCGAGTTTGCCAAAGCAAGCTGCATACCGTGTGAGTCCTATGGAGCACGCCGAGTTGAATCGGCAATTTAGCAAACTTTTCTTAACTATAGTTGCATGGGCCAGTTTCTTTTTGGGACAGACAGGAAACTACAAAGTTGCTTTTATGGTGTTGTTCCTGGACTTAGTTGGGGTTGGTATGGATGGTATGCATCTGAGTACTACTTTGGGACTATGCATTAACATCAACTAGATGAAGCAAAATGCCAGTAAAACGAAAAGTGTGAATGAATTGTGCAACGAATGGCATAGGTTTGAACTGCTGCTTGGGTTGACCTTATGTTCGACGTAGATATTTCTGATTTCGTCTTTTAGTCTTCTTTTATATTCCATTGGCATAATCTATCTTGTTCTTTTAATGGCATTGCAAACTTGATGCAGTGACATTCTAGAATATTATGTGTAAGTGTGTTAATTTCTTGTTTTAGCTTATATTTTTCAATTGGAAAGTTTGTGTGTTAAGATGTCCCATGTTATGTTCATGAAACTCAGACATACACTATGACTAACTATTATAAACCCATTGGTATCTAATTTCTATTTGAGATGACTGATCTGGAATGACATTAAAGGTCTATATTCATTCTAGTAACATTGTCGTCTCTGGAGCTGATTGGGTTTTTTTTTTTCTTTGGTGGGTAAAATTGTCATTGGTTTCTTCTTTTAATGCTTTCTTGATTCAGGGTAATATTGCTTACAAAGACAAACAATGGCAGAAAGCTATCAGCTTCTACACAGAAGCAATCAAGCTTAGTGAAAAGAATGCAACATACTACAGTAACAGGGCCGCTGCGTACCTGGAGCTTGGGAGGTATTGCTGTCATCCAATTGTTTTCTTTTTCAACTCTTCTATTTTTTCTCTTAATGATGATTCCCATTTCTTGATTCAGCTATGTCCAAGCCGAGGCAGATTGTAGCACAGCTATCGGTCTTGATAAAAAGGTAAGGTTTCATCTCCAATGGAACTGAAGCACCAAGAAGCAAAAACAGCTTTCCTTGACTGGATAGACTTAAAATGGTCCAAAACCTACACTTCTATTATTTAAAAAAAAAAAATAATTAAAAAAAAAATCCTAAAAGCTATGAAGCACTTTAACACTAACAAATATTCATTCTAAGTTAATTATTTTCAGCAAGATGCCTCATAAAGTATTTACTTTGAGCTGGCGAAGTGCAGTCTATGAGTTTCTCTGAATAGGCGAAATACAATCCTGATTCCTTGGGTAGTTGATCCAATAAATCAAAATACTCTACAGTTATAAATATCATGCACTGAAGTATTTCAAATTTCCATGCACTGCATGGATATGGGTATAGCTCAATGTCATTTGATTGCATGGCTGCACGCTCAAAACAGCAATATGCTTTGAATTCAGTATTTAGCTTCAAAGCTGATTAATCAATCTCAATTGGCGATTTGAGCCTTTGAGGTTTGGCTTGATTTCTACCTCTAGCTTGTTCATTATTTGTCCAAGGACTAATGTGCTTCATGCCCTAAGTTTGTATACCCAAGTATTTTATGAATCTGTGATTCATGTATAACAAATAAGAAATGAACACCTTAGAGCTAATTTAGGAGTTGCTTTGATACATGATAAGTTGATAAAAAATTGCTTGAGGTGGTAAGGACATGTGCAGCGAAGCTCTTTGAACCCTCCAGTAAGGTCTAAGGAGGGGTGATTTGATTCAAATTGGAGGAACTAAAAGAGTCAGGAAAGACATGCATAGCTAGGCCTTGAGTTAAGTTTTGATTCATGAATTGCAATTAATTCTGTTGAGGAGCTGAACTGTCTTGGTTTGTTTGAGAGAAGTTTGAGACTCTGAGCTATGTTTTGTTTTGTGAGCTGAGACTGAGTCTTTAGATTAGGCTCATTTAGTTTAGTGGCCTGAGGTTAGCTATGGTGGTTTAGCTTGCCTTTGCCATCAAATCTTGATTTTGGCCTAAGCTCGTCACAAGTGTGAGCTAGTGTTGAGTAGAAATAAATTTCACTGATGTAACAAGCAGAAATTTATATACTGCATTGAAACTGTACTGTCACATTGTTTTGTATCCATGGATACTGTTATGATTGCTATTTTACAGTTGGTTCTGAGACATGTTTTCTTTCATAAATCGTCGAGAGTTTTTGTTTTTGGGGGGCGGGGGCATTTGAAGTACATGGTAAGAATCTCTTTTGCTTTTTTTTTAGAATGTGAAGGCCTACCTACGAAGAGGAACAGCACGGGAGTATCTTGGTTATTATAAGGAGGCTATTGAAGGTAAATATGCTATTTAGAAACTGTGTTTCTATTGACAGTTTTCCAGCATTTAATGGTCCTTGCCAATTTTTATGATGCCTATTATTGGACCTAGGAGGGGTAAAAAATGTTTTATTCAGTCTGAAATTTTGATAAAACGTGTTAGTAAAATACTAGGATGGGGGTAAGGAAATATTAGTGTTTGAGCCACTCCATTAAGTGGCTCAGAATGTGTGCCACACTAGATCAGCAAAAGCCTTTTTGACATGAGGTGTTGGTTGGTGACTCCGGATGTCTTTTGGTTTTGGTCTAGTCTCCTAAATTTATTGCTCTAAATTTTATATTTTTACCTTCACAGATTTCAGATATGCACTTGTTTTAGAACCTACCAATAAAAGAGCCGCCCTTTCGGCTGAGAAGTTACGAAAGTTGTTTCAGTAAATATTTGAAGTCCAAGGAAGATGCTAGGAGAGTAGGAGGCTCAATTTCTCGGGAAGTTTTTGCAATGAAAATCTTCCTGCTTACCAGTGCCACACCCCTCAAGATGGACCCAACAAACAGTTTCCAATTGCCACATCACTTGGGAGCCCTTTTTGACAAGATTCAATTTCTTTCTTATCGAGGCTACTTTGAAGTGTTGGATTGTATTTGTTTGCTTGATCCAGAACATTTCTTTAGCCTCCACCACTTTGTGGTCACTGGGGTTTGTAAGTATAATCAATTTTGTTTCATTCTTAATTATTAGACTTTACCAAGTGTAATCCAATATGTTGAGCCTAGCATTTATTGCTTTTTGAGTTGATTAAAGTGTGCCTGTGAACAAATCCATTTGAACAATGAGTGGTACTTGAGGCTATGCAATCTGCAATGTGTAATGTTGCTAAATAGAGCCCTGCCAGTTAAAAAGGAAGGGACATTAGATAGAATAACCAAATGCAAGGGTGAGCGATTGGGGACCGGCAGCATGGGCGAGCTATCCTGCACTAGTTATCTGAAATTCCAGCGTTCTGTAATCAAATACTTTACTACCATCAGACCCCTAGCAGGCATCACCTTTGATGGAAGTGCAAATAACAAGTGAGGGCCGTTCAAGCAAGCCAAACGACCACTGCCCTGAGTTTTGGAGGCTCCCAACTCCAGATCTGGGAGAAATGAGAATAGCTCAAGAAACCTAGACTCAAAAGTTCTGCCCCTCTTTTAATACTCTTTAAATAGAGGGCACTTAATGCAGTCGAGGATCGATCCTACTGAGTTGGGTGAAACAAGTGTTGCTGTAACTCACCCAGAATAGCGGAATGCTGATGGGCGAATCAGCTGACACGATTCTAAGGTCAGTAACCTAAGTTGCACACCTAAGGTTGCAACTTGAACCTTGCCCGACCTAAATTCTTAGACCTGGAATTCTTTGAAAAATCAAGATACGGACGTTGGACTTATAAGTGTTGCTGTAACTCGCCCAGAATAGTGGAATGCTGATGGGCGATTCAGCTGATACGATTCTAAGGTCAGTAACCTAAGGTTGCAACTTGAGCCTTGCCCAACCTAAATTCCTAGACCTGGAATTCTCTGAAAAATCAAGATAAGGAACCCCCCCTCCCCTCTCTTTATTGCTAGGTTACCCATTGTAGTGCCGGTTCTGATAAATTGGGGCATAACACCAGTACCTTTTAAAAACTTCCATGAGCATGTCTTCAGTCCCTTCTTATGGATAACGTTACCCACATTAGCCATGCAGATTTGACTAAATTTATTTGCTTGAGCATTTCTTTCATTCCAGAATTTAACAGAAGTTTGACATGGGTGGATAAACCACGAGCTCTTTTGCCAATGTTTAGTTCGTATCTTCCGAGCCCCAAGAATGCCAAATGCATTCACCAGATGTTAAATTTTTTTTTTATTGACAGGTCATGCCTGAGAATTCATTAACTTACTACTAGTCCAACTTTTTGAGAATTGGGGTTATTTAATTTTAACCTTTCTAGTTTTTTTTTTTCTTCTAATGATAGGTAGGCCCCAACAATAGTTGCATTAATGTGCAACTTGGACTCTCTCCACAGTATCCCTAAATTGAACAAATAAAGTAGGATCTACACAACCAGTATGACTTATATTGATTTCATGCTACGGTAAGCTACAAGCCTATAATCATGGAAGATTTCAAATTGTTTTCTCCAAACTATTCGGATTCACCACCAAGTATTGATTTGATTTTGATTACAGCATTAGCCAGATTTTGGTGGGTTTCACGTCTAAAATCTAAGGTTTGCCAAAAAACACATGCAGTACAGAAGCTTTTGCATTAGATCAGGGATTATATCAGGGGAACTACATTAGTACAATTCATGAACATAAAGATGTAGTGTGTATACTATGAAATTTAAAAATTAATTAATCCTCTTTACATTTCTGCACGTAGCTCTGGAAGCCTTAATCATTGCCTGGAAAATGAGTTCCGCGTCTCTGATTTTAACCCATCACTTTCGGACGCCATCCAGCAATGACATCTTCTGGAAGACCCCGAGTTTTAATGAATGAATCCATGGAGAAGATCGTCTGGAACATTAGAATGCATGCACCATTAGACACGGATCACACTTTGTTGAAAACAGAAAAGTGCAAATAGACAACATGAGCAGAGATTCAGCCATTTGCATGAAAGGACAGAAGTAACTTTTCATTGTGTATGCCTCAACACTTAAATATGAGCTTAGACTTCATGGATGCAAATCTGGCCCAGATAGAATATTACATGGTTTTAAAAGACAAGCTGTCACCAAGCGTGGTGTCTGGGCTCCAAACTGCTTTACAGGCCACACAAATTAAAGAAATATCGATGCCTTCCCGAAGCAAGCACCAAAGTTTCAATTTAAAATAGTGCTATAAATAACCTAACCTGTCACAACCATGTAAGATGGGTTCCATTTCTCTTTGCCCATGGGAGAGATTGACCAAACTAAAACTACTGCTGTCTATGCCAAATCACTTTCAATCACAGGAAGGCAAAATACGATTTTTATGGTGATCGGTAAGAATCAACTTGCCAGGTCAACTATTAAACATACCTTCATATACGATTTCACATACGGTAGTGAGTCTGGAACCGACCAGTTCTTGTAGTGCCCCAAGGCGATCTCTAAATGGTAAAGCTTAGGTCCCAGAGCTAAGTCTGCAGCAGAGATCTCTTCTCCATTGATAAAAGGTCCCTTCAAGAAAATAAAAGAAATTCAGACAGACTGAAAAGTTAGGGATATTGCTTTATCCATTCATGCAGAGAGACTCCAGCATATTTTATAAAGCCACTAAAGATCAAGATTCGGAAGAAGACATTGAATTGGTAGAAATGAATGTTAGTCAAAAGTGCTAATAAGTTATAACATTTCTACCAAAAAATTGAGAAAAAAATAAAGAAGAAGAAGAATAAGAAGAAGACGAAGAAAATCGTTCATAATGCAGGGAAAAGCTATTCAAGGAGCTAAATGGCCCCTGAATGCTGGTTAGCTACCATACCCGTAATTAATATATAGGTCAGGCATTGAGCAAGACAGTTTTAAAGTTCCATCAATTACTTTGGAACAGCTTATATAATCCTGACAAGCCAATTCATAACTCAGGTCTCCAAATTTCCATAAGTACAGTGATGCTCAAGGATTAGCAATACTCCCTAAAGCATTGTTGATTAATCTCCAACACTCATGGGCTATTTTACCTAGACCACTTTGATGGAGAAGAAAAGCAAAACAAGGTTGCCGCAATCTCTCTTCATCAAATATATAAAAATAAAAATGATAGAGAGAAAGCAAGAGAACAAGTATCAGTTGATCTTCTTCTGGTTCAGTCGACCAGGGTTAGAGAGAAAACTTCAACTTTGCTAAACCGGTAAAATGTCAATAATAATCCGTCCCTTCGTATATATTAAACAATCCTACAAAGCAAGCTCACTCCAAAGAATATAATATTATACATAAATTGTAACTTAAAAGAAATAAAAAAGACTCAATACCCCCTTCAACCATAAAGCTAAAGTATCCATGTACAGTACCACAACAGTAACATGACCAGTACCTTCTCAATTTAACTCGACTCAAAATGATAACAAGGGAAAAGTTACACTGGACAGCCCCTCATGAAAGCCCAAAGTATGCAATGTGGCAGTTTCATTGATACTAAAAGATCATGGACCAGTTGGCCATGTCCTCATCTATCAGCCTGTAAAAAACAGCCCAACCAATTTTCCCATGTGAAGATAAAAATGGGTAAAAACTTTCAACTCTGGCGGTATTGACTCAACCATCCAAAATATAAGGGGAAAATCTCAATAAAATGTGTTAAGATGGGACCGAAATTTGACACGTCGCTAGTCCACAGAGTTTACATCCAACGGTGGGTCCCCAAAGACCAAACCTCCAGTTTCTCGTAAGTGGGGCCTTCTCATGTCAGTGCATGAGATGCAGTTTTTCCCAATCATGTAATACCATTGATTTTACTTAAAAAAAAATCTCTGGAGACAAGTATCCACTACTGTACCGATTACTACACTCTTTAAACAGATAAGCAAAAGAGAAAACAGAAAACATAAAGTGCTAAGTATATCACCATGCACCATAGTATCATAATCCTCTGCATCTGACAGATACTGCTTATCACACTTCAAAACATGAGGCATACACAAATGCAGTACTTCAATTTCGAGTACAAAATTCCACACCCAAGTCTTTTGAGTAATTGTTTCCCAGTGTAATTAAAGCATTTAGTTTTTTTACCAGGGTTCCCAAAACCTTCCCCTGACACCTCTGAGTTCCACAAGACAATTTTCATCAGAACCACCAACCATAATCATTTCTTCTTCCAACTATTGGAGTCAGCAACAAAATCTTGTTGACCATACCAATCCGCATAGAGCCATTCTTATCTTCGGTTACAATCTGTTCTAGTCCAGCATCCAGCTTCATGACCTCAAATATAAATCCCTACAGGTCCCTCATCCTTTCTCTTAGAGACTCCAACCAAACCATCCTCACCGTATTTTCCTACACTATTCTTCCTCATACACATTTAAATTACTACAGTTTATTCTTTATTCTTTTATTTGCTATTGATGCTAATATAATTCCAAATTGTGCTTTTAAAGTATTATCTCGAAGGTAATGTACTTTCCACCCTTTATTTTACCATCCCTTAATACTACTATCATCTTTCCTCAACCAAGCTTTCTTTCTTCATGGTTTGAAGGTGCATCCACCCTTAAATATCTTTGATTCTTATCCTAATGTTTGCTACATCACTCCCCCTATAGTTTGGCAATGTGACACATAACTTTGAGAAAGTTTAGTTAGTGGCTTTTTGCAAATTGTTACATTTCTCCCTTAAATCTGTTCCCATAAGTACAATGTTACTTCTCCATTAGTCCAGCACTTTTTAATTCGTAGTGTGTAGTTGAACAGCTTAGTCACAACAAAACAGTTTCTTATATTCTTCCATGGTACTACTGGATTAAGAACACACTGGTACAAAAGTATTCTCAATCTATTCTCGCTAGAGCTTCTCTCTCTATTCTTGCTAGAGCTTTTCTTAAATGCAATATGACTTTGAACATTAGTCTATTCCAAGAATAACTATTCTTCACAAGCCGAGGCATGTGAAAAGTGGCATCAATATATTTTAAAAGGATGTGTAGGGAAACTGTTAACGGAAATGATAAGTAGGAGAGTGATATATTAGCTCCATAAGTACAATAATTGTTTTTTTTGCGATGTTTTTTAAGAGAGAGAATAGAATCATATTAATGGGAGTGGATAAATTTGTGCAAGAACAACCCCTCACCCTAATAAAGGAGGTGAGAAACAACATTCCTTGCCAGAGCATCAGCTTTATTATTAGCAGATCTTAGTGTTCAATGGAATGCGATGTTCATCCCAAAAGATTGATTCTCTTAAGTATCTCTGAACCGAGGAAGAGAACAAACTGTGAGAAACCTGGTCTTCTAAATACTGACAATGAGAGATAACACTATTGATGAAATATGGAAGTCAAGATATTTTTGATAACCAATAGAATAAAAGTAAATCCCACTTCAAAGACAATCAAATTGACATTTAAGAAGAGCCTGATAAGGTGGTGGTTGAGAGGGGGGATTTTTTTTTTTTTTTTTTGTTGGGGGGGGGGATGGAGAAGAGAGCCAGAACACCATCTCATTTGAAGTCTCTAAAACATTGGAACACAGAGTTGCTCTAGGATATGGTCTGCTTTCAAACATACTTTTTAGGGAAATTTTCACCTACCACCCAAAAAGATTTGGACAAATCACCTACCACCCAAGTTTTTTTAAAAAAAATCACCTACGACCCAAATTACACAAACATTAGTCCATTAACTGATGGAAAAGAGTTGAAATTGTGTGTAGACGATTATACCCCTTTCTTCTTTCTCTTTGTTTCTCTGCAACATTTTATCAAAAAAGAAAAAAAAAAGGAAAAAAGAGAAACCCTAACAGGCTCCAACCTGAAACATTCACTTCACGGGTTCCAACCTGAAACGGACGCTGCCATGACTGAAGAGTGGTAGAGAGCATGAGCGAAGCACTAGAAAAAATTGATCTGTTCGCGAAGCTCGCCACACACCTCCAAAGCAAACTTCCTTCTGCGGGCAATGAAGAAGCTAGTGATTCCGCAATTTGTTCGCTCAATCAATCTCTCAACCTGGATGTTAAATCTAGGGTTAGGGTTTTGGATACCGCACTTTCATTGATGTGCTTCAAAGCACCCAAGGTTCGTCCCCAATTTTCTGACAACTCTCCAGATTATAATATTTATGAAGTCATATACAATAAAGAAGAGGAATTAAATGAAAGAATTGAAAATCACAAACACGAATGGGGAGAGGAGAGAGAGAGGGGGCAGGAAGGAAGGAGGAGAGAGCAGAAGTAACATGAAGAACCAGAAACATTGTTTTTAAAATGAAAAAAACCAGAGATTTTTTTTAAGTAGATTGCAAAAGCGAGAGAGGAAAGAGAAGAAGAGAAGGAAGCGGAGGCGTTTGGGACAGAACCAATTCCGGTGAAAAAAAGGAGCTTTTTTTCCCCTTACAATAAGGGTATTATTGTCATTCATGTATTTTCTAACGGCTAACATCAGGAACTAAGGCTCTGTTAGTTGCTTTTGGATCTTTTTGATAAACGTTTGTGTAATTTGGGTGGTAGGTGATTTTTTTTAAAAAAACTTGGGTGGTAGGTGATTTGTCCAAATCTTTTTGGGTGATACGTGAAAATTTCCCTACTTTTTATGTAGCCTCAATGGTCTGCTTTCAAACATACATTTTAATGTAGCCTCCGAGCTTTGGAACGTGACCATAAATTAATGCAATAATCAAAATGCCAAACTGGATAACAAATGACTTATTTACTCACACACAAGCTAGAAGTGGAAGGAATAGAGTAATGTTTCTAAAAACTAAAGCTCACATTTTCTTTGATATAATCATTAAATGAAGTTAACTCGTTGAGCAATGCCTGTTCTGTTCCATCACTGGGATCTTTGCTTTTGAGGAAACTGATAAATGTGGAGAAAATCTTTGATCCCCTACAAGAAACATAGAATTATACAAAGTCATTTCCAATAATATCTAAAGAACAAGTGTAGATGCTGATGACAACATTTCCTATCAATAGATCTCAAAGTAGGACTATATGTCAAATACCTATAATCTAACTAGGTATGCAGAGCTAGCAATTTATAAAGAATCCTAAAACATTTTTTTTGTAAAGAATTAATTTATTTTCTTCTTTCCAAGAATCAATCTGCTCCCTCATCCCCCCCCCAAATTTTAGTTCTAAAACTCAGAATTTGAAAATAGGAATGAGCTACTTAATTGAAAGGAATAATGGTAAGGGGAAATTTAGAGGAAACATAGTATTCCCACATGTTCAATTGAGGAATCAGTTTAATAAAGATGTATGTTTATAATACTTAACTAACACATTAAATAGAAAAGGAAAATTAGGACTGGTACAAGCACTCTGCAATAACATATCTAATATGTACTAGATACCCAAATGCAAAAGGGAAAGCTATCTCTGATCTTCAAAACATGATATCCAGAGTGGGACCTCAAAATAGCAAATCATTTTGGACAAGATCCGATGAGCCTAGAAGTCTAGAACCAATTTCTGATACAATATTTTAACGTAAACAGCTACATTGGCTCAAGAGGCAACACACCATTACACTAATAAGAGGAGGAAGTATAAAGGGGATAAGAAATGATCCTGCAAATACCAACCTTAAAACTCTAACTCTATATTTATGAGGAAAATAAATCCGAGCTGTGAAGCAGTAATCAAAACATTAGGTTCTAGGCCAAAAGCTTGGGTTAGCACTGGCATGATGACCGCAGTCCAAACCAGGTAAGAACAAGCTGAACATACCAATGTAAGAAGGGTTTATAAAATTGGAAAGAGGTGATGGCAATGACAGGCTAGATAAAATGTAAGTGTGGATTTGGAACTGTAAAGGAAGCCAAGAATACATTGGCAACACAAAACAGGTAATTTTTTTTGCCTAAGTGGAGGAACACAAGAAGTTAAATCTCAATAATCCCAATGTTGGTATCTCGATGTTGTAGATAAAAATATTCATTTTTTAAGAGCCTTATCATGCAAGATAAACATGCATTCACCCCCCTCCCCAAAAGAAGGGGGGTGGGAAGAAGCTGAAAACGTTGGCACTAGGGAAGCTAACAGGACACACTTGAACAATTTCAATGCACTTGTATTATTTCAATAGCAGTGGAATAAGAAAATTTTCAAATTGTGAAAGGAAATCAATTAGTAAACTTTTGCACTCTCAATGTTTCCATTAAAAAGAATAAAACCATATCATGAATGCTCACATAAACATTTAGAACATACACTGAAGTCTTTTCAGGTGGAGTTTTCAAAGGAGGATAGGGGTATTTCTCTTCCAATGATTGAGTAATAACATCTGAATCAGTAATCCACTTCTCATCAAGTTTGATCACAGGAACTTTGCCTTCTGTACTGATTTTGAAGAACCTACATGGAGAAACCAGAACACAAAAGACACGGTAAAGATTAATAAAGAGGTAGGGTTCAGCATATGGATGAAACAAAGATATACAGTATAAATGCAAGTTCAACAGAATTAACAGGTAACCACAGAACATGATTTAGACATATGGCAAATGATGTGGCATCCAAAGTTGGGTCCACATGTTCTCCACGACACTCTAATTAGACAACAAATTTCATCCAATAGGCCTCTGCATGTTTAAAAGAGGCATGAAACAAGCCAACTTACACTAAAATTAAACTTGTACAACTTAACATCGACAAGGGATGCCCCTCCACAAGTTTGATTAACAGATGTTTGTTCCCATAAGTTGACTCAGAGACCATATCCCTCTTGAAATGAATGAATTTTTTTTGTTGCTGAAAATCAAAGGAGAACTTTATAAAGAGGCCCCACATAATGAAAAAAAAAAGTTTGCTACTATTTGTAGAGGAAAGATGCAATACAGAGTATACATGGCTAATCCAGAGGGTCCCACATAAGATAGGCAGTCTAACTCTCCTTTTCAGCCCTACACAGGGGCAAAGAAAACCCAGTACATGCAAGCTGCTAGAAGCCTGCATAGATACAATAGAATAATTTTCACCTTTTATTTGACTCATGTGGAGAATTACCATTCTGGCTTGTTACCCAAATCTACAAACTTCATGTCATATGGAAGATGTTTTTCCTCAAGAGTCAGCAACACCCTTTGACAGAAGGGGCCTGAAAATGAAATGAAAAACAATTAGTACGAATGAATGTGTAATGTTTATTGATGGGGTACTTTTACCTTGATACGAATGAGAAGCATAAGATCTCACATACAAGAACCTGGAACCCCAGATCAAATATCCAGGTCATCTAAAACCATGAAGACAACTCAACTTAGCCTTATCCCAGGTAAATGGGTCGGCTACATGGATTTTCTTTTCTCAAATCAAATTTATTCAAAACCCTACTTTACAAGTCCTAAGATATGCATATCGTTCCTCACCACTTATCCTAGAATCATTATAGGCCTACTCTTAGCTCTTTTTTTTTTTTTGGTGAATAAATAATTGCATTCAATAAGCCCAAGAATTACATCAAGGACTCCCCAAACAGAGGAATCTGAAGAAAGACAGAGAAAGCAGACAAAAGCAGAGAGCTCTAAGGGGAAGTCCTGTCCACATCAAGTTGGATAGGTAAATCCCAGGCTCTGACAATGTATCTGTTTTTATCAGAGTCCGGACACCTCCCTATAGTCAATGAAAGCTTAGATTGAATTTCGAAAGTAATACTCTCCAGATGTGCACCAAGGTTCTTGATTTGCCTGTCCATCTTCTGATGTTTCTTTCCATCCAAATGTGGTAAATGGACGCAGTCCCATGGCGTCACAACAGGTTTTGCCTTCGAACACCCTGCTGAGCCACTTTCATTCCATCCAAAGGTGGGGAACCCCTTGATTCTTTTGGTTCCTCTAATCTAAGTCATATTACCCCTCTTTACTGGAGTATTTAAAGGCTTCCGTCGCATGCCAACACCAAAATCTGTCCATTACCACTGGTATCAAAAGCTCGACTTGTTTTTTTATTTTTATTTTTTTATTTTTTTTTATTTTTTTTTATTTTTATCTTTTCTAGTTTTACACTTATTTATCTCAAAATTCTCATTTTAATAAACTAAGTTTGTTTATACATTTTCTCTTCGCTTTCCAACATTCGGTTCCACAAGATATGCCTCATGGAATTGAATGCTTTCATTGCCCTGCAAGGATAATTCCAACATGCTACAAGGCAAAACCAGGTGGAACCAAGAGAGGCACCAGAAACTATGAAATATTGTGCTATTTATTGCAAGGCAGCAGGAGATTTGTGGACCAGTCAATTATCTACAGATGAACACATTTTGATGATTACATATGAACTCAAGCAAATGATTGTTGATATCTTGTCAAGGAATATCAACAAGGGAAAGAAAGATGAAAAAAACAAAGAAAAAGAAAAAAGATCGCTCTGCAATAGACAACACTAGTACACTGATTTTATACTAGTTTGTTTCTAGTTAACAATTCACATTATTGTATGGATATAATAAAAATGTGAGAATAACTTAATATTCCATGATCTACAAGGTTAAGTTACCAAGACCTACACCAGCCACAATGGGAAAGTTTAAACCCTTCAACAGCATTGCTTTCCTCCTACCCAATCAACCACAAAGCCCCAACGCAAACAGACCGAGACCTGCATTTGTATTCTGCTATGTTGAATTTACACTCAATTGTAGTCCAAAACAGTTAATCGACTTACATATGAATCCTCACCCTGCATTTGTATTCTGCTATGTTGAATTTACACCCAATTGTAGTCCAAAACAGTTAATCGACTTACATATGAATCCCTCACCCTGCATTTGTATTCTGCTATGTTGAATTTACACCCAATTGTAGTCCAAAACAGTTAATCAACTTACATATGAATCCCTCACCCTGCATTTGTATTCTGCTATGTTGAATTTACACCCAATTGTAGTCCAAAACAGTTAATCGCCTTACATATGAATCCCTCACCCTGCATTTGTATTCTGCTATGTTGAATTTACACCCAATTGTAGTTCAAAACAGTTAATCGACTTACATATGAATCCCTCACCCTGCATTTGTATTCTGCTATGTTGAATTTACACCCAATTGTAGTCCTAAACAGTTAATCGACTACATATAAATCCCTCATCCTCCATATGCACCCATGTTCAATGACCAAGCGAGAAAATACGTCGCGTAAGGAATGTAACAAAGGCCATTACCGTGACAAAACAAATACTCAGTAATAATATTGAAATTTCCATCCCAGATTCCAGCAAAAAGCAAACCGGTGATATCAAATTCTCCATATACGTTACCACAAAAGGGACTTCAGAATCTCAATTTGCATATAGAAATCAAAACCAGGCAACCGAAGATAGAACGTCAAACAAAAGAACCCAAGCTCAAGAAGGGAAAAGGGTAACTATAAGAGAGTCCATACAGTCTCCAAGCTTGCCCGGAGAGATAACAGAGTCCTTGACGCAGACTTCGATAGGGTCTGAGACTGCAGACATCGCGACGGTAAGACTTCTGGAGCGCCTTACACGGTAGGAAGTGTTAGTAGTAAACAAACTGAAATTTTGGGAGAGCCGAACGTTGCGACCAATGTGTTTGAGTGAAGAAGAGAGAGCCGCAGCTGTCTGAGGTATAGCTGCTGTCGACATTTCTCTATCTATAATAAATAATACAGTTCGAACAGAGATGCAAGAACAGAAGACTCTGCAATTTAGTTATCTCTCTCTCGCTCTCTCTCAACGCTGGAGTCTTCACTCTCGAATCTCGATTTCTCTGCCTTTGTTTCTTATGATAACGATGGCAGGGGAAACTGGAAAGAAAGAAGAGGTTCTGCTGTCGTGTTCCAGCTTGACAGGAAAGAGACCATTTTTATGCGGGACGGTCTTAAACACTCCACGTAAGCCCCACCTTTCGTGGTATCTCCAAAATTGGGACCCACTAATACAGTTTCCACTTTGGTGAAGAAAGTTTCTCTTCACAGATTCCTTTCCGTTCCGTTTGGTAACTTTCTGAGAGCACATTTCTTCTGTTCTTCTATTCTGACAGAACAAAAAAGGTGTTTAGAACAGTAAAAAACTGTCAAAAAATGTTTGGCAAATTTGATCTGTTTTTTCGTTCTCAAATAACGAACCGGATGAAAATTTAGTCTCAGAACAGGAATTTCACGTTCTGGAACGGTTTTCGAAAGACCAAAAAACGTAAAGTGTGCCCGATAAAATGAAAAGAAGAGCTCTTCATCAGAAAAGCCCTTTGTTTGAAGATGTCTGCGTGCACCTTCTTCTTCAATCCTCTCTGCAAATCATCCTCTTCGACCTGTTGCTGCAAGCTTCTCTGGAGGTATTATCCCTCTCTCTCTGTCTGTCTCATTCGATTTCCACTAGGGCTTACAAGCTCTTACTGTTTCTGCAAGCTTTTACGGTTTCAGATTTTTCAAAATCTCTTTTGTGGTTTAGGGCTTTGTCTTACCTGTGACTGCTGAGTGCTCCATCGTGGCTGCATTCTCTGTTTGGTTCCTCCGCCATCTCGTCTTTCCTGTGATCGACTTTTTCAAATTTTTTGCAGGTATGTGTATGAACTTTAAACCCTAGAATATTATGTATATGAAACTTAGTATATGATTGATTTGGGTATTATTTGGGTTTGTGTTTGGTTATTTTTTTCCTTTATTTTGGGTTCTTTCAACTGTGGTCATGATTTTGTAACAACGATTATAAGGAATGGCCTAAAGAAGAAATTCTGGCATGATGTCAATATTTTCCAAAACAGACAGATTACATGCTGGAGTTTGCTGTTCGACCCTTGAAAATGGGTGGTTAGTTTTGAAGTGCTAGCTGATTGGGGCTTGGGTCCCCTGTAGTCGTGCAACCCTGCAGCCACATCTGGGCCATTGAGAGCACATCTACATGTGCAGCCAATGCAATCCAAAGGCCAGATGGAGCTGCATGGCTGCAGAGGATCCAAGCCTAGTTGATTATGGGATTTACAAGTTTAAAAATATACAAATCCCAAAATCCATGGTGTTTTGTCTGGATGGGAACTTTTCTGATTTAGTTAATTAACATTGTTTTAACACCACGGCCTATGGGAATCACCAGGTTCCATTATTGTGAGCAACATCCCAACTTCAGGTATCCCGATAAAGGTATACAGCACAAGCTGTGTTAATTTTGCTTTTTCTTGAGTGAACCAAGTGTTAAAATTTGAATATAACTGACTACAGTTTTAACAACCAAATGCTAAGATTTTCCATGAGGAAAGCTCTGTTTCTATTTTATGTTCTATGACTGAAAAGAAAATAAAGTGACATGATTAGATGGAGAGAAGACCAGAATACGCATATATTAGTAGGAAAGGAAAAAGAATAGGAGAATGTGATTCATTGTGATATAATTGTGGTTTTCTAGTACTTAGGTTGATATAGTTGTGGCCTTTTTAATACGCAATAAGAGAGGACTAGTGCTTTGCATATTGTAGTTGCACTCCTATTAGAAATTGAGGAGGCATCTATTTTAAATTGAAGTTTGTTTATTGAGCCAATAATTTTCTCCTGTTTTCAGTGTTATTTGAACTGAGAATCCAATTCTAAAATTGTCAATCAACATAGTGTTCTTCTTTGAGGGTGGAGTTATATTTTCTGGTACTGCTTGCATTTTTCATGTGTTCTTTTGCTGAGTACAAATATGAGTATTGAGTTGGTGAGATTGGTCATGAGCTCACCTGAAAATTTTCAATTGCAGTTATTTGGCCATTGCTTGTGGGTTTCTAAGCTAACTGGACTAAATGGTACAGAGCTTATCTTCCATATCGAGTAGCTATGCAATTCGGATTAGATCAAGATATCCCAGGTCATTTTGGGCTTCCCAGGGAAAGTTGCAGGGAGCCCATTAAACCTGCTATCATAAATCTTATATTTGATCTGAACTATTTGATACACTCATCAAGTGGTCGCCGCTCTGATCAATTTTATACTTGACCTGAACTATTTGATAAAATGAGAGAGTAAAGATGATAGTGGATGTCTCTTTAAAATTTGAGTGCTTATTTCCTTGGGGTCACTGTTTTAAAACTCTGTATCTCCTTCGGTTGGGTCAGTCTTATTGTTGTACTTCATCAATTTTTTGACTCAATAACTATGCTAGTTGAACAAACCAGCTGAATTGATCAGCTGATCAATCAATTACCATCAATTGACTAATCAAAACTACTGATCTGATCCACCTGAATTGAAGAGGCAGAATTTCTTGGATTGGAGCTTCCATTGTTCAAGGCTATTGGTTAGCCATATGTTGCCATGTTTTGAACTTTTTGTGCTTTCTTCAAGACCATATGTTGCTATATCGTCTTGGTATCCAAAGTCTGGTGTTCAAGACCATATGTTGCCATTTCTATGAGGTTTGTGGGTTGGTTATTAACCTCTGAAATTTCATTACATGTGGGGCTCTTTTGGAATTTTTAGGAAATTTTAACCAAATGTTGCTATATCGTCTTGGTATCCAAAGTCTGGTGTTCAAGACCATATGTTGCCATTTCTATGAGGTTTGTGGGTTGGTTATTAACCTCTGAAATTTCATTACATGTGGGGCTCTTTTGGAATTTTTAGGAAATTTTAACCAAACTCTTGGTTTTTTATAACAAAATTGATTTTCAAAGACCACTCTTTTTTATAGTTAAGTTTGACCTGATTAAAATGCTCCATTTGCCTTGAAATTTCATTGGTTGTGTTCATATTCAAGTCCATTATTGACTCATAAGGTTTTGTATGATACTAACAAGTATTGAAGTACCACCATCCAAGATATCTCTAGATATTTCCGACCATTCCTACTACTATTACATATAACTATGCTGTCATGGGTTGTTGAGTTTTAGTTCCTCAATTTATTCAGTCCAAGGGATGGGGCATTGATTTGAATATTCATTTTACTCTTTAACAATTTATGTATTTGGATATTGTGATCAATTGCATGATCCCTGCCCCATGACTTCGGTGAGAAGATTACTGATTAGTACACAATGATCCCTATCCCAAGATTTCTACATGGTGCTTTTGAACTTTGTAGTTGTAGTACCTTTCCCCCCTCTGTCTATTTTTTTTCCTATTTCTTTTACACCTCCAGATTGGGAATAAGAAAGTTGTTCATTGGCTTAGTTGTACAGATCAATACATTTCTGAACACAGGCCTAGTATTCAAATGCCAAAGGGATTACCAACTTAACTATCAACTTCTGTTTGTGCATCTATATTTGCTAGGTCATTGAAAATAATTTGCAAAATGGGGATTATTTTTCTAGGTAAATTTTGTAGTCAACTTCTGTTTGTGCATCTATATTTAATTGTTTAGGATACAAACTCTCCTAAATTAGTTAACATATTGTAAATTTTGGATTAGAAATAATATGCATAAAATTTTGGATTGAATATACTCATTTCGATGTTTGAGTTTC
The DNA here is from genome assembly GCA_028583415.1 of Protea cynaroides. Taxonomy (NCBI): domain Eukaryota; kingdom Viridiplantae; phylum Streptophyta; class Magnoliopsida; order Proteales; family Proteaceae; genus Protea; species Protea cynaroides. The sequence goes on from CM053273.1 coordinate 84,590,105, forward strand.
ATTAGAAGGTTAATTAACTTTGGTTCTAAGAAAGTAGTTATAGAGATAAAAATGTAATGAAATTGTGTATGTGAGTCTTTAGCTCAAAAAAAGGTAGAGCACTTGGGATTCCCCAAGAGATGGTGGTTCGAATCCATCAAGATTCATTGGAATTATGTAACCTAACAGTTATTTTTCTAATTTTTATGATCCATTATGTCTGCTATGTCACGACTTTGTTTGTGATTTGTCTATTTGACCTTGTATTTTGTTAATGAATTGAAATATATGATTACCTTTACATCTATTAGTATATATATATTTATATTTGTGAAATATTTATTGTAGATCAATATGACAGAATTCAACATGCAATCTCATGTATGTTATTGAGGACAAGGATAGATGATAGTGAATGAGGGACATGCTATAGTTGTGGGGGATCGTACTTTGATACTATTTTCGACGGGATGTTTTATTTTCTTGTTTGTATGGATACTTGTGCTGACTATTTTATTCATTTATACTTCACGATTGGCGTAGATATTAGTTTAATGACAATTCTATAATATTTGAATCCTTTAAAAAAAAGTGTTCTAGAATAAATTTTACCAAACAGCAAACAGGTCAGAACAATGTTCTTAAACTAGTTTTGGAATATATTTGTCAAACAGCCTTAAGATCAAAAGAATAGCCAAAAAATACTATTTCAGAACAGAACAGAAAAAGACCATCTCTTCCGGTTCAGAACAAGAACAGGCAAGAACGTTATCAAACGCAGCCTTCTATTCCATTCGGTACCATTCTGTTCCATTCGGTTTAGTTCCGTTCCATCCCTAAAAGCTGAAGGGTAAATTTCCCGTACTACCCTTGAAGTATAGACTAATATCTATTACCATCTAACAGTTTATAACAATTACACCCACTCCTATTTAATTAACGGTAGAAACTCAAGACCATTATTGTTTTCTGCTTTAAAAAAAATGAAATTTACTATACTAATCTTCTATTGCAATCAAAAAGCTTTTTTTAGTTTTCACTTCAATACCCTTGTTGCACTCCCAAATCCTCTGCAATTGTGTAACCAAGATTCCAAGCATTCCATTCTTTACTTAAACCTTCCATTGTCAGTTGAGGCCACCAATCTTTGCAACTAAGGTTCTCTTTGGTAGGTATTATAGAATTGTTTATATAATACATTATGACATATGTAATTGTTTGTTATGATTTATGGTATTTATTTATATTTTAAATAAATTGATATAACCTACTTGGTGGTGTTATTTCATGTCCGATTGGTTACATTCTTGAAGGATCATAAATTAACCAGACAATTGAGAGAAGAAGAGAAGATGATTTACCTGTGGGTGTTGATCCTACAGTTGCAACTGGAATATTTTTGGCTTCCGCTCTTGCTATGAAATACAGAATCACAGATGAACCCTTCCATTTGTTTTGGCAGGATCAGAAGAAGCTACAAGATCTGGTGCTTACAGAGAAAGAAGCCATGTATGGGTCTAAGCCAAGCCCAAAAGAAGTAACAGCTTTAGGAAACCAAACAGTTATCAGGCAAATGGAAATGGATGCATGAATCCCACACCACGGTGGAACTCAGTTGGATGTGCAACGCCTTGTACATGGGGTGCCAGCAAAGTGTGGGAGTGCGATTCAAATGGCAGGTCATCGACGGGGTCCAAGCTGCCGGAAGTTTGCTCCCTGCAACTCTTTCTCCACCATCAGAGTAAAAACGAGGGTTTGTGAACTGTAACTTTGGATTTGGGAAATTTGGGGGAAATGGGTAGGATAAAAACATTAAGAGTAAATAAGACATTTTGATTTACATCAAGGGCAGTATTGTTCGTAAATTTTTAGTGTAAACTAACATAATCATCTAACATAGAAGTGTTAACGGAGTGGGCCTTCGGGTTACACTTTTTTTTTTTTAAATTAAGGATGGTATATGTAATTGTCAGTAGTGGGCCCTCTCCTCATTAGTTGAGCGCGTATGCACACCTTTCCTCCAACCTTATTCATTCTATAATCAATACCCATCGTCAAATCCACCAAGGGTATAGATGAAAGTAGAGGAAGCGCCCAAGCCACATGCAAAGAACAAATGTTAGGAGGGATCATAGGGCTACTTTCGGACATATCCTAGAGATGCTTTTGCGAAGAACCAAAACCTAGCAAAACGAGAGTGTGGTAAGTGTAATTAGTCTATAGTCTAGGGGTAGTACATGTAATTTATCCTATTCTTAGTGATAGGGGCGACAATTGGTTAGTCTTAGTCAGGCTTAATCGGCCCACATCTGATCACTGGCTTGTTTAGCTAATTGGTCCTGATAAGCCAGATATGGACACATTTATACTCATTCTGGTCGATTATAGATCCATAATCGGTCTCATGTTAATCGACCATCTTAGATTTATTTTCTAGCCATCAAATGAAAGATCTAGCCAGATGGTTGCACTTCTTGGGAAAAAAAAACCTTAAAGTTAAACAAGATCTGAGTTTCATGGACAAAAAAAATCAAGCTTTAAAAATTCTGAAATCGAATGAAAGAAGATGCCCAACGTGTCTCCGTTACCTACAAGCACGCACATAAAAACATGAGAGAGAGAGAGAGAGAGAGAGAGAGAGAGAGAGAGAGAGAACAAGAATTGTCTTGTGTGCGTGGTATGGGAGGAAAAAAATTGTCTGTAGCATTCTAATATAGCAGTGCTGGTCTTGACCATTGAAAATGCATCGGTCACGTGTTCTGATGCACTCTCAATGGTTAGGATTAGTACTGTTACATCAGAGTGTTGCTATAGACAATCTTGACCCGGTGTGGGAAGAGGTGAGTATTTGTCGCTAAAGTGATTAAAAAAAAGTAGGGAAAATGAAATGAATAGAGAGTTGAAAGAATGGTGTATGCCATATATACTATAACTCAGGAAATGCCGACAGGATATATGTGTATTAATATATAATATAAGCTATCAGTTTCAAACGGATGACCGTTGGGCTATTACCCTGCACCGTGAATGTTTGATTATTAATTAGTCAAGGCTTAAGCCCACACGTTCTAATAATCGGTCTAGGATGGTGTCGATTGGTTTAGGCCTGGTTACACAATTCGGTCCTTAGATTGACACCCCTAATTCTTAGGGCCTGTTTGATAAAACTTTGGATTCTGGATTCTATGGATTCTGGCTCCTAGGGAGCCATTTTGGAGTAGAAGCGTGTTTGATAAGTCCGGTTGGATTCGAGCTCTCACAGAGTGAACCGAATTCAAAATGGCTTCAGAATCCAAAATTTTGGAGTAACTAATATTTGCTCCAACGTGTTGGAGCAAGTTTCTAGGAGAAGAAAAAGAATCTGATTCTCACTTGACTCTCACTTGACCACCACCACCACCATCGCCACCACCCACCACCTCCACTACCACCACCACCACCACCATCGCCACCACCACTGCCACCACCACCACCACAACCACTGCCACCACCTCCATCACCCCCACTACCACAACCACCACTGCCACCACCACTACCATAGCCACAACCACCGCCACCACTACCCCCACCACCCACCACCCACCACCACCACCACCACCACCATAACCACCACCACAATCGCCAACCACCACCACCACCACCACCGCCAACCAGCCACCACGACCACCACCCATCACCACCACCCATCACTACTACTACTACTTTTCTAGACTTCGATTGGGGGGATAGTGTCTATCAAACATGTTTATGTTCCAAAGATATTCTGGAATCTATTCCAAAAAATGCGTTATCAAACATGTTTTTACTCTCAAATAATCTTTGAGTAGCCTGAAGTAGAATCCAAATTCTGAACCAGAATCTAGAATCCAGAGCAGAAGTTTTATCAAATGGGCCCTTAGGGCTGATTTGATAAAACTTCTACTCTGGGTTTCTTACTTTCGGTTCAAGTTTCTACTTCTGTTCTAGGAGGATTCTAGAGTATTTGGTAGTAGAAACATGTTTGGTAACACGATTCTGTTAGGGACTCAAGAGCATCTTTAGAACAGAAACATGTTTGGTAAAACTGGTTCTGGAACCATTTCACAGCTAATATAGAGTAGAAGCGTATTTGACAACAAATACTCTGGGATCTAAATTCATAATAAGTTTAATTACAAAAACTACCATTCTTACATTTGTTCAATCACCTTCAAAATTCTATAGGGTTACATATTTGAAAAGTTAATCGTATTACAACTAACAATCATCCTTAGTACTTCATGGTTGCTATATAAACAACATAGTATATCAAACACAACAACTATATGGCTTCGAATATAATAGTCCCATATATCGGATATAACACGGATTGGTGTAAAATTAATTCATGTCATATATGCTAACTTTCCTCATTCACTGAACATGGCTGAGTGGACTGATGTTTTAACTCTACAGTCCCTTTGTACTGATCGACCTAAATAAAAGATTTTTCATGATCTTGCTTGATAGGACAAGTGTAAAATTGACGGCCAGATTTTTTTGTTCGAGATGTGTGCAATATCATTCTCCCCTTGCCACACTCACATATTGGAAGATCACAATCAACCATATATATATATATATATATATATATATATATATATATATATATATATATATATATATATAGAAAAATGGTTTTTCAAATTTGATTAAATATGCATTCACCCTATCCCTTATTTAGATACTATAAAATTAAAGGAAATATATAACTATCAAAAATTAAAATATTAGGTCAACGATAAATTATTCTAACACACAACTTAACGAAATAAGTGTTCAAAGTCAACTGTAACATAATTACAAACTCATATTTGTGGTAAACCGTTGTCCCTAGCCAATTGGTTGGCAATGCCTCTTCTAATGACATTCATCTCAGGTGCAGTACCAGTCACATTCTCATTTCCTACCTGAACATTATCATTTCTTAACAGAACATTCTCCTCTTCTTAATGTTCATCCACGCATTAAGCTTAGCAAATTTCTGCTCAGTAAATTACTCTTCCTAAATAAAATTATGTAGAGAACAGTAGGCTATGACAACATAAGCTTGAATTCTGAGTGGATACGACGACATTGCTTTTAATATGCCGAAATGAGCCTTCAACACTCCAAATGATCGTTCAATTACATTCCATAGAGAAGAATGTCTGTGATTGAACAACTCTTTGGCAGTTTTAGATTCTAGTCTAGCTCCCCTATAATTACGTAGATGATATCGGTCTCCTTTGAATGATGTCAAATACCCATGTTGGCTCGAATATCCAGAATCTACGGCATAATATTTTCCTATATCATGTAACAAACAACAAATAAAGATATACTAAACCTAAATATATCTATACAATATCATGACATACATTGAAAGATAGAATTAGGGCTTTAACCTAGGGGTGGATGAGGAAAAGATGGTGATCGACGAGCATCTGCTAATATGCGACAATCATTAACACTACCCTTCCATCCAACATGCATGTAAGTGAACTTTATGTTCAATGAGCATATACACATGACATTCTGAGAAAGTGTTCACTTTCGATTCCTGTATGGGGTTTGTAAATTTTTCGGTACAGAAGTGTCCACATGCTTTCCGTCAATAGTCCCGACACAATTCTTATAAGAAGAACATTAAGTTACATAAAGATATGTAAATATATAACATTGTAAAATGATAACTAAATTAGCAATAAATGAATTACCCTGAAGTAAGGATGATGCCTTTGATTGTCTCTAATTTGTGATTGTTTGACATTCTCCCCTGAATGTTGGAACCTTTCGGATCATTTCCTTATGCTATATCTTCGTTGTAGTGCTTGGATGAACATGACTAGTTGTTTATCAATCCTTATGTATCGATTGTCTTGTAGCCACCCTCTTCGTTGCATAAGGTTATATAGGTTGATGAACACGTGTCTTTCCATACGAAATTATTCATATATTCTATCGGTATTCTCATTTAATAGTTCAGTTACCCATCTAGAACATCTCATAAATGAATCCCTACATGATTCCTTGACGTATAAAGAATTCCTTAATTCATTAAGGGATAGGACCTCCAACATGCTCCAATCCATCTCTTCAAAACATCTCATTACTTCATTGCTAATTAGTCCACTCATTTTTAATACTGTATAATAAATGAAAACATAAAGACAAACCATGATAAAGTAAAATTAAATATTAAACAAACTATATAAAGTTTACATAATCTATTAGAAAAAAGTTATACAAAGCATTGTATCAAACCATTGTATCGAAATTAAACAAACCATAAGAAGTTTACATCAAACATTGTATCCAAATTTAAAAAAAAAACCATTGTAGCAAACCATTGTACTAATTAAATAAACAAGCATAGTATAACAACTTGAACAACCTGAAGGTTGGTGAAGCACTGGTGATATCATGGAATGGACCCTATCGCCCATAATTTCTTTTCCTCATCTAAGCTCATGAACAATTTTCTCCACTTCGCATTGTTTGTCAAGTGATTCATAGTTTTGATATATACCCTCTTATCTAAGTCTGAAATGGTATTCAAAACTGTCAGACATTGGTTAATTGAATATCCTCCAGTGGTGACAGAGTTGGGAGAAGAAGAAGTTGAAGAAGGGAGTGACGAAGTGAACAAATTTAAACGAGCTTTGGAATGATCCACCATTGCATTTATAGCTCCCACTATGTCATCACTTCTTCCCTTTTTCCTAATGATAGAAGGAGTCTTGTCCAATCTGTGAGCGGTAACTGCCTAGGGGGTAGGCTGCATATCACTTTCATCAGTGATATCAGTGGTAAATTCTGCAGGTGAAAGCTCTGGACCATCCTAGGTGTCCAAGTTATCACCATCTCTTTCTCCAAATACAAAGTTATCATTGTTGTTACAAGAAAATTCATCAGTTGCATAAGAATCACCAAATATCACTTGAAGCTCTCTCTACTAGGGTAATCCATTTTTCTTAAATTTTGTCCACCTTGGGTTTTCCTGAAAACAAATCAATAATTTTTTAGAATTTGTGAACTCAAAGACCAAGGAATTACTATTTCTACTCCAATCAGATCTGATTACCTGGATGTGTCTGTCCCGTATATCTGGGTCATGTGTGTCCACACACTTGATTGTGTCATTCCATCTAAACCCAGTAGTGTTCACCAGTCTTCTAAAACTACCGTATTCAGACCTCAACTTGTTGAGTTTGTTCCTTAACTGTTTTAATGTAAACGGTTTACCTAATACTTCTTCCATTTTGTTCTTTATATTAGTCCACCCATCTTTGTTAAATGTGCATGTTATTTTATTTCCCTTAAGGACCTCTTCCACTAATATGTCAACAAATGTGTCTACTTCCACCTTGTTTCATTTAACTACATCTACCCTTATTCGTGATGAAGTTGCCATTTTATATAATTACAAACTAACTATAAAAAATCATATGGTGAATGACACTAAAGAGATGCTTTAGTTATTCAAATAATTCAAAACAATACAAGTTTTAAATGACAATCAAATAGTCTAGTCATTGATTAAGGCAGCCTAAGCAATATGATAGGCTTCCCTACAGGCCTTAGCTCCACTCTAAGTGTTAGTGGAGGTGGCATACTGTTAATGAAAAATTGCATCAGGACACAAGATACTAATCAACCAAGGCATCAACGAGACTAAGATATGAATACCATAGCATGATGTCATAAACACAGAAACCAATATAAATCAATTTTTTTTATTTGGATAGGTAGACCCATTCATGATGGAGGTAAGCAAAATCTATTATATCACAGTAATTACTGTAAAAAAAAAACCTAAAAATCAGTGTACATAAGAACAAATTACCATATGAAGTATCAAGTACCACAACCTTGAGAAAAACTTGTTTTTGCAGGAATTAGAATTGGACAAGTTCATCACTCATCATCTCTCTTTCTCTGAAATCAACAAGGCCTTCAAGTATATGTCGAAGGGTGAGGGTTTACGTTGCATTATCAGCATGGAAGACTAGAATTGTGGAATATCTAAGCTATTTATCCTTTAATCCTGTACTTATTTCAGTTGTCAAGGTAAAGAGCTAGATTATACAGTGTGGGTTTATATGTATTAGATGAAAAAATGGTTCCATATAGTAATTCCTTTTTGACATGATAATTTTGCCATTGTTGCAATGGGTCTCTGATAATGTATATCGTGTTGATTAATAATAGTGAAAAAAATCCCTACACTTCAATGAATTTTATACTTGAGCAAGGTAAAATCATATAGGCTATCAAGGGTCTAGGATAACCATTTAACCACGCTTGACTAAGATCATTACACCATAAACCCATTTTACACTATCATCTATTCTTTATTAAGTTCTTGGTTACCCAACTCTTCAAATAATAAAGCTAGTGGAAGCATGGGGTATTTCTGGAGAAGTAGTAATGGGGTTCCGACTTCCTGGTAGATGTGTAATCAGAATGAAGGATAAGGAATGTTCAAGTGGTCAAGATATGGTATTGGGGATCCAATTTGAAGTGCTTATAGCTTACATTATTAGGGCTACTTGCTAACTGGTCTTCTCTGAATGTGGATCCAGCCTGACATGGAAGGATAAGGTCTAAAATGAACTTTTGGCACTGTTACGGTTGGAAATCGCCCGTTGATCCACGCTCTGAGTTACCTGCAACAACAGAGAAGAGACAAAGGAGGGGGCGCCTAAGCCCCGGTTACCCTCCGATGCCTAAGTGAGATTCCCAAGGTAAACAGTCAAGAGACAGCAGAAGGCTATCTCCAGTTTAGAGAAAGTGGGACGATGAATGAGTTGAGCGTGTAGGATCAATGATAATTTGTAGCTTGTAAGTGCGTTAAAGGCCGTGTGCACAATAGGCCAAATCCACGAGGACGAGTGCGAGATACTCCGAGCGCTCAGACTCCGAAGACCCAACTGGAGACGTGTAAGATTTTAAGTCGAGGGATCATTTCCCTCCTAACAGATGCCCCTTGCGTTGTCGGATGCAGCGAATTCGGCATGGCAATAAGCTTAATACCAAAAAGACCTGCGTCGTACGAGGCCGAATATCAGACGGACAGATGCATTGAATGACAGGCTGTTCCCAAGGAGAAACGATTTCGTTCCGTCTGCACGATTGGTTGAGGTGCGGGGCTCGAGGCGCCAGTCTCGATCCAAGCAAGAGTGTACAACCGTTGATCTCCTAATTTGACGCGGATCGATTCACGATCCAACGGACACCGAGTGGCGGTGCGCCTCGAGAATGAATGTTATTCAATGTTACTTGCCTCGGAATCAACTGAGTGCATCGAATGGCTGAGAACGCAGATTACACGGATCGTCACATTAATCCGACGGTCCGCAGGAAGCTGAGCGCCTCGAGAACGTGCGCCATCATTGTGCACGTCAATCAGTCATGTCGCGCCCGGCGTAGCAGAGGACAATCAATGGGACCGTAACGCGTGTCCGAAACCCGAAGAGACAGTTATCGGTCGCTCGCCCTATAAATACCTTCCTACCTCAGTCATTCAACCATTTGCCTCAATTGCGATCGGAGTTCCCCCAGAGCACTCGGAGTCCAATCGATCTCTGTCTTCAAGCTTTCCTTCGTGCATTCAGTCGTCTTTTTTGCAACCAGTAAGTTTTCTAATCGTTCGTCTTTCAGTTCATGCTCAGTAGTTTCTCTTCCAACAACGTCACATCTTCCGGTATGGTGAGAGTGACCAGAAGAATGACTCAATCCCAAACTTCTTCTTCTGACGGATCATCTTCCTCTGGCGGAGGATGGTCTGATGAATCTAGGGCTTCAAGCCCGGAGGAATCTGAGAAGAGTTCCTCCGAGGCAGAAGAGCGCGGTCGTCCCGCGGGCCCTCCACCCCAACAGGCTCCTTGCCAGAGGGGTGGCCGACCGCCGGTAGCGTCCTTCGCTATCGTCTCGGCCTGGAGAATTCCAAGTAAAATTAAGACCGAGACAGCCTTGTTATCGGTCTGTCGGGCATACCAGCTTAAGGAGCCGATGACAAATGTCCGACCTCGGCTCCCCACCTCCGACGAACGGGCCTGCTCCGTGCTTACGTCGGAGATCTGTGTGTACGAGCACACTCTGAAATCAGGGTTTAGGTTCCCCTTCCATCCCTTGGTTGTAGAGATTCTACAAACGTACCGCATCGCCCCCTCCCAACTCGCTCCGAATGGGTGGCGATGCATCTTTGCCTTAATCATATTCGTCTGCCGTCTTGGCGAGACACCGACCGTGAACCTCTTCCAGTCGGTCTTTCAGTTGACCAGCCTGGACGAGGCTCGGGCCATGACCGGGTGGTACTTCTTTAGCCAGAGGGGCGGGAAGAAGCTCCCGACCATCTCCCAGAAGCCTTCCTCCATCCACGGGTGGAAGGATAAGTTCTTCTTCGTGGGCCCTCCTGCGGGCGGTCCACCTCTCCCTCTGTCAAACGTCTGGTTGGTGGTCGACGCCACAGGGTTCAATAAAATTCCATTCCTGACGGCGGAGGAGAGAACGACTCTGAAGAAGATGATGACTGGGGATACTGTGCACCTCTCCGACCTTGCAGATCCCGTGTAGTTGGCCGGACACGGTCTTCTTGGTGAGTTTAACAACATTAGGCCTTTCTTATGCTGTTCTGTTCATGTTACTGACCATCTTCTTATTGCAGTGAAATTCAAGGATGACAAGATCGTCGCTCGAATAATGGCCAAACGGAAGGCCGATGCCGAAAAGGGGGTTCAACTCGTCAACGTCCGAGCGGGACCCAAAACTTAATCTGTCAGTGGTGAGGCAGATTCCCATCCTCGGAGGGGATCAGCAGCCACGGCAGAGGCCAAGGGTAAGGGGCCCATGCCCGAGGAGCCCCCAAAAAAAAAGATTAGGTCGGCTGCCGAGCTCCCAGTCGACATTTACAAGAAGAGGCCGGCTCCTCGACTCGACGGCGGAGAGGGGAAAACGGCTGAGGCTGCGACGAAGGAAGTCCAGCCTGCCTGAGGAGGTGTGGTGGACGCCCAGCCCCTCCAGACAGTAGTTCCTTCGGCAGCCGAGCTCAAGGGTGCAGCTGCTTCCAAAGCCAAGGGGGCTGCCGACAGCCCCAGGGTAGCCGATCCGACAGCAGCCTCCGGAGCCGCCAGGGGAGAGGCCGAAGGTGGGGCTCGCCAGCAGGGCGAGAAGCAAACGGCCACGACAACGGCCTTCCACCCTGCACTTAAGCTGAGGCCTACGGACTCGGTTTTTAAGAGCCAGCGGGCGGCCAGGATCGTGGCCACTGAGGGGCGCTTGCCGGAAGACATCAAGTTCACGGCCGGCTTGCCTCACGAGGAAATATACTCCCGCGGGTTTACTGCTCTCGTCCAGGTATTGATCGGCCCCTGAATGTCGCTTTTATTGTGTTTCCATATGTACTGACCGTATAATTGTCGTCTGGTGCAGGCTACTAACCTCTTCTCCGAGCTTAGCGAGAGACTGTGCCGAGTATATGTCGACCTGGACGAGAAGGAAGTTCTGGAGATCTCCTTGCGCGAGGCCCTGCAGGTCACTGAGGAGAACTTCACAAATAAATCGTCGGAGGTCGAGGGCCTCGTCAAGGAGAAGAGCACCCTCGAGGAGTCATTGACCAAGGCTAAGGCTGATCTTGACACGGAGCGCAAGAAGGTGTTCTCCGTTGAAGAGAAGCTCCGGACTTCCGAGGACGGGCGGAAGAAAACCGATGGCGACCTGCAGGCTGAAGTGCAAGCCCGACAGAAGTTGGAGGAGCGCCTGAAGGAGCTGGAGGAGAATCTAAAAAAGTCCGAGGACGATGCTCGGAGTGCTAGGGAGGCATTGGTCAAGGCCGAGGAGCAACACCAGGCGAGTTGTCTCGGGCTGTTGACGAGTACAAGTCATCGGCTCAATTTGATGAAGAGGTCGAGGAGGCAGCCAGCGGCTACTTCGAGAGGGGAGTAATGTTCCTGAGGGATCAACTGAGGGACAAGGGGGCCCTCAAGATAAACTGATCGACAATTCTGATTGTCGTCCAGATTAAAGAATTGAATGCCGCAGCGTCCGAGGAGGCTCTGCCCGCCACTGAAGAAGTTTTGGCGGAGCCGGCTAAGGAGGCCAAGGCTGCCCCAGCGCCCGACGATGACCTTCCCCCCTACGAGGTGCCGCAGACTCCACTGGTGGAGCTCCCCGAACTTGCACTGCCCGCCGAGGATTTGGCAGACCCGGCCGCTGCGACCGCCGAGGAAGAAATGCTCCCCTTGTAAACTTGTATAGATAATATTTTATTTTTGTACATCTCCGACCTTAGTGACCAACTTGTAATATTGCCCTTCTAGGGTTCTCATTAATGCAAATTTATTTGTCTATCTTTTTCTTCCATTGTGTCTTCCATTTCTCTTTTTCTTCTAAGTGGCTAAGGCAACTCCGATTCCGACTGCGTAGTAATTAAGAACCAAAGTAGCTAAGGCAACTCCGATTCCGACTGCGTAGTAATTAGGAACCAAAGTAGCTAAGGCCGTCCTTCCCCGGAAGTGTCGTCGGCTTGGCACGGAGGCTAGCCGAGGGCACTTGGTACAAACGACCCCCATGTTGCCTTGGCCATTTCGTGGACCGTGGTAGGGAGTTATGATTGTGTCCTTCATGCGAGCATGGTCTGCTTGTGGACCATGGTCGGAAGCTACGAATATGATCTTCCTGTTACCTTGGTCTGCTTGTGGACCTTGGTAGGAAGATATCGCCTTCATGCGAGCATGGTCTGCTTGTGGACTATGGTCGGAAGGTGCGAGTATGATCTTCATGTTACCTTGGTCTGCTTGTGGACCTTGGTAGGAAGATATGGCATTCATGCGAGCATGGTCTGCTTGTGGACCATGATCGGAAGTTACGACCTTCATGCGAGCATGGTCTGCTTGTGGACCATGGTCGAAAGGTACGAGTATGATCTTCATGCTCCCTTGGTCTGCTTGTGGACCTTGGTAGGAAGATGTGGCCTTCATGCGAGCATGGTCTGCTTGTGGACCATGGTCGAAAGGTACGAGTATGATCTTCATGTTACCTTGGTCTGCTTGTGGACCTTGGTAGGAAGATGTGGCCTTCATGCGAGCATGGTCTGCTTGTGGACCATGGTCGGAAGTTACGGCCTTCATGCGAGCATGGTCTGCTTGTGGACCATGGTCGGAAGGTACGAGTATGATCTTCATGCTACCTTGGTCTGCTTGTGGACCTTGGTAGGAAGATGTAGCCTTCATGCGAGCATGGTCTGCTTGTGGACCATGGTCGGAAGGTACGAGTATGATCTTCATGCTACCTTGGTCTGCTTGTGGACCTTGGTAGGAAGATGTGGCCTTCATGCGAGCATGGTCTGCTTATGGACCATGGTCGGAAGGTACGAGTGTGATCTTCAGGCTACCTTGGTCTGCTTGTGGACCTTGGTAGGAAGATATGGCCTTCATGCGAGCATGGTCTGCTTGTGGACCATGGTCGAAAGGTACGAGTGTGATCTTCAGGCTACCTTGGTCTGCTTATGGACCTTGGTAGGAAGATATGGCCTTCATGCAAGCATGGTCTGCTTGTGGACCATGGTCGGAAGGTACGAGTGTGATCTTTAGGCTACCTTGGTCTGCCTGTGGACCTTGGTAGGAAGATATGTGACCATGTTTGCAATCGGCTGGGCCGGCATAATGCATAGATAAAGTTGACTGAATGATACTGCCTTGTATTAAAAGAAAATGAGTGGATGCCCTCATGGGGTCCGATATTACAATTAAAATTAAAAAATTGAAGAATTTGGAAAAGACTGGACTACTGATAGTACTTCCGAAGGTTTGTGGCATGCCATGTCCTCGGGATTTCGTCGCCGTCCATGGTGACTAACTTGTAAGATCCTGGTCGTCCTGTCCTTAGTACGCGGTATGGCCCTTCCCAGTTTTTGGCCATCTTCCCTTGATTGGTGGGGTCGGAGACTGCAGTCTTCCGGAGGACAAGATCTCCGACCTTAAATTGTTTAAGTCGGACTGTCTTGTCATAATGTCGAGCTGTAGTCTGCTGGTAATCTGCCATTCGGAATGCTGTCGACTCGCGCACATCTTCGAGGTCGTCAAGGTTTGTGCGTAGGTCGTCGGAGTTGGTGCACTCGTTGAAGTTCAGCATTCGAAATGTGGGATGGAACACTTCGACGGGGACGACCGCCTCTGTGCCGAAGGCAAGCATGAAGGACATCTCCCCAGTAGGTGTTCGGCTGGTTGTTCTGTACGACCAGACGATACTGGGTAACATGTCGACCCATTTCTCCTTCTAGTCCGCCACCATCTTTTTCAGGCCGGCCAATATTGTTTTGTTGGTGGCCTCAGTTTGGCCGCTTGTTTGCGGATGCCCGACTGATCCAAACCTGTGGTCTATTCGGAACTCTTCGCAAAAGTTTGCGAAGGATGCATTGGAGAACTGAGTTCCGTTGTCCGTCATGAGGATCCTTGGTACACCGAACCTGTACATGACCGAGTGGCGGAAGAACTGTTCCACTTTGTTGGTGTCGATCTTAGCCACGGCCTCGACTTCTATCCATTTGGTGAAGTAATCGATGGCCACTATGACGTATTTCTGTTGATAAGTGGCTTGGGGGAAGGGCCCCATGATGTCCATACCCCATATGGCGAAGGGGAGGGGGCTCATAATCGGCTGTAATGGTGCGGCCGGAGCATGCTGTACAGGTGCATAGAACTGGCACTTGTCGCATCTGCGGACCAGCTCGATGCAATCGTCGTGCATTTTCGGCCAATGGTAGCCCTGGCGGAGGATCTTTTGGAAGAGCGATCGTCCGCCCTGGTGTCGGCCGCATATGCCTTCATGGACTTCTCTCATAACGCTGTCGGCCTCGTCTAACCGCAGGCACCTGAGCAGTGGTAGGGTATAAGATCTCCTGTACAGTACATCATTGTGTATGGTGTATTGCCGGGACTTGGCTTGGATGCGGCGAGCATCTTTCCTGTCAGTCGGCAGGGCGCCCGTCTGGAGGTATTGATAAATATCGTCGTACCAACTGAATGCGACTCCGACGGGGGCTACGACTTCAACAGAGGTGCTGGCGTGGTCCAAGAATTCCACATACACGGCAGAGTCCATTGCACGTATGTCTGCTAGGGACAACCTTGATAGTTAATCGGCTTCGGTGTTTTCTTCTCGGCCGACATACTGCAGCTCGACCCTTTGGAAGGTTGCGATGGCCGAGTTTACCCTTTCGATGTATTTCTCCATCTCGGGCTGCCTAGCCTCGTAGTCTCCTTGTGCTTGGCGAATGACTAACTGAGAGTCGCCTTGTATCACTAGCCGACGGATGGCTAGGCTTTTGGCCAATCTGAGTCCGGCTAGTAGAGCCTCGTATTCGGCCTCATTGTTGGTTGCCCTGAACCCGAATCTGATAGCGGATCGTATTTTAAATCCTTCCGGGCTTCTCAAAATTATTCCTGCCCCTGCTTTGTTTTCCATGGAGGAACCGTCGAAGTTCAGGGTCCAGGCGGCTTCAGCTTGTTCCGTGGGCGGCACCGCCTGAGGTTCCGCAAAATCCTGATCGGGTAGAGTACTTTCGACAATAAAGTCCGCCAGGGCTTGTGCCTTGATGGCCGTTCTGGGGACGTATTTGATGTCGAACTCGCCGAGTTCCACTACCCAGTTTATCAGTCGTCCAGATACATCGGGCTTGGACAACACCTTCTTCAGTGGCGTGTTTGTTAGCACCGATATCGGATACACCTGGAAGTACGGGCGGAGCTTCCGGGCGGAGGTTACCAGGGCAAGTGCTAGTTTCTCAATCGGCTTGTACCTGGTTTCTGCGTCGAGCAGTACTTTGCTGACGTAATAGATCGGCCGCTGGACCTTGTCCTCTTCCTTTATCAGGACGGTGCTGACTGCGCGGTCGGATACCCCGAGGTACAATTGCAGCTCGTCCCCCGGGGGGCGAGGATAAATACGCCTTCAGGTCTTCGAAGGCCTTCTGACACTCCTTGGTCCATTCAAACTTCCCGGCTCCCTTCAGAGTTTTGAAGAAAGGGAGGCAACGCTCGGCAGACTTGGACATGAAGCGGCCGAGTGCGGCTATTCGGCCATTCAGCTCTTGCACCTGTTTCCCTCTGGTGGGCGCAGCCATGTCTAGGATTGCCTTGATTTTTGAGGGATTGGCCTCGATTCCCCTTTGCGAGACCATGAATCCCAGGTATTTTCCTGATCCAACTCCGAAGGTGCACTTCGTAGGGTTGAGCTTCATGCTGTGCCTTCGGAGGACTTGGAATGCTTCACCAAGGTCGGCTAGGTGCCGACCGGATTGTGTACTCTTGACAAGGAAGTCGTCCACATATACCTCCATGTTGCGGGCAATCTGTCCTCTGAAGAATTTGTTGACTAGCCTCTGATAGGTGGCTCCTGCATTTTTGAGGCCAAAAGGCATGACCGTATAACAGAAGAGCCCTTGATTTGTGACGAAGGATGTGCACTCTTCGTCGGCCTTTCGCATCTTTATCTGGTTGTAGCCGGAATATGCGTCAAGGAAACTCAGCAGTTCATGCCCGACCGTGGCATTAATCAGCTGGTCGATGCGCGGCAGCGGATAGCTGTCTTTTGGGCAGACTTTATTGAGGTTGGTGAAGTCTATGCAAATCCGCCATTTTCCATTAGACTTTGGCACCATGACCACGTTGGCCAACCAGTCCGGGTAGTCGACCTCCCGTATGAAGTTTGCCGCCAGCAGTTTCTGCACCTCCTCGTCTATGGCTGACTGTCGGGCGGGTGCAAAACTCCTCTTCTTCTGTCGCACCGACTTATGCTGCGGGTCGACCGCTAAGTAGTGTTCAATTACCTCCCTCGGTATCCCCAGCATGTCAGAGGCCGACCATGCGAAGACGTCGAGGTTCTGCCTTAGGAATTTGATCAATTCTTCTCTTTGTTCCTCGGGCAGCAAGGAGCCGACCTGGAACGTCTTCTCCGGTTGATTGTCCGCAATTGGAATTTGTAGGAGTTCTTCTGCGGGCTCCCCTCGGTGGGGAGAGGGGTCCTTGGGGACATCAATCATGTTCACCTGTGCCGACTTCAGGGCGCGCTGACTGTTTTTCAGCTCAGTGGCGTACCACCTGCGCGAGGTGTCCTGGTCTGTTCGGCACTCTCCGACTCCGCCCTCAGTCGGGAACTTCATTACCAGGTAGTAGGTGGACATACAGGCCTTCAATTTGTTCAGCGAGAGCCTGCCGAGGATGACATTATGAGCCGATTGGCGGTCAACCACCATGAATTCGACCACCACTTGACGCTGCCTGGGCTTCTGGCCGAGAATGACAGGCAACTGAATGCCTCCTTTTACCATAACCGGGTCCTCGGAGAAGCTGATAAGGTCGAAAGTGATGGGACAGAGCTGGTCATCCGTCAGCTGCATCCTCTGATATGCATGGTAGAATATAATGTCTACCGAGCTCTCGGTATCGACAAGACACTTCACGACATCGCAGTGTCTGATCCCGGCCGTGAAGACAAGAGCATCTTCATGGGGAACCGCAACATTGACCAGATCTTCGTCGCTGAAGGTAATGACCTCTCCGGTCCGGGCCCTCTTCGACGGCCACTCCGTCTTGGCCACCAGACGGGAGTAGGCCTTTGCTGACCTGTTGGAGGTGTTCCCGGCGGCGGGCCCTCCTATGATTGTGAGGACTGGCTTGCCCTCGTCTTGAGGTCCCTTGGTGACGGCATAGACGCCACTGTCTCCAAAGATGCGCAGACCCATAGATGTGTGCGGTCGGTTCTCTGGGGGTGGACTGCCGACAAACCTGCGTTCGGCTTTTCTTCTCTTCGAAACCGAGGTGGACTCGGATTGGGCATGTTGTCGGCCTCCGAGTCTTTCTTTCACTGGAACTCTTCATCTCTGCCCTTCTGACGAGTTTTCGACGGTGCCAAATTCGATGGCGCCGACCCACTGCCTGGGAGGAGCCGGCCCACCATCAGGGTCCCGGTCATCCCTCCGAGCGGCGTTCTGATTGTCGCCCGTGTCCACACGACAGTTGTTGGGTTGTGGATTTCTCAGAGGTGGGGGCGGTAACCCGCGATCCCTCCGAGCAGGGGGTGGTCCCCTGTCTGCGTGTCTGACGAAGTTGCCATAGTATCCTCGTCTGATGAGGTCCTCAATCTCCCCTTTGAAGTACTTGCATTCTTCGGTCTCGTGGCCATAGTCGCGATGGAAGCGACAGAAACGGGAGTGGTCCTTATTCCTTCCACTGTCGAGTGCTTTTGGCGGTGGTCGGAGGTTTCGATCATTCTTAATTACTTCGAGGATCTCCGTCATCGAGGTGTTCAGCGGAGTGTAATACTCGAATGTCTTGTAGGGGTACCGGTAGGTCTGATCCCTTCCGGACTTCTGCTTCTTAGAGTCTCCCGGGCTTGGTGTCGGGTCGGCCGCGTCAGACCTTTTTTTATCTGTCGGCTTCGTAGTGGCCTGCAGATTATTCACGGTGTTGTTTTTCTACGCCCGAGTCGTCTCGTCTACGGAGGCATATTTCTCGCACCTGGCGAGCAAGTCGTCCAGGTTCTTCGGCGGCTTTTTGGCAAGAGACCAACAAAGCTGACGATCGGTGACGCTGGCATGCAGGCTAGACATGTGGACTGCGGCTCAACGTCCTTGATCTCAAGCACCTCATTGTTGAAGCGCTTGATGAATTCCCTAAGGACTCGTCCTTCTGCTGCTTCACTGTCGACAGATGGTACAAGGTTTTCTTGCGCACTCGGCTTGCTTGGAAGTGCGTTAAGAACTTGTTCGACAACTGTTCGAACGAGGTAATACTCTTGGCCGGGAGATTATTGAACCACGTACGGGCAGCTCCCCGGAGCGTCGAGGGAAACATCCTGCAGATGAGGCCGTCGCTCAGGGGGTAGAATAGTGTTGTAGAGACGAAAGCGTCTAGGTGCTGCTCGGGGTCGGTACTCCCATGGTAGGAGTTCAAGACCGGCATCTTGAAGTTGTCAGGAGGCGGTGCCCTCATTATCTCATTCGAGAGTGCCGTGATTGTAGTGTAGGCCGTTCTCGGCGGGGCGGCCTTGTTTTGCTCCACCTGCTGGAGTCAAGATGTGATCTCGAGTAGACGCCGCTCGACCTCGGACTGTGGGGTGTCCGGAGGCTGAGGACCAGAGCCGGGTGTTTCGTCATTAATTCTTTCCCTCCGGAGGTTATCGAGGAAGGACCCCGGGTCTCCGGCAGGAGGCGGCGCTATGGGCGCCTAGCGCTGGTGCGACGGGGGATTCTGACCGGCGGGCCGAGCTACGCTTCGTCCGGGAGCCTGATCACCCGGGGGGTTGTTCGGCACAGCATTGGCGGGGCCTGCCCTCGCCCTTGGCGGATGGACCGCTTGCGGGGCTTCCGGTGGAAGTGGGGGATTCGGCACCGGCTGGGGATTCTCTCCCGCTACTACCGAATTGTTTGCTCGAGCTCCTCTTAAGACTTGAGCAAGCTATTCAATTTGCTGCTTTAACTCGTCGAACTGCTGGCGAGTGACGTACTCGGGAGGAGGCTGTGGTCGATCTGCCAATGGTGTGTGGCTCAGGGCAGGCGCTGGTGCCTACAGTGGTACCAATTCTAGGATTGGTGCGGGTTCTGGCACCGGAGGTGCAGGTCCACGGTCCTCCCCCGTCGTGCTTTCGGTACTGTCCATGTGTACTGATGCCTCAGAAAGGGCGCGCGACGTCGGTCCTCGAGTTCTTCGGTGAGCCATCGAAATAAAAATATGTGCACGCTAAACCCAGTCGAATGAAGGCCCCACGGTGGGCGCCAAACTGTTATGGTTGGAAATCGCCCGTTGATCCACGCTCTGAGTTACCTGCAACAACAGAGAAGAGACAAAGGAGGGGGTGCCTAAGCCCCAGTTACCCTCCGATGCCTAAGTGAGATTCCCAAGGTAAACAGTCAAGAGACAACAGAAGACTATCTCCAGTTTAAAGAAAGTGGGACGATGAATGAGTTGAGCGTGTAGGATCAATGATAATTTGTAGCTTGTAAGTGCGTTAAAGCATAATGATTTACCTTGAGGGATGACCTCTACTTATAGATTGGGAAGAAGCATGGAAGCACCGGGACTCAGGAAAGTAGATCGCCAATAGGACTGCCATGTGTCGCTCTGTGGGACACCTGGACAGTAGACTCCGAGTAGGAGTCAGAGACCTTAGCCAAGGAAGCTAAGTCGGTCAGCTCTGGGATTGACATCTGTTGGCGTGTGAGTAACAGCCCACCGGGATAGTCGGTGTCGTATCATACTGGGAGAAGGACTCCTCGGAGATAATCCTAATCACATTAGGACTCTGGCTCAGTCTGAGAACTATAGCCGAGTAGGACTGATTATCCGAGCGCTGCCAGGGAGGCCGAGCGCATAAGAGGCCGTGTGCACAATAGGCCGAATCCACGAGGACGAGTGCGAGATACTCCGAGCGCTCAGACTCCGAAGACCCAACTGGACACGTGTAAGATTTTAAGTCGAGGGATCATTTCCCTCCTAACAGGCACATGCCAGCATTACCAGATGCAGTTATGACATTGTTGTCAAGACCCAAATTATAGAAGACAACCATCCCAATTTGAGGAAGCTAATAATTGATTTAGTTACAATATATACTAATCCTCTATGGAAACATATTTGCAAAAGGTTGGGAGATCCACAAGCTATTGCCAGTGGTAGTTCAATGGGCTGTAATTGACATTTGGGTAGTTATAATTCTAGGTTGGGTGCTGCGGCATCCAAGTTAAGAAAACCCTAATTGGATCCTCTATGGGCCCACCCAAACAATAAGCTACTCAATAATAGCATAAGTGAGGATTGTAAATAATCAGAATTTATCAATTAGGGATGAAAACAAACAATAACTTAAGATAAAATGAACATTCTATTTAAAAAGGAAGGGCAAACTAGGAAGTAATTATAAGCATGTCATAAAATTATAATAATTAAATAAAGCAAGGGTGCTCATTGGGGAAGAGCAAAAGAAGAAAGGTCTTCTTCTACCGTCATTGCAAACTATTTCACAAACAGAAATCCTTGGCAGCTTGGTTTTGAATGGAAGAACTCAGCCGATAGGAATCTGTTTGATCCAAAATTTTAGGAGGCAGATCGTAACACGAAGCCCTATTGAACCTACCTAATATCAATACCGAAAATCAAGAATAAATCATGTAAATAATACCTGAAATAGATCTGGACGAACATGAAAGTTGCAGGTCTAATTTCAGACTCAGATTACCCAGAAGAGGTGTGATTAGGGACTAATAACTTGGGGTTGGGGTCGCCCTTAAGACTTGAGGTTATACCCAAGGTTTTAGGGTGAAAGGATGAGGAATGAGGGAGTTCGAAAAGATTCTGTAGGGTTGGGATTACACTCTAGAACAGGGGATAGGTTAAGAAGAAGGAAGGAGAAATGGGAAGGGAGAAAGAAGGAAGAAGAAGAAGAGGGAGGGAGCTAGACCAAGGGTGGTCCGGTTAGTGTGCAGAGACGAGAGAAAGAAGGAGAGGGTATACTCTTACTTCTGCCCGTAGGCTCATAGAAAACTGACCACGCAGTTTCATAAAACTAGCTTTCAATATATTCTCAAATCTGCCAATAGAGTTCTATTACATGTTCTATTTAAAGAGAATACTTTCCTAAACTAAATAAAATAAAACTAATAACTAAATAAAATCTTAATCAAGATGGAAACCATAATCAAGTAAATAAGACACCTACCATAATCTATTACTTACCTAATAAAATATTACGTAAACTTTCTTTCTAAAATTTCAAAAATAAAAGATTACAAATATTCTAATTAAAATTAAATCTAACAAAGATTTTAATCCATGCTCATCTCATCATGTGGGTCTACTACTGCATCAACTCTCACCGGTTTGAAAAAATTTGTCCACGAATTTTGCAAAGGCAAAGGAAGAAGTTCGTGGGATGCACATCCAACCACAGTCCGTAATAGAATTATGGTAAGACATGAATGGTAGGAATGTAATCCTCAAGTCGTGCCGTTTTTTTAAAATGATGGTAGGGTCACAAATTTCATGATCATGTCGTCACGAATGATTGCAGGTGCTCCAGTGAGGTCCTTCTTGGCTTCTTGATGTTCTTGAAGAACTTCTTTTTTCGATAATTCATCAGATTTGAATGTGATCAATCCACGACTCTTTATTTTCTTGGTTTTTCGCTGATGATCATCCATCATCTCTATGAGACATTGCATTTGCTGACAGATATCAAGCAAAAGGTTGAGAACTATCACATCATTCATACCTACTGTCAGGTTTGGCTCTGATACCAATTGATGTGGGATCCAGGTTAAGAAAACCCTAATTGGATTCCTTATGGACCCACCCAAACAATAAGCTACTCAAATAATAGTATAAGTGACAGAATCGTAAATAATAAGAATTTATCAATTAAGGATGAAACAAACAACACCTTAAGATAAAACAGATATTTATTTAAAAGGGAAGGGCAAACTAAAAAGTAATTTATAAAGATGTGGTAAAATTATAATAACCAGATAAAGCAAGGGTGCTCATTGTGGAAGAACAAAAGAAGAAAGGTCTTCTTCTACCTTCGTTGCAAACTATTTCATAAATAAAAATCCTTGGCGAAAAAATAGTTTGGTTTCGAATGGAAGAACTCAGTCGATACAAATCCGTTTGATCCAAAATTTTGGGAAGCAGATCGTAACACGAAGCCCTATTGAACCCACCTAATATTAGTTCCAAAAATTAAGAATAAATCATATAAATAATATTTGAAACAGATCTGGGCGGACATGAAAATTGCCAGTCTGGTTTTAGATTCAGTTTACCCAGAAGAGGTGTGATTAGGGGCTAGTAACTTGGGGTTGGGGTCGCCCTTAGGACTTGAGGGTATACCCAAAGTTTTAGAGTGAAAGAATGAGGAAGGAGGGAGTTCAAAAAGATTCTGTGGGGCTGAGATTACTGTCTAGAACAGAAAATAAGTTAACAAGAATGAAGGAGAAATAGGAAGGGAGGAAGAAGGAAGGAGAAAAAGAAGAGGGAGGGAGCCAGACCAAGGGTGGTCCGGTTAGTGTGTAGAGACGATAGAAAGAACGAGAGGGTATACTCTTACTTCTGCCCGTAGGCTCATAGAAAACTGACTACGCAGTTTCATAAAACTAGTTTTCAATTTATTCTCAAATCTGCCAATAGAGTTCTATTACATGTTCTATTTAAAGAGAATATTTTCCTAAACTAAATAAAATAAAACTAATAACTAAATAAAATCCTAATCAAGATGGAAACCATAATCAAGTAAATAAGACACCTATCATAACCTATTACTTATTTAATAAAATATTACGTAAACTTTCTATTTAAAATTTTAAAAATAAAAGATTACAAATATCCTAATTAAAATTAAATCTAACAAAGATTCTAATCTATGCCCATCTCATCATGTGGGTCAGCTGCTGCATCAACTCTCGACAACTTGAAAGCATTCGTCTATGAATTTTGCAGTGGTGAAGGAAGAAGTTCATGGGATGCACATCCAACCACAGTCTGTAATAGAATTCTGCTAAGGCATGAGTAGTAGAGATCTAATCCTCTAGTCGTGGGATCCATTCTTCAAAAAATGATAGTGAGATCATAAATTCCATGATCATGTCATCACGAACGGTTGCAGGTGCTCTAGTAAAGTCCTTCTTGGCTTCTTGATGTTTTTGAAGAATTTTTTTTTCAACAATTCATCATATTTGAATGTGATTAACCCATGACTCTTAATTTCCTTGGTTTTTCGCTGATGATTGTCCATCATCTCTAGAGGCATTGCATTTGCTGACGAATATCAAGCAAAAGGTTGAGAACCATCACATCATTCATACTTACTGCCAGGTTTGGTTCTGATACCAATTGATGTGGGATCCAGGTTAAGAAAAACCTAATTGGATCCGTTGTAGGCCCGCCCAAACAATAAGCTATTCAAATAATAGTATAAATGATAGAATTGTAAATAACCATAATTTATCTATTAGAGATGAAACAAACAATACCTTAGGATAAAATGAGCATTCCTTTTAAAAGGGAAAGACAAACTAAGAAGTAATTATAAGGATGTGGTAAAATTGTAATAACTAGATAAAGCAAGGATGCTCATTGGGAAAGAGCAAAAGAAGAAAGGTCTTCTTCTACCTTCGTTGCAAACTATTTCATGAACAGAAATCTTTGGCGAAAAAATAGTTTGGTTTCGAATGGAAGAACTCAGCCGATAGGAATCCGTTTGATCCAAAATTTTGGGAAGCAGATCATAACATGAAGTCCTATTGAACCCACCTAATATCAGTATCAAAAATCAAAAATAAATTATGTAAATAATACCTGAAACAGATTTGAGAGGACATGAAAGTTGCAGATCTGGTTTCATATTTAGATTACCCAGAAGAGGTGTGATTAGGGGCTAATAACTTGGGGTTGGGGTCGCCCTTAGGACTTGAGGGTATAAACAAGGTTTTAGGGTGAAAGAATAATGAATGAGGGAGTTCAAAAAGATTCTGTGGGGTTGGGACTACCGTCTAGAACAGGGGATAGGTTAAGAAGAAGGAAGGAGAAATAGGAAGGGAGGAAGAAGAAAGAAGAAGAAGAGGGAAGGAGCTAGACCAAGTGTCGTCCGATTAGTGTTCAGAGACGAGAGAAAAAGGGAGAGGGTATACTTTTACTTCTGCCCGTAGGCTCACAGAAAACTGACCACGCAGTTTCATAAAACTAACTTTCAATTCATTCACGAATCTGCCAATGGAGTCTTATTACATATTCTATTTAAAGAAAATACTTTCCTAAACTAAATAAAATAAAACTATATCAACTAAATAAAATCCTACTTAAGATGAAAACCATAACCAAGTAAATAAGACACCTACCATAACCTATTACCTACTTAATAAAATATTACCTAAACTTCCTATCTAAATTTCTAAAAATAAAAAATTACAAATGTCCTAATTAAAATTAAATCTAACAAAGATTCTAATCCATGCCCATCTCATCATGTGGGCCTGCTGCTGCATCTTTGGGTGCCTTATTGTAAGTTAAAATTGACCCATTCCTAGTAGCATCATTCTTGGAGTTTGGGTTGTTCTTGACCTATACCATTGTAAATCGTTTGAGACTAACCAAACAAAGGATTGACTGAAAAAGTGGGCAAAAACCTACTACTACCACTGGATTAGTTTAGGGTATGATAGATCAAATCAGTATTGTTTGACAAAGATATCATAAAATCATAATTTTTAGACCACAACAGGAAAAAAGGCATCAACCTTCAAAGTTAAGAAAATTTTCATGGATGCACAAAAATCACATAGACTTCATACCTTAATTTAGTTAAAATAAATGAGGTACAATTCTAATGCTTGGGTTCCTAATTAGACTATCAGCTCGAAAATAAAAATCTATACCAACACCTTAACAGAATTCTATTCATAACTCTACTACATACAGCCAAGAAAGCCAATCGATACCATATCAACATTTATGACATAAAAGAAACACAACAAAAATTCAGATTCCCGTCTTCATTGACACAGAACCATACCGCAACAATGGATCAGTGAAATAAAAAAAAAATACGATTTCAAATAAAAATCAAAACACACACCTGATTTCTACCTTTTTGTGAAGAAACGTAGGTTAATTGAAAAGAAGCAGAGGGAGGGAAGCAAAATATATTTATTACAAAAAACCCTAATCGGTTATCAGAGTTTAGGGTTTCTTCGATTTAAGGAAGAAACCATAAACCCCCAATCCTGAATCTTGTAACAGAGGTGAAGATAGTATTTGGGGAGAGGGATCATGAGAGAGAGATTCAGAAACTTACTTGGAAATGGATAAATAGATCGTAGGATCTTGGTCTCGACACTCACAAGTCGTCGGTGAAGCTTGGTGAACCAATTTCGGAATTCGTCGGTGAAGCAATAGCCGAGTTAAAGTGACAGATGAGATGGAAAGCTAAACCTAAGAATATCGTCACTCGTCGGTCGTCGATGAGTAGCGCAGTAGCAGAGACGAAGAATGAGGTAGTTGACGAAGTAGAAGGCTCTGACACACTATTGGGTTTTTGGGTTGGTGGGGGAATTAAAATGGAGTAACTCCATTCAATTTCAACTCCAAAATTGTACTCTGAAGTCGAAAAGTATCTATTTGATGCTCCAAAAAAATGGATTCTGGAGTTCATTTGGAGCCAGTTCACTCAGTTGGAGTCCAAAATTCGAACCGGGTTACCATACGTGATTCTACTTCATTTATGCTCCAGGAGCCAAAATCCAGATTCTAGAGTGTTATCAAACAGGTCCTTAGAGTAGCATTGTGGAACTCCATATAAACTACATTTAGGGGAGGGATTACCACCCTTGATTCTCTTTATCATTGGTGGAAAGAAACTCAATCATTTCGTATGATTCCACTTAAAGGTATAAGTTTGGCCCGAAGAGTTCGAACCCTTGCAAATTTTAGAGTCTAACAAGCTTGGGCTTCGCTAAGGTTGGGATTTCCAGGCTTAGGATAGAATTGGACTAAACTAGGGTTGGGTTGAGGCCTTGAATTGAGTCTAGTACGGCACAATTAATATAAGTTGAGGCCTCTAGTTGAGTCTAGTACGGCACACTTAATATATATTAACTCAAATATCAATAAATAAAATATTAAGTTATGAGATGGTGTACCCCACAGTAGGATTCAAATCGTCTCCTCCCTGTACTTCAGGGAGGAGGGAGACGCCCCGTTGGATGGCCAACACGTGGCTCTCGGAAAAAACCGAGCTCCACGTCTGAGCCGACACCCAGCCCACAAGCCGAGCCGAAGGGGGGTGTCGGCTCGGACGTGAGGCTCGGATTTTCCCGAGAGTCACGTGTCGGCCATCCGACGGGGGCATCTCCCTCCTCCCTGAAGTACAGGGAGGAGACGATTCGGATCCCCCACAGTAACAGCTCAAATATTTCACCAATAAATTACTTAGATTAAAAAATATTTTTTTTTTTTGGTATCAAAATAGCAAGAAAATGACAAAAACAGGATTCAGTCCCATTCTGTCTGACTTGGGCTAAGATATCCTAACTCACCCTCGAACTGGGCCGAGCCTAGGCTGAGTCCTAGGGACCTGACGTTGGGCCATACCCCTCCCACATATATCTATATATATACCCTGGTATTTTCATGCATCCTTTTATAGTGTGAAATTTTCAAAATTCTATTTTGCCATTTGAAACAACTCCATTTAATTGGGCTGCAATTTGACACATGAGCAACAGATTTAGGTTCTACTTATCGATTAAATTTCAGCCACATCTGAATAACTTTGGCAAGAAATGTCTACGGAAAAGATAATTCTTTACTTGCAGTAGTAGGAGCCTCGTGCATTGAGACATCCTTTTTTTCTTGGAGTGACTTGGAAATAATGGTTAGCTAGGAAAGCAAAATGGTTATTAACAGAAAGCAATGTATATGGGCCAGCCCATGTAATTTAAGGGCTCAAAATTGAAGTACATTGGGCCAACCCATGAAGCTCAGCCTTTTATGAACCATTTTATACATTTCTTGCTCACATATTCTCATCTACAAGATAACAAGCCATGAATCCGCATGATAATGCTTTTGAGAGAACAGATCAAGCCAGGCATTGCTTCAGTCATGGATGAGTTTTCTTTATATATTTTCTTTTTTTGAACTTTCTACTCTATTGGCGTCCATAGGTGACTTCTATGTTGCTCTATTTATTTATTTATTTTTTGGAGGAGGTGATAAAGGGATGGGGGAGAGTTAGGGAAAGGATGGCTTAAGGCACAATGTAAAGATAGGAGAGTTGAATCCATGGGTGCCTGCACTCAATCGGCAGACACCAACCCGTGATCTCCTGTGTTTCCTTCATTGGATTTTCAGTTAAGGTGCATATGAGCTCCATCACTAAGCTCGGCTGGAGTCAGTTAAAAGGGTAAACAAAATTGAACTCGGTTGGAGCCCATGGGCTCAGGTGAAAGTTCTATGGATTTAGTGAAATAATCAGGACTGGAACCAAACTCCAGCTTCAGCCCAATTGGTTGCCTTTGAGTGATAAAGCCCAACCCACCAAAGAGAATTTATGACTTTAGGAACTTTGATGATTTCAAAAGGGAGTGGAGATGTGTTCCATTTAAAAAAAAGAAAAAAGAAAAGGAAATGAGAACCTATATTGCCAAACCCATGGAATTGTAGTTCAACCTGAATTTAAAGTTAATTTCAATTGCAACTTGCAATAGCCAGGCGGGTACTAGGATTTGTAATTTCTTCATTAGAATAGTGGAAACAGTGAGTGGCCACTTTGTCATAGACGCAGCCCATATATCTTGTGTGGGTGAACCATGTAAATCAATGTGTTCTGTTTTCTCGCATTGTTAATTCTTAACACCTAGGCCTATCAAAGATCAAACCCAACAAATGCAAAGCCTAAACCTAGCCCATGAAACTCTTAATGGGACGGGATTCTTTGTGAGAGATACTGAGGAGGGCTATTCTTTAGAAAGAGAGAGAGAGAGATGAAATTTTCTTTGGCTGTCAGTTGATATATATGAACCTTTAAATTTAAGAAGGACCTGATAATATACACGGCTGTGTATATATACGGTCCATGCATACACGATCCTGCATGGATCTGTCGTTTAGTAGAGGGGGCAGATTTAGTATTACACATTCTCCTCCCCTTCCCCGATGCACAAAACCTTTGAATAATATGCATATCTTTAATTTTCTATACATCCCTCAATCGTTAGTTTTTCTTATTTTCTATTTCTTGTCCTAAACTATTCATGGTTGACTCTCCTTACACCTTTAATAAGCACTTACATGCAAATGCAAATCTTCATTTATAAAGGACTTTAATTGTTGAAGCCCATTTGAGTTTGTCTGTTGTGAACATGAGGTTGTCATGAATAATAAAAAAAAACCCAGCATTTTGATGGTTGAAGATTGATAGAGTAAATGCGCCATATTCCCATGCATTCAAGTCCACCAAACAGTATGATGTGTGGAGGAAGGGCTGTCTTGTTGCCTCCACTAATTTTGTCCAACTGTTATTTGCCATCTAAAAGAGGATCGACCCTCACCTTTCTATCTCAGACAAAACTTTTTGTTAAAATACAACGCAATAGTTCAATCTCCAAAGCAGAGAGAGAGCGAACAAATTGCAATACTCTAAGAAACGGCAGCATTGTTTTTCCCTATTCAATAAAAAAAAAATCGCATTAATTGTATGCCGGTATAGTCTTAAATCAGGTGTGTGAATTATAAGATTTTTTTAGATCCTCTTTCGGTTTTTTCTATGGAATTTTTTATGAATCTTAACGAACATATCACATAGATTATTAGAATACAATGGGTATTGAAAATAGATGATAAGACACATATCTTTTGCTGTAGATTGATTTTCGATCGTTTTTTTGCTTTGAATACTTGGAATGCTTGGATCAGAGTCTTTCACAGCTTGTCGAGATCCCTTGACATTCTCTTTAAGTATGAAAAATAACACCGTGACTGTGGGGACCCTAACCATTGGTATTTATAATACCACCCCTAACTCTGGACCAATCTCACAGTGGATCAGATTAGTCCATCTCTAATCATACTTAAACCGGTCTACTTGTAACTAAACTCCCACTGAACTAACTAACCTTATAATTAATTTAGTCCATAAAATATCTTACAATCTTCTACTTGGACTATATTAATTATAAATTCACCATTGATCCAATGTGGTCATGAAATTTAATTACCCCAAAACCATCCTTTACTTTGATCCAGTCATCAAGTCTACCAATATCGAACAACAATGAAAAGTATTCCTACACATCCGGTGTACCCCCTTCTGTCAGTCATATACAGAGGTCTACTTAATAACATAAATCACTTTAAGATGAATACTTGAGTCCAATGATCGAATTACCACGATCCCGTTACCTTAAAATCCTTATAGGTCAACGCACTTTGATATTATCCAACTTATATAGACAAACCGTCTTCAATTTAGACTAATATCATACTTTGACTTAACACCTTCTTTGGCTAAATACCACCTTGCAACTTGACATGTCTTAAATAATCAAGAATACATACAAGCAATAAATGCTCACCAATAATCCTACCCATTAAACCACAGGCAGAACAAACAATTACAGATAAGTCATCAATTACCAGATCTCTCACTAACCAAGCAGATCTGAATACTCCTACTGACTAAGAGAATCTAAAGACTCCCACTAATAAAATCTTTCAATCATTCCAATAAAACTACCTTAACCCGTCTCTATATTTCCCTAGAGATCAACTATGACTGGTACAACTAGTCGAACTTATGATTGTACAGTCAAACATGAAAAACTATTCACAACATCACAGAACATGCAAATACGATCAATATTACATGCAGTCATTTACCTTACAACATCATAAGCACCATACGCATAATTTCTTTGCATTTAGTTAAAAAAAGAAACTTTATATTTTGATATTTCAAGTAACATCAATCACATTTTTTTTAATATAAGAAACAATATGTTAAGTCAAACAATAAACATAAAATAAAGTAAAACCAAGAGTAGAAAAAATATTTGAATGTAAAAGAAACTTTACAATATTCACGCCAACAGTCTTCAAGACCCTCTTACCCCGAATACCTAGGGACTCCTAGAATCGTTATCCTTTTCTAGATATACTTATCTGACTAAACAGTATTTAGTCAAACCACCTATCTTTGGTTAATCTACCCATCTTTGAGTAATCTACCTTGGAGTTACTCAACAACAATCTTATCACTAGCTATTTCTCCCTTTTGATAATGTAAGCTACCTAGATTTGAATATATTTTCTAGCAAGGAATGAGATATCTAATATATCAATTACATTGGTCTCATTGTTCTTAAGCTTTTCAGTAATAGTTGATAGCTCCCAAAAATACTTCCTCACATTACCATTTCCAACATAACTGGTACTAGAGAGTTAGGTTAATAAACTATCTTTCGACCCCCTCTAAAACATTATTCTTATCCTTTGAATTTTTTTTAGATAATCCCTTCGTAATATTTCTCATCTTAATACTACTACACATAACCTCAATAGTAGAATACCTCACAACTTATGTAAATTACTATGAAAGATACATCTAGGTCAAACGATCCTAGGCTAGTCTCCAATCTTTTCATAATAAATTTTATTCTTTGTCCCAGAGTGGAAAATAAACTATCAAACCATATGGTACATTTACTGAGACAGACATCTTAGGAGACATAAACCATCATTATTATATGAGTCCAAATACAAATGTCCTGCAATAGATAAATCACACAAGACTCATACAAACACATGCAATTTATATTTATTTATACTTTGTCCCGAATAGAAAAAGATAGATATCAAAACATTCTTTGGGACAGTCATACTTGGATGAACACATCAGTGTATTCGTTTAAATACAGTATCAAACAACTAAAGACTCATACACATACCCTTTACTTGCATTAACCATATAAATCTTTCATGCAAATAAATATCATTTTCTAAGAGTTAACTAATTACACATTCTCCTTTGGGATAAACATACAGTGGTCTTCTTAGTTTCTATGCAGTGACTGCGAAAGAATAATGACTCTCGAAAATTCCACCATCTTTGGGTTAATGAGACCCCCTAAAGTCAAAACCCTTTCAACTCATGTGCATGAACATATCTTTAACTTTGACAATGCCACCTTTGGGTTAACACTGTCTTTCTTAGCTGCTTTTCACACCATGAAGAACAGTATAGTAAAAATATATCTTTTATTATATATGTAAATGCACAAATTTGGGGTTTGAGGACCACTATGTTGGAACTGGGTGTACCACTTTGGAGGATTCCACCAAATCTTCACATGACATTCACAAACCTTAATTTGATCAAAACTTGACAATGCCACATTTAAGTGTACATCGCCCTTACACAAGCATTTACAAATACATGAACTTTGAATTTGAAGACATCATGATGAAAATAGGTGTACTACTTTATTGAGTTCCATCCAATTCCACAGTGATATCCTCAAACCTTACTTTACAATACCTTGTGGGTCAATAAATAAAATCTCATGTACACATAACCTTCTACAAGCATTTGGTACAAAAATAACTGACAAACAAACAGAAAACTATAAATCAGACTAATTTGGGACACCTTTTAGTCAAAAATAAATTCCTCAAATTATCAAACTGTGTCAAATTATGTACCAAATTGTAGAGCACGAAAATACGAACACAGCACAAAAAACTCGTCAAAATCCGACACTCCTAGCGCCCACAATTGTCGATCAGAATCGGCTTACCTTTTATATAACTTGAACCGATTTTGGACGGTTCATCTTGGCTCGGTTCGGTCTGGCCAGGTTCGATTATGGGCGGACCAAACCCACTATTTAAACCCTTTTTTTTAAATGCTTTGGTCCAGAAGGAACCAAACGGTCTGGTCTTAAACCGAATTACAGACCAGCAGCTCAACCGCCGGCCCAACCAACCCACCCACCAGGGTTTTCAGGTCGTTGGGTCGGGTTCTCGGGTAACAAATTCGGGTCCATGGTTCTGGTTCCCCGGTCAAACATTAGGGCTAATGGGTCGGGTCTCGGGTCAAACGTGCAAACCACACGTGCAACTAAGTCGGGTTTATGGGTCCCCTTGGGCCTAGCAGGGCTGGTCTGGGCCCGGGTTCAGTCTTGGACTGGCCTAAATCGACTCTATTTAGTATGGGGCTGACCAGGTAATGTCAACTCTACTCTTTTTCTTTCTTTTTTTTAAATAGCCGCAGGCGCGTGGATCTCACGCTCTTTTTCAGGCGGTGCGTGAGGGCCTGTTAGGTTACTTTCGACGACCCACTTTATGTCGCCGACTCCATTTCTCCGAGACCAACAATCCTGTATGATTTTTACTTTTTAATGGTCCAAAAAAATTTTGAGGGTCCAAACCCTAGACAGGTTCATGCGAAAAATTTGAGAGAAAAATGTCTCCCTTTTTCAATCAAATCAAACATAAAGTTTTAACAATGCTTTCCCATCGATCCTAGATCTGTGTGGGTGACTCTGATACCACTGTAAAAATTTTTAGATTCTCTTTGGATTTTTCTCATGGGATTTTTCATGAACCCTAACCAACACACCACACAGATTACTAAAATACAATGGGTATTGTAAAGAGATGATAAGACACATACCTCTTGCTGTGGATTGATTTTTTACCGTTTTCTTTGCTTTGAATGCCTGCAATGCTTGGATCAGAGTCTTCCACAGCTTGTTGGGATCCATTGATCTTCTCTCTGCGTATGAGAACAGCAGAAGAAAATAACACCGTGGTTATAGGGACCCTAACCATTGATATTTATAATACCACCCCCAACCCTGGACTAGTCCCATAGTGGATCAGGTTGGTCCATCTCTAATCATAATTAAACCGGTCTACCTGTAACTAGACTCCCACTGAACCAACTAACCTTATAATTAATTTAGTCCATAAAATATCTTACAATCTCTTACTTTGACTATATTAATTATAAATTCACCATTGATCCAATGTGGCCATGGAATTTAATTACCCCAAAATCATACTTTACTTTGATCCAGTCATCAAGTCTACCAATATCGAACAACAATGAAAAGTACTCCTACACATCCGGTGTACCCCCTTCTATTAGTCACATACAGAGGTCTACTTAATGACATAAATCACTTTCAGATAAATACTTGAGTCCAATGATTGAATTACCACGATCTCATTACCTTAAAATCCTTATAGGTCAACGCACTTTGATATTATCCAACTTATATAGGCAAACCGCCTCCAATTTAGACTAATATCATACTTTGGTTTACCACCTTCTTTGGCTAAATACCACCTTGCAACTTGACATGTCTTAAATAATCAAGAATACATACAAGGAATAAATACTCACAAATAATCCTACCCATTAAACCACAGGCAGAACAAATAATTACAGATAAGCCATCAATTACCAGATCTCCCACTTACCAAGCAGATCTGAATGCTCCCACTGACTAAGAGAATCTAAAGACTCCCACTGACAAAATCTTTCAACCATTCCAATAAAACTACATTAACCTGTCTCTATATTGCCCTAGAGATCAACTATGACTGGTACAACGAGTCGAACCTAAGATTGCACAGTCAAACATGAAAAACTATTCACCACATCACAGAACAAATACGATCAACATTACATGCAATACCTTACAACATCAAAAGCATCATAATAGCATAATTTCTTTCCATTTAGTTGAAAAGGAAAACTTTACATTCCGATATTTCAAATAACATCATTACATTTTCAATATGGAAACAATATGTTAAGTCAAACAATAAACATAAAACAAAGTAAAACCAAGAGCAGAAAAAACATTTGAATGTAAAAGAAATTTTACAATATTTAAGCCAACAATCTTCAAGACCCTCCTACCCCAAATATCTAGGGAGTCCTAAAATCGTTATCCTTTTCTAGATATGCTTATCTGGCTTAACAGTATTTGGTCAAACTACTTATCTTTGATCAATCTACCCATCTTTGAATAATTCACCTTGTTGAAGCCCATTTGAGTTTGTCTGTTGTGAACATGAGGTTGTCATGAATAAAAATAAAAAATCCTGCATTTTGATGTTTGAAGATTGATAAGAGGAAATGCGCCATATTCCCATGCATTCAACTCCACCAAACAGTGTGATGTGTGGAGGAAGGGCAGTTTGTTGCCTCCACTAATTTTGTCCAACTGTTATTTGCCATCCAAAAGAGGATCGACCCTCACCTTTCTATCTCAGACAAAACCCTTTTGTTAAAATACAACGCAATAATTCAATCTGCAAAGTAGTAGGTAGGAGAGAGAGAGAGAACAAATTGCAATACTTTAAGAAACGGCAGCACTGTTTTCCCTATTCAATAAAAAAAATCGCATTAATTGTATGCCGGTATAGTCTTAAATCAGATGTGTGAATGTGTGAGTTTGTCTGTATAAAACATTCTGCAGCATTTAAACTTGGTTAACTCTTTTGGTGTTATGAGTGTTTTTTCTGTTTACACCCCCCCCCCCAGAAGAAGAAGAAGAATAAAAAATGATGATACTCTTTTTTGTCACAAAACTAAAGAAAGAATTGCTCATCCAGTTTTACCTTCCTTCAATTGGAATGATATTTCTTGAGATGCACAGTTGTTAGAAAACACTCCAATAGTAGAGTAATAGCAAAAAGAAAAATGAAAGAGAATAAACACAATGATTTTACGCGATTCACCCACATAATATATATAGGCTACGTCCATGTCAAAGCAATTAGTCATCAATTCCAATATTTCAATGAAAAAGTTACAACATTCAATACCTCTCTTTATTAGATTACATTCTATATAAAGAGAAACCCTAAACCTCAAAAGTATAATATTGTCCCTAGTATACTCACCTAAACAATCATGGCAGAGTAAACAGAATTACCTGGCTTAAGATAATATCAACCTTCACACATAACAACAATGTCATTCCAGATATCATTTTACTTAAAATTTTATTTTCTTGAGCGTGGTAGGTGCTCTTTACTGATGACAATGCCGAAAGTGAAAGCACTTCTTAGATGGTGATTTTGTTTCTTTTTGGTTATTTTGTTTATTCTGTTCAACTAGCTAAAAGAGGTATATCAATCTTAGTGCAAATTAAAATTAATGTTACATGCTTTAATAAATACTACTATAGTTATTGCAGTCTGGTGAGGCACTTAGAACTCTACTAATTTTAAGCCCACACAGCAACAGGTAGACTGACTATTTGGGCTGCTCTATATAACACCTTACAGGCTTACACATTCATTTTTGCATTCTCAATTGATTTCACTATTCTTCCATTCCCCTTCAAATCATAATTAAGTCAACCTGCAATTTCACTTCATAATTTTTGTTCATGGGAAACAAATTAATACTCCTTGAAATCAAGGTAAGGCCTCAACTTCTGTTTCAGTGAAGTCTTTCAGGGCATTTCCGAACTATTTAATGGCTTTAAAATGCATTTATGATAATCAAATCCCCTTAATTAGTTCTTTTATTAATGTAAATTTGAATGGAACAAATATTGAATACTTCTCACCTCAGGAAGAGAGAGAGAGAGAGAGAGAGAGAGAGAGAGAGAGATAACTCTCCTCCTTATTTATTATGTAATACTATCTCTCTTCCTTATTTATTATGTAATACTAAATATATAAACCTTCTTGACAGTCTCTAAAGACAAGTCCATTAAGACTGAAATTAAGCTCTATACCTAATGGTTGGTGGGTCAAACCATTTGAAGAAAAATTATTGTTTTTGTCTTAACAGTTCACAAAACCGGTTAATTATTGTTGGATTCATTCATGTGGATTATCTCTCAGAGTTACTTTAGACATGAAGTTGTTTGGGATTGATAAGAACAATTTCGGTACCATTTTGGTGAGACGTTTTCTTGTGGCTTTGTGGATGGTTATGCCGAAAGCAGAGTTTCATCAAGTTAATTAACTTTGTTAGGCTGCTTTCCCTGCTGATGGCTATGCCGAAATGTGGGAAAACTAGTCCACTTTGTATTTTTCCTTTTCATCCGAAAATGCTCAGACGTTAATCCTGCACATCCATTTATTTCAAAAAAAAAATTACCGGCCTTGACCTTGCAACTCCAACATAAACCCACAAAAATTAAGTAAAAGCGCCCATGAAATGTACATCTGTAATATCTTCCAAATGACTGTTTATAGTAAAATCTTATCTATTTTATGGACTTAAGAAGCTGTATAGGAACTTGGGGTGCTGTTCTTTTCCAAGTATATATATATTCATGTGTTTATTTTAGTTTATTGTGACAACCTAAAACCATATCAGACCATGGTTTCAAAGTATGAACAACCGGGTTTCAACAGCTCATGTGAAAGGAAAGGAGAAAAAGGTATGTAACTGCACATACACTGATATCATATGAAAGCAACTCTTTAACAACCATGCTCTGCATCAAGTCATTAAGTGGTGATTACTTTATCACATTAGCATTGAACAATAAGATTATTGTATTAATACATGATTAATGTATTTTATTATCGAGGTCGATCGCCTTAATTTATGGATTCATGACTAGATTAAAGAATGATTATATCCAATAGTTACTCATAAACAACATGGAAATTTCTTAATACAAGGGCCTGCTCATTTCCATAGTTCTTTTCCCATCTAAAGATGTGAAATTCGTGGGCACCAACAAGAGTTAGCCAATTAAATGATCTCAATTTTTGAAATGGATTTATTTATTTCCTTTAAATGGCCAGAAATGCAAGATCAGTTTATTGTCTCAATGAAAAGTCCCATTCTTGTTTTATAATTTCTTAGAATGAACAAACTTATGAGATGGAGACATAATTCATAAGAAATGTTTAGTGGTGGTGTAGTCTTCACTAATTAAATGCAAATGACTTCCCAAATAAATAAATTAATAAATAACGAAGCATATACCAAGTGCTTCCATTTTTATATAGTAGACATCAACTTCAAGTTCTCTTTTCTATTACATATTCCTGTTAATTAACCATTTACCTGTCTAAGATCATTTCATGCACATATTTAGTATGAGTCATCCTTTTAGGGCCGTTTGTTTCCATGTGGAAAAGGTGGAAAAATAATTTTTTTTTCATTGTTTTTTTTTTTTTTTTAATTTTGTTAAAAGTCAGCAAAAAAATATATTAGATTAAAAGAATTTACAGAATTAACGCCAGGTATATTCAGACGGAAAAAATCAGTTCTTGACCTTCAGCATTGCTATCAACAGTAGACATGACTCAACAACCAAAGAAATCCCATTTATGAAAAACCTACAACGAGAAAGTTACTGAACATCCCAAGAGACATTAGTACTTACAAAGGGTTTGTTTTAACAAAAAATGTAAAAAAGAAAAAGAAAAAAAGACATTGCAAAATAAGAAAATTATATATATATATATATATACATGAAAAATTTGCAACGAAACAACTAGGCCTAATTAAAAATGTCCCCACTATTTCTTTAGTTTGCATGTCGATTAATGCTAAGTCCAAAACATTGTCCTTATGCCCTTAGAAATGCTTGAAGAAAAACTGACCGAAATGTTTCTTTCATTCCCTTCTGAGGGCATTAGCAGGAACTAGCTAGCAAGGTTTAATGCATGGTAATATAGGATTTTATAATCCCTCACACATGCATCATATACCTTATTGTCTCTTTGACCATACTTTATTCTACTAGCTCACCATTTTGATCTCAATTTGGCATTTAGAATGGACGGTTAGATTAGATTTCAAGGGACATATGGATGTGCATCATTTTGAGTCTTCCTCCGGTCCTTTAACATTTTCTTTTGCAGGGAAAAGGTTTTATGCTGGGTTATCTAAGGAGAAGTGAAAGAATATAAAACTTTATTTTTGCCACGTTGCTGGAGCCGACAGGCCAAACTCCCCACGAGGAAAGTAAGTTGTGACAACACGTGCAATCCATCTTAACTACCACCTAAGTTTCGACATGTAGTATCTCAATGCGTAGGAGATTCTATCCATGCATCAGTTTTCTTTTCTTTTAGGAATATTTTTATGGTTGAATCAGTAGAAATAAGAATCTAGCAACTACCAACTCTTTATCTTTGATTTATTTATTTATTTTTTTACTTTTGAAGATACATTTTACATTAAATAATACACATTTTTTTTTTAGTTATTGTTTCATGATTCGAACCCATACTTTAAATTTTGCCCTATTTGTTCAAGGAAGGAAGCTGTTGGAGTTCGGTCGAAGTCTAATAATCCATAGTTAGAATTTATTTATTTATTATTAATTTTTTTTTAATTTTTTTCAGAATAGATAGACTTAAGAAGAGTTGAATATATGACTACTTTGAGATGTAGATCTTTACCAACTGAGCAACACCTAGGGGGGAATTTGACATTATTTGTTAAAGGGAAAGAGAAGAGTGTCCATGTAGGTATGCTCCATGAGTGTCTATTTATTTATTTATTATTATTAAATATTTCTTCCTTTTTATAAATTAGAGATGGTAGTTCTTCAAAAAAAAGTGTTTGGTTGCAAGTTTTGGTTGTTGTTCAACATTTAAAGAATAATTAAAAGAAAGATTAGGCATCTAGATCATATTTTTTTTATGCTTAGCATTTGTTATTTCAGAATGAATAAGAAAATGGAACATCATTTAGGCATTTCAAGGAAGAGGGTCATCTCCAAGAACTCGGAATTGGACAAGGGATCGGTCCCAGTTGATCCAAATCTTGACCGGTATGAGTTTGAGAGGAAGATTAAAAGAAAAATGAAAAATAAAAAATCAGGAAACACCAAAATTACGTGGCTCAATAGAAGGCTACATCGAGGGAATAGGAGCTAAGTTTTCTTTTTTATATCATCTTCAATCTTAGTTGTTTATGTAAGAATCTTTTTGGTATACGCATATATGATATGAGAATATACTATAAGTCATAAATAATAACTGTTTAATACTATTAGAAATAAATAAAAAAAATATTAATAAACTATAACAATAATGATAAACACCTTCTAATGTATTTGTAATCAAATCAAACAACTACATATGTTATACAATGTATTATATAATTAATTCTATAATACATACCAAAGAAAGCTTAAGGCACCTAGCTCGCTGACTTCACCCATCTTCTTGGTTACGGATTATGACCCGACTCATTACATTTCAACATAACCGAAGTACCCAACACAACATAAGTAAAGATAGGTTTTATCAGGTTGTAATTGACTGGATTACAATTGGATATTCGCACCCGTTGATGTAATTACTGGATCTTAAAAGGTAATTGGTTTTGGAAATGTGCGTAGAAACTTGATTAGACATTTTTGTTTCCAACCAAAAAAAATTGTGGTATAATAAAGAATGGTTTGCAGTAAAAAATCTCAATTACATTCAAACGGACCCAAGATAGAGACTACAGTTTCACTAGTGACTGACTTAACTTGCAGCCAAACAAACCTGAAGGGTGTCTTTTTTTTTTTTTTTGTGTGGTAAAACTCTCGTCGGAAGTTGATGGATAACGGCATACATAAGAATTGTTTGGGGTAAGTGAGGCATTGGCTTTACGAGCAGGACTGCAGGAGGTTTTGAAGGCTGGATTTACAGATGTGATTGTTGAATCTGATTCTTAGGAGGTTATTTTTCGGATCCAAATCGTCTCCTGCGGCAGGAGGTTCCTGTCATCGATCCAAGGGAGCTGGGTTCAGTCTGGCCGCCTGCCAATACATTGGGGGGTGGGTCGACTGAAATCCGACCCTTGATAGACGGCAAGACCGCAGGAGAGGATTTGAATGCTTATTTTTCTCCTTCAGTCTTCCTAGATTACAGGGGATGTGTTTGTCTGCTCTATTGTTGAGGATATTAATTAAACTGCTTTGCAATGCAGCAAACTCTATAGGGCATTCCCTAGCCAGAAAGGCCATAACATATGGAGGGAAGGTTAATTGGTCATCTTCCAATCCTTGACTTATAGATTTGTGTAATCTTGATGCCTCGGTTTCCCTTTCTGATCAATGAAGTATTGTTTTGCCAAAAAAAAAAAAAAGGGAATATGGTGATGACGGTTGGTAGATATATACCAGTATACCACCATATATGGAGGGTTTCCAAGTTTCGAAATCACCATTGTAGAAGCTGATAGGATAATATTTTCCTTTCATACATTATATTATATGTATCAAAATACCCATTTGCATGTTGGAAAATTTTGGAGGTTTAGGACAGCCAACTACTTGTGTAAAATAAATGGGAGTTCGATTACCAGTTTTATCAGTTTTGTTTGATTGATTAAAAATAAGCCAACTCAGTCCATTATGAAGATAGTTTAGGATTTGAAATAGTATTATATATACAGTGATTAAAGGCCCCACAGTCACAGTTAACTTTACTTCCATTTGCACATAGGTAGAAAATGAATCTCATGAGGACCGTGAAAAACTCGACTCAAAAAAGTGTTAGTGAGAAGCAATAAGTTGTGCAATCCCAAAGGAAGAGCCCACCAACCATTTATCCTCAAAGAACATGTCACATGATGCAGTACGGGGGCACCACAAATGTCCTTGAGAAAGGTTGGGACCCCAAAATAATCACAGAAGCTATCTCAAAAGAGTTGGGTCAGACAGTGTTTGATGTTTTTCCTCACAGAACATCTCACATGATGCACATGGAAGGAGAAATCAATCCATGATTCGGGGTTCCCTACCTGAAGATTTATCATTTACTTACTTGATTAATGCATAATCAAAACCATTGAACAAGGATTATTTCTGTTTCATTTATGGATTAAATCTTTCTATTTATAGTGTGGGATCCACTTTTAGAGTGTAGATCCACTGAATATGAACAGTGATGCATAGGATCACAAGAAAGATACAAATACATGTAGGTGAACTATTCTCAGGTCTGCCTACTTACGTGATGACGTGAGTAATTAATTGGATCAATCGATTTGTATCGATTTTAGACCTGATCGATTGCCCATCCATTTCTATTTTAATATTATTATATACAATATCAATCACGTGTCAATTTCCTGTTAGATCCATATGGTTTTTTTCTTTACCAAAAAAAAAAAATAATAATAATAATCACAGCCTTACAACTACCGATATTCCCTTTAGATGAAACACATAATATCCTTTAAAAAAAGATTTAGGTATTAAAACATAGTATCCTGGGAAGTTCAAGAGCTTAGGTCTCGACTCTCAACCATCCAAGACCTTAAAATAAAAATAAAAAATTAGTTAATATTTTTTGGGGAAAAGTTCTATAAGCTATCAGTTTGGGATATCTCTCAAGCCACATCAATGTTTGTATGGCAGTAATCGATATCGTCAATAAGGGCTCACAAGGTTATAAAAGAGAGAAAATATCATAAAGAAAGAGAGTGTAAGTTATGTAAGTGGGCATAGAAAAGAATCCTAGCTGTCTGGGTGGTCGATCTTTTTATCATAATTTTTAATGAAAAATAAATCAAAATGAATTTTCTTTCTATTTTTTCATGGAAAAACCTAAACATCACTAGAGCTCGTGATGCTTAAAATTTATCACTGCTTGCTACATGATTTACATGGATGATTTTTCTAAATCAAAAAGAAAATAAATTAAAATAATAACAGAAAAGAAATTACAGTTTAGAGGTGCATATATAGCTAGCCCCTAGCCATCGACCATACAGTATCAGCAGACAGAATAATATAATTCAGTTTGGTAAACTTTGCAAAAGTCCTCCGGCAAGATGGTCAACAGCTCGCTTTCTTTCCCTCAAAATATGTAGGAGAATCGTGGGCATGTCCTACTTTCTTAGGTACCTTATGTTAAGCTATGTGTCAAGGAGTGGATGCTTTATTGTTGATGCAATTTATGACCGATCTTGAAATCCTCCCCCGACCTTGAAATACTCCCAATATTCATGTACTAAATTTATTCGAAAAAAAAAAATCAAAACATAAAAAATGATAAAATTTAGTTTATTTTAACAAAAAAAAAAAAAAATCACCACTTAAAGGTGTACAATGTATGAAATTCTTGCCACCACACCAAATATAGATATATGTAATCTTATTTTATCTCTGTTTTGTGTAGAGATTGTTTCTCTATTTAAATCCACGAATATTGCTAAGGCGTAATGGAAAAATCTTACTGTTGCATTGAGACCCATTTTTTCAATTAATCATCGCTTAGTAGAGTTAAATTGAAGTAAAATATTGAAAAGTCAATATTTTGAAGATGACTTCATTAAGGCTCTTTATGGTATGTATTACGGAATTAATTATATAATATATTATGACAAATGTAGTTGTTTGATATGATTTATAGTATTTATTTATATTTAAAATAAATTAATAATCTAAAAATTGGTTGGAAAGTCTTTATTCTAATTGTGATAATCTATTCTTACTTCTTTATATCCAGTGGCATCAAAATAGTTATTATTTATCATTTAGAATTTATTTTCATAAATGATTTGTCATTAATTATTATTCTTATTATTATTTTTTTGTTAATGATGGGTATGTAGACCTTTGGCCTGACTAGTCCCATAAGTCCATACTTAACCCTACAATCACATGGACCGAGTCATTTTGAACTTGAATGAAACTTTTCCACTTGCACCCATAACAGGAAAGAAAGAGCACTTAACAACCCCGTGTGAATAGCCCTAAAACAGTAAGAGGAATCGAACTCAGTACCTTCTATTTTCCAAAACATAGGCTAATGATTTGTCATTATTAACTTATAAACACAAATATAAATTATACTAAAAAGAAAATCAAAACCAGACTATTGATGATACAATTCCTCAAAAAAAAAAAAAATCCAAAAAATGATCACCACATTGCTAATGGAGAAGAGAATCTTCTATAAAGAAGAAGGTACATTATCTGCATGTACTTACTTACCCAAAAAAAAAAAAACGAAGAAGGTACATAATGTGCATTAAAATGGGAAATAGATCAAAAATCAAAATTGCCACAAAAAGATTATGTTACTTTTATGGTTTACCACTACAAATAGAAGGGTGGCAAGCTATGATAGATAGATATCAGAGTTTGGGGACTTCCAATAAGGACAATTGCAAATTCTGATTCTCAAAGATTCATTTCGAATCTGTCCTAAACCGATTTGACAACTCGGTCTGTTTTTTCTTTTTTTTGGTAATAAATAACTCGGTCTGTTTAATAAAGCCTGAAAAGAGTCATGGCCAAACTAGGTTCATATCACACATTTACTTTTTGTTTAATAAGTCCTTGTTTTCTTTTTTTTTTTTTTTGGTAAAACATAAGCCCATGTTTGACAACCTAGAAAATGTTAAAGTCTTCCATTGAAAATGCTAGAAAATGAGTACTCCAAGACCATTAACTACTCTCTTGTTGGGGACAACCAAACGCTGTCCAAGGATATCCTTACAAGTCAAGATCCCAACACCACAAGGGTTAATTGAATCAAAGTAATTATTCAAAAGTTCATTATTTAAACTGTTTACGTTTTTTCTTTTTTGTGGTGAAATGGCAACTGTAACTACAATTGGTTACACTGATCAAGCATGTGACAATGACGGTTTTGCCCTATAAACTATACAAATATGAATATTTATGATCATTGGAAATTAAATAATACCTCTAATGGACTTGTCAAATATGTCTCTTAAGCAATGTTGAAAATTTGGACTTAAGTGGGTCCATCCACCCAGATTTGTGTGGGTCTATGGGGATCCTATGAAATTGACCCATGTTAATTTTAATTAATTAAGTGGACAAATCAGAGCCTTTCATAAGTGTCATGTCCACTATATGAACGGCCAGGATTATTACAGCTCAGGTCCAGATGTTTTTCTTTTCCTTAGTTGGGGTTAGATGTTATGCTTCTATCATAGCTACAAAGTACATTTATGGTTGAATAAAAATCAGTTCTCATTTGGTTGACTTATTATTTTATTCACTTAAAAGTTATGTCCAATCCATTCAATGTGATTGTCAATGG
Organism: Protea cynaroides; assembly: GCA_028583415.1. Classification (NCBI taxonomy): domain Eukaryota; kingdom Viridiplantae; phylum Streptophyta; class Magnoliopsida; order Proteales; family Proteaceae; genus Protea; species Protea cynaroides. The sequence goes on from CM053273.1 coordinate 84,634,654, forward strand.
TCATGATCATGACATTAATTTTTAAGAGAAAAAGAATCTTTATGGGCTAAATATATACATTATTTTTTTTATATATATAATAATATTTATTGTATTAATACGTATGCATGGATATATACGAGATATATATTTCATAAATCTATCCCCTAATTATGAAATCCTGATTATACCTCTTCATGTCTCTATTACCATTGATTTTTCTGGTCTTTGGACCAAACAACCTCTTCATTTTATAATTTAAAATATTTAAAAAATAAAAACAAATAACATGATATTAAATAGTAAAATGAAAATAGAATATTTTTTTATTACATTTTTCTACAAAATTCTATTTAGGCATCATATTCTATAAAAGGGTATTTGTTTGTGTTACAAATGTTTGTATACACATACATAGATATACACAAAATACAAGCTACTCTATAGGAATATTTGATTGAATTTAATACATGACAAATCTAAATCATTTCCTCTCTATTTAATACGTAAAATACATAGTTCATGAATTGTCCACGTGCAAGAATAAATATGTCTCATAAAATTTAAAAAAATAATAGACTATTTTAATAATAACATTTTTCCTTAATAAAATATTCAATAAATGGGTAAAACAGTAAAAATCTAGTGTTGTTATAGGTTTAAGAAAATTTCCCTTTGTTTTTGTTTAACTGAAGGGTATCATGAAACTAAGGAAAACTCAATTAATGTCCACAAAAATTTTTAGTTACCAAAAAAAAAAAAAAGAACCCCAAAGTGATTGTCACTCTCCTATTAAGTGTTTAATCTGATGAAAAAATGGGTTTCTTAGTGAATATGAAATTATAAATTCCCACAAAATCTATCATGATGATCCAGGAGAGATTCTTTAAAATAGGTCCCATGCCATGAAGTGTTAGGTCCCACCAAGTAGAATATTGTGATCCACACATATTCACTAGATAAGGTCTTGTATGGAGAAATGAATACTAGTTATCGACAAAAGAATCTACCACAGATATTAGGATTCACATCCTTTCCTGCCTGAGTTTGGGCAGGAGATTTGGCGGTCCACATGGATGGCCGCCACCTGGTTTTCAGGTGGATCCGAGCCCTTCATCCGAGCTGACATCCTTGTCGGCTCAGTTTGTTAGTTCGGGTGTCGGCTCGGATGGAGGGCTCGGATCGATCCTAGAATTAGGTGCCGGCCATCCATTCGGGCCTCCAAGTTTCCCGCCCAAACTCAGGCGGGAGACGATTTCTATACCAGATATTACCCATATCTTTTCAATTTCTCACATTTTAAATTGACTCTCAAACATGGGTCATTATCGTCTTCAATTATTGGAGTCTTCAATCACTGATCTAGCAGTTGGAGTTAATCAGACTCATCTATCGATGTCAATCATTGATCCAGAGATTGAAGTTAATCAGATTCATCTACTGATGTCAATCACTGATCCAGAGGTTGGAATTAATCAGAAATACTTATTAATATATTAGTAGACACACTTAATTAATTCCAACCACTCGATCAATGATTGAAAACTCCAATAATTGGAGACGAATAAGACTCCTCAAACATGAGGCTGAAATGAATAGGATAACCCCACCATCCCATCTCTGCTCATATATCCACATGCTCACCATCATGGAAAGACCTCTTGGACGTACAAAGGAATGGTGGAAATGGGACCCATCACACATCAGTCCTTTACCCTTCAAATCCCCAAATAATACAATAATCAGTACAAACCCTAAATATATTCACCCATCCCTACCATAGATAATTGATTTGACACCATTGTCTTCTCCAACTACTCCAAATGAGTGAATTATCCTTTTTCTCACTTGGTTAAAAAAAATAATAATTTACAACTATTTTTGGAAAGGAATTCAAAATTTTGTAACAATCCAATTATGGTTTTGGTTTGGTATATTTGATCTGATTTTATATTGGAGAGAATCAGATTTGGGGAAATAAAATTCGAACAAAACAAACGGAGGGACTCTCACATATATAACATATTCAAAGTTTTAATCTCTAAGCAAAGTAAGATTATTTCTAACATTTCACCTCACGTGTAACTCGATATTCCTACTGTTGGGTGACAGTATACAATGTAAACGGATCAGCATCGTCTCCTCCCAGTGGTCCGGGAGGACAGTGGCAACCTATCCTGGATGATTGTCACGTGACTCTCGGTGAATCTGAGACCCACGTCCGAGCCGACAAGCCAAGCCGACAAATGGTGTCGGCTCAGACGTGGGTCTCGGATTCACCGAGAGCCATGTGACAACCATCCGGGATAGATTGCCACTATCCTCCCAGAACCACTGGGAGGAGACGATGTAAATCTGATGTAAACATGGTCCCATTTTTTAAATGATTGTTTTCTTTATTTTTAGATGACGATAAAGGAGAAACCTAGAGCTTTGATACCATGTTAAATTTTCAACTCGAAAATTCGAACTAGTAAGTGGTGAGATTCTTCACATATATGAAACATCCAGGTTCCAGTCTCTAAACATGATTTCCTTTTGTTTCTTGTTAAAAACGAATCCATTGTCTTCGACTTGAGTACCAACGACTCTCTCTGTAGAATAATGCAAAACAAATATTGATTTTGTCCTGATACTAATCTTAAATTGATTTCAAAGCATTAGTTACCAAACCTTGTTTTTATTTGATTATATTCCTGAATCCATTTTAAAACTGTATTACTAAACATTAATCTTATACTCGAAGATCTAAGAATCAAGGACAAATGACTCAGTCAAGAATCAAGAAATCGAGAGGGAAGTATTACCAATCCGGGTTGTAAATTTATGTCTCTTAGTGATCTTTTTGTATCGAATCTTTAAGAATCCTCAAGATTTAATTTTTTTAATTAATTAAATAAATATATTATTAAGTTTTCAATTATCCAAATTTATATCTGGATATTATTAAACGAATATGGATACCCTTTGGACATACATTTACATCTCACCTCTGATGTTTTTGTTTGGATTGTGGAAGGTGGACCTGAAAATAACAGTGAAGAATCTCTCTTAAGAGCCCCAGAAATAAAAGCGCGACCTGTCCAAAGATGATTCATTTCACGAGTCCTTTTATCTCTCTCTTTCTCCATGTGCGGGGTGGGGACCACAGTGCAGGAATCCAAATATCTTACGGACTAGCTTTTATAGCCTTTAGATATGAATCCATAGTAGGACATATCAATCAAATGGATTTCTATCCGACGGCATAAATTGACTGCAGATGGGCCCCACATATTTCGAATACTTTGATTCAAATTTTTTTTTTTTGTGGGAATCTGACGTAAAGGGGTCAGAATAAATCCAGCCAGCTCTACGGTTCAGCTTACTATAAGAGGTTAAAAAAAAAAACGTACTCTTTAACCCTACAAAAATAGACCTGAGAATTTGATGTAACTATTAAAATACCCATACGTACAAGTGGTAGCTGGTAGGTGAAAGGTAGTTCAATGAATGACTCATATTTCATATTTTTAATTTCATTTTCAACCTCAAATAGATAATTTTTTAAAAAACCTTATTTTGTTTATTGGAAGGTTATACATTATTAATTAAATAAACATATTTAGTTTATCTAATTTGGAGTATATACTTGTTGGTACTTAATCTTAAAGTGAACTATAATCAAATGATTTATCAAATATTTTTTTTAATTCAATTATGTATGTACTTGTATTGTCTTTGGGATCTTGTTACCGTGATGTTGTGCGGGATCCACCTTTGTAATGCAGGATTCACTGTTGATGGGATCTCGAGGAGGATACAAGTACAAGTACACGTAGTTGAACTATTCTCCGACTTCTTCTTAATTAGTTGAATCTGAATCAGGATCTATCCTGGAATCCCAACAATTCCATAGAGTTACGTGTCAGCACAATTAGCAAGGGCAGATTCTAACACGCAAGGTAGTATTCATGGAATGGACCGACCCCAAGTAGATTCCACACACTTGAAATCTTCGTCAAACAAAACCAAAGGAAAGTTGTAAAGGTCTAATGGATTCACATGCTGACCCACCCATCCTTTTTTTTTTTTTGGGCAAGAAAAAATTCATGCTGATGTCGGTATGTATTTTTCTCTCACATCCCTTCTTTTTCTCTCATCCATGAAATCTGGCTCCTCTATCTCTCATTTAAGTGATTGATTATCGATCTTCTCCTCTGTAGTTCCAATTTTTCCATTAATATATATAATTTCAATATATTATGTTAACATGTAAATCCTTCTCCTTTTATTATATTCCATTTCTTTTTATTCAAACATTTTTATAAGTGATTTGTGCCAATGGATTCCATAAATTAATATAATTTTTTTTTTGGGTAGAAAAATGCAAAGATTCCTAAGCAAACTTAATTCTGTTATCACACGGACTTAATGGATAAAAAAACAAGCGTGGCTTGCATGTGTGTAAGGGGGTCAAGAGAGAAGCATTGACAAATATTCACCAAAAAAAAAAAAAAAAAAAAAAAAAAGTAACATTGACCAATGAGCTATTTTGGTCTTAGGTCAAAATGCAAAAGTAATCACAATAATTTGTGGAAGGGAGGGGATTTGGAAAAAACCCTTGTGTCGTCTAATCTGTCAGTCCTACATCGAAAGGATTACGATATATTGACATGCTTATAGATTATGTCAATTTGTCTAATGGGTGGAGGTGTGACTTGATAATAGGAGACGATTCAGGTCCAAGAGATTATTGTTAGGATGCGTGATCCTTGAACCAATGTGAAAACCAATGAGAGCAAATGTAGAGACGGTTAGAAAGGTAAAATTTTTTCATTTTATGAGAGATGGTGGATATATGCTCCACGTAATTTGATAGTACCTTGTTATGACCATGTGATATAATTTTGGAAAAGGGTTTTTTGTCATGCCGTATGGTTCTTGCTCTAGCACTAGACCAATAGGATCACACGCACTGACATCCAATTACGAAGTTGTGGTAGTCATTTCACCTCTCCTGTGTGTAGGCACATGTACACATTTGCCAGACATGAACTTTTTTCCTTGTATTTTTACGCTTAACTGGAGGTGAAATGAAAATTTAAAGAAAGTCATAGATGTTTGAACATGTTTTGAAACATATGATTAGTATCATTCAAAGACCAATGGGAACGGATGCACAAACATATGACTAAAGGGACAAAATAGTCATTTTACTCTCCAGTGTTTGAGCACAGATACACACTGTTGGACATTAATATTTTTCTTTCATTTTTAGGCTTAGCTGTAGGTGAAATTAAAATTGCAGGATAAACTCATGGATGCTGGAAAATGTTTTTTTTATTTTTCATTTTGGTAAAGAAAATGTTTTGAAACATAGGATTAGTAGGAAAGAGATCGTCTCCTGTGGCAGGAGGCTCCTGCGACTGATCCAAGGGTTTGGGGATCAGTCTGACTGCCTGCCAATACATTGGGGGGTGGGCTGATTAAAATCCGACCTTTGACAGGCGACAGGATCATAGGAGACGATTTCTATGCAGATTAGTATGATTCACATCAGCTCACAGTTGGTTGGTCCGGTCTAAAACAGGGAACGAAGCTGGTGGAGAGATGGGTGGACCACAACTGGGTTTAAGGTTGGTGGGGCCCATTAAAGAAAGGATGGACACAAAAAGAGAGAGAGAGAGAGAGAGAGAGAGAGAGAGAGGGGGAGAGTCCATTGACACTATTATGAACTCTTGGTTTGAGGGAAGCGGAGAATGAGTGAAAAAAAAGTGAAACTGGATTGGTCAAAATGAAGGCGTGGGGGTTTCTTGAAACGGTTACAGATTGCAGAAACGAATTAATTAATTAATTTTCAGTTTTCTCGATTAAATAAAATATGAGAAGTTATTAAATAAAATAAATAAATAAATAAATAAATAAATATTTTTCATAAATTTTAGTCTGAGAAAGCGACCAATTGTGTACCGCCAAAGGAAAAGCACCGAAACCAAGGCAAAGGCAGCTGTAGCCCTGTCCCAAATACCAGTCCAGTCCCACTCCTTACATTTTCAGTTTCCGAAATTATAAAAATAAATAAATCTCAATTTACAAATTTTTTTTATTTAAATATACAAAAATATTATAAAAATTTAAAATATCATTTCTTTATAGCATTTTCTTGTTAATATTATATAATAATACAACATTTTCTTCATCCATCCACCAATCCATATACATTAAAAGGAATCAATTTAAAAAAATCTGTAAATTCTAATTAAAATAATATTACAATAAAAAAAAAGAATATTATGATTAAATTCTATTTAATCCCTTCCAACCCTCAAAATAAAATGAAAATTTAAGGGAAAATAAAAAGAAAAATACTTGAAAAGACCTACAAGGTGGGGATGGGGACCACAGGGGGCAAGGAAAAGGGTTGAAGAGGACACGCGGAAGAATCACATGGGGATGGGCCAGGGAAGCCGGAGAGAGAGAGAGAGAGAGAGAGAGAGAGAGAGAGGGGGGGGGATGGTGTCAGTGCGGCGTCGCCTTGTTTCATGTTGGAAAGGAGGCATCGTGCGGACGTCACGTCTGGATGGGGGGGAGGGCATTAAGAAAAGGCAGTCTCTCCGCGACTCTCTGCTCAGGATAATGTGGCGGGGCTGTGGACCCCACAACCCATACTTCTCTACAACTACTTGCACTACTTCCAGTGGGGACTACTGCTACCAAAACTCATAATATTATATACTTCTTCATACCCCCACCCCCACCCCACCCCACCCCACCCATACCCATCTAAACTATAATAATACACGTGGCTTATACCCCCAACTCAAAAAAAAAGAAGAAAAAAAAAAAAGAAAAAAAAAAAGACAGAAGCGATACAATATAGTAATACAGGTAATATCTATCATATTCTCGTCAACTGCCTGCAATGGAATTCATTATCTCCGTTAGATTTAACGGTGATCTTTTGTTTGTAGGGTAACCTATTAATTTGGGACGTGGGTCCCATTAGATGTCACAACCGTAGATGTGTTTTATTGGGATTGATAAACAATAGTACGGATCTTGGAGATTGGGGGTGTATTGGGGGTGATGCGGTTTAAAAAATGATGGTAAATAGTACAACGCACCTTCCCCCCCCTCTCTCTCTCTCTCTCTCTCTCTCTCTCTCTCATATGTCTCTACCATATACAGTGTTTTGAATTTATCTGGGCAAAAACTGTACTGATATGGGGGCCAGGGACCAAGAGAGGAGTCCCCAAGGGTTGTGATACCACTACGATTCTTACACTGTTGCACCGAGAGGCTGACCAGGAATATATATAAACAGTTGGCGCTTGGTGACATGGTCTAAGGTTTGTTTATTGAATTGGTGGATTTGTATTGGTTTTGATCTGATCAATTCCTCATTTAGTTTATTTTAATAATATTTTTAATGTGATTCGATGTATTGGTTTTCCATTAGATCCTTATATTGATCTCTGATCCGATCAAGATCGATTTTGGACATGACCAATATTGTTTTATATACCTAGATTTAAAATCATGGTTAATCACATAGTTCACGGTATAAGTATTGAACGAACGATCAAGCCAATTTGTATTAGTTTTGGACTTGATCAATCTCTTATACGTTCTTTGATCATAGTCTATTTTAAAGAGGATTGAATATGTGTCCATTTTCTATTAAATCCATACATTGATCTGATAATCAATTTTAAACATTATCAATACCATATTAGCATATTCAATACCTAAATTTGGAATCATAATTAATGATATTTTACTAGCAAGGCCACAGGAGTTTAGAGATTGAATCCTTATTTCACTTCTTACGATCTTATAAGGTTTGATTTTGATTTCATCCGAGTCAAATTGAATTGGTTCAGTTTTGATTTCGGATTTAGGTCCAATTTTGATATCCTTAAGTTTTTTTTTTTTGGTAAAGATTTCCCTAGGTTAAATGGTGAAGTTAATATCTTTTCTGTAAAAAAAAAAAAAAAATGGAGAGAGAGAGAGAAATAGTTTTTTTTTTTTTTTTGGGTAAGTTTTATATTTTTTAATTTCATTCGTGCCTTTTAATTTTATTTTTGGCTTTCATTTCTTATCTCTTTAGGTCCTCTTGTTGGTTCGTTGGAGCCCGCGCCCGTCACGAGCGGTCCCTCTATTATTTTCTGATGGGAGAGTGAAAAACCAAGCAATCAAGTTGTAGCACAGCACCGCAAAATGATCAGATTCTTCTTCTTCAACTTCTGTATCTTCATCTGCGGCTGAGGTTTTAGCAGAATCTCGAGTCTCCATAGCAGGGTAAGTTCTGTATTCAACCTTTTCTGTGTGGTTTAGCTTTTGTTGAAAGAAGAAACGATGAAGAGAGAGTTTCAAGAGAGTAGCGGTGGTGGTGGAGCTTATTCAATGGGGTCGGGGCTGGATTTGGGGAAGACGAAGATGTGGGATGACCCACAGCAGCAAGATGCAGGAGTGGATGAACTTCTTGCTGTTTTGGGTTACAAGGTGAAGTCGTCGGACATGGCGGAAGTAGCTCAGAAGCTTGAGCAGCTGGAGATGGTAATCGGTAGCGTTCAGGAAGATGGCCTCTGTCATCTGGCTACCGAAACCGTTCATTACAACCCTTCTGATCTTAATACCTGGCTCGAAAGTATGCTCTCTGAGCTCAACGCTCCACCCAATTTCGATCCAAATCTTGCGCAGCCGTCTTTGCCCCATCCCATTGACGATCCTCTTCTCGCACCTGCCGAGTCTTCCACCATCACCACTGTTGATTTCCCCAAATCTACACAAGAACAGAAACAACATCGACATCAACATCAACATCAACTGCCAGCTCGAATCTACGATGACCCTTCGGATTACGATCTCAGAGTAATCCCTGGAGGAGCCATTTATGCACGAACGGAAGCATCTTCGGTTTCCAGAGAGAACAAACGGTTGAAACCCACTTCCACCACATCTACTTCCTCTGTGTCTGCAACCGCATCTTCATCGTCTGCTGCCCCTCCTGTAGGGATTGGAGGAGTGGTTGGGGTTGGGGTTCCAACGACTGATTCAGTTCGGCCTGTCGTACTAGTGGAGTCTCCGGAGAATGGTATTCGACTGGTTCACACTTTGATGGCCTGCGCAGAGGCAGTTCAACAGGATAACCTCAAGATAGCTGAAGCACTGGTCCAACAGATAGGGTTGCTGGTTCGGTCGCAAGCAGGCGCCATGAGGAAGGTAGCTACTTACTTTGCCGAAGCCCTAGCTCGTCGAATTTATCGATTTTACCCACAGGAGAGCTTGGATTCATCCATCTCAGATATTCTTCAGATGCACTTCTACGAGACCTGTCCGTATTTGAAATTCGCCCATTTCACGGCCAACCAAGCAATCCTAGAGGCTTTTGCTGGGAAATCCAGAGTTCATGTCATAGATTTCAGTATGAAACAGGGGATGCAGTGGCCGGCTCTGATGCAGGCACTGGCCCTCCGACCAGGTGGTCCGCCGACTTTCCGGTTGACAGGAATCGGTCCTCCTCAGCCCGACAACAGCGACGCCTTGCAGCAAGTGGGATTGAAGCTAGCGCAGCTTGCAGAGACCATTCATGTCAAATTCGAGTACAGAGGGTTCGTGGTGAATAGTTTGGCGGACTTGGATCCGTCGCTGCTGGAGTTGAGGCCGAGCGAGGTGGAGGCGGTGGCCGTGAATTCAGTTTTCGAGCTTCACAGATTGCTCGGAAGGCCTGGAGCGATGGAGAAGGTGTTGAAGTCGATCAAGGAGATGAAGCCTCGGATCGTGACGATTGTGGAGCAGGAGGCAAACCATAACGGACCGGTGTTCTTGGATCGGTTTACTGAGTCGCTGCATTACTATTCAACTCTGTTTGACTCGTTGGAAGGGTGTGGGCTGTCGCCGCCAAACTCTCAGGATCTTCTGATGTCGGAAGTGTATTTAGGGCGGCAGATCTGCAACGTGGTGGGTTGCGAAGGTCCAGATAGGATGGAGCGCCACGAGCCATTGACTCAGTGGCGATCTAGGATGGGATCGGCCGGTTTCTCTCCGGTTCACCTCGGTTCTAACGCATTCAAGCAGGCCAGCATGTTGCTGGCTCTGTTTGCTGGTGGGGATGGTTACAGAGTGGAGGAGAATAATGGGTGTCTCATGCTGGGCTGGCACACGCGTCCACTTATTGCCACGTCAGCTTGGCAACTCGCTTCCATCGAGCCGTAGAACGAGTTAGTTGAGTTGAGTTGTGTTGAGTTGACTCGGCTACACTGAACTCCATTCCCCAACCCTAATTGTCGGAAACCCTATTCACATCATCTCCTCCTGTTTTTTTAATGCTATCGTGACACGTGTGAGGTTGAGCGAGTCCAGCTCGAATTTAACACAGCAGCCAAACAGGTAGTTTCCCAATTCCCAATCAAGTGCTCTTTGTTAAACGGCTGAGTCGGGTAGTGTCTCGTGTGACAGTGGGTCCGCCACTCGAACAACTCGAAATGTGTCTTCGACCTTTTTTTTTTTTTTTTTTTTAACTCCTTTTTTCCTCTGTATCTCAATTCTCAACGGTGGACGAATGCCAATGTGTATTTATAAATATATTTCTTCTTTTAATAAGGAAAGAAATGTTCTTTTCACTAACCCAATTATTTAATTGTAATATATTAAGAAAATATTTTATAATATGGTTTACCTAGGTTTTAGAAAGTGGTTTAATCTAATTAATTAATTAATTAATTAATTAATTAATAGCCTAACAAGTAGATGAATATAAAAAAAGAAAAGGTGAGGGAAATGAGGCCATATAAGTCTAGAATTATTGATTATTGGAGTCCATCAATAAAAATTGTAGGTATGCTGTACAGAGAGTTCATAGGTATTACCTTATAAAAAAAAATTAAAAAAAATTGAAGTTGTTTATTAAGAGTGATTTGGCATGACATGACTGATTTGACCCTCTCATCCATCACAACCCCAAATTTTGGGGATTTAATCCCTTCTTTATTTCCTTCTTTCCTCCTTTCTCATCAAGTTTTGTGATATGCATTTGTGGTCCAAGATCAAATTTTATATTTTGGTTTGGTTTTGGTTTTTTATATATGTATGTTTATTAAAAAAACTGATTTAATAGATTCTTATCAGATTATTGTTGGATGGTATGGATTCAGTTTTAACCCATTGATCCACCTTATATATCTCTATCGATCTTGGTTTTGGCTTTCGATTTATGCTCAATTTTGATACCCTAGAGAGATTCATTCTTTTTCTTACTTAGTGATTGATTCCAAATTGAATCTTGAATTCTCATTTTGATCTTGTGACACAAAGAACCCAAGTCAAAAGTAATATTGATGATAAGTTTCATTGAAAGCATCCATATGGACCTAAAGATGGAATTGTCATTAATGATCAATTCTGTTTCTCTCCCTCTCTCTGCTTATCTAGACTTTGGAGGCCTAGTTATAGAGGTCAGAGCATAATCTGTGAATCTGTTTCATGAATGTTGGAATTGAAAAGGACTACTAGTAATGGGAGGGGAAACAAATTCCTCTCTTATTAATTCCCAAACCATTTAATCCATGGGATACTCTTTTTGTTTTCGTGAGAGTGAGAGACCATCTTACTATTACTATCTACAGCCTACCAGTCTCCCATCCCTGTTAAAGGAAAGCTATTTTATCATCATTTTTTTCCCCTCATATTCCTTAAGGTGCTTAGGTTAGGTAGAATGGAATAGATACCTCAATCCCAATGTTCCTTCATTCATCCACTAGTGTCAAACTACTAATCATTAATCAGGTCTTCCCATACAGTAGGTAGGCCTGGTCCTTCAACTGGTCAAAATCAGTTTTTACTTTCATGGATCCATATGGTCTATGAAATTTGGACTTGGTCAGAGAGAGAGAGAGAGAGAGAGAGAGGGTCCTCATGAATGCCATTGTAAATCCATCTCCCAGGCACATGACGAGTATAGCTTGTGTGAATTGTAATAAATTTTATCTCCATAATTATGCCCTTATGGCCAATTAAGTAATGGTATGAGAATATTTCACTATTATGGTATTTAGATTGATTATGGAAACCCATCCTTATTAAGCGAAGGGAATAGTGTCTTAATGTGATTGCATTCATTAATGGGGGGATACAATATCACTCCTTTGTATATAAGATTCTAGGTCCACTCTCTGTTTAAGGATGGTTGTTCCTTGGAAGGATTCGTTCAACGGTAGTCATCGTTACATAGCTACATAGCATACTTAGATGAAAGGTATACACCTTTATATTATGATTCATGAATGCTTGGCACAAGATCGTGTTTATATTTGATGTTCGAGGGTGCATGAAACCCTACATGAATTGCTGGTTGAGATTTAGGTTAGTCAAATTAAAGCTTTTGTGTTATCTATTGGGGTTTTTGGGGGTCTACTTTTCTAGTGGATATCTTTTAGATGTTAATAATTTGTTATATTTAGATTAATTTTATTTGACCCTAGAAGAGGTTTTATGTGTCAAAAAAAAAAAAAATGTCAGTCGAGTTCATCTCTCCATGTTTTACTAAAATGGGTCGAAGTGTGATTTTTAAGTTATGTAGGATTGTGACTAAGGGTATATTGGTTGAAGTAAGATTCTTCTTTTTTAACAAATCAAAGCCTCTTCCCAAATTGTACAAAGTTTCTTTAGAAAGCATATGACTTTCTAGATGTATATGATGATACCTACATTCATGGATCCTATTTCAGACAAAAGAAAAGAGGATGGAAAATAAACCTATTGAAGATGGATAATCTTTCCTAGAATCTTTTGTTCCTTTCATATACCCATGCTTTCTTTATATCAATATTATATTCTCCTACCACTTTATACTGCTTTCTTTGTTTTGGAGTCTTGAGTTCTTTCCCTCATCTTGAGAAAGTATACATTATTTTTTTCAAATACTTCCATTGATATGCGCAAGAAATAGACCAATTCACAATGGGTGGTGGTCCAATTTATGGGGTCAAATCAATACGTTCTAAGAAAAATATATTTAAATATGAATATCATCAATATCATCGAAGCATTATACCAAATTTGCAAGAATAAAGAAAAGCGAATTTTTGCTCAAATGCGAATTCAAGATAGATACAAATGGAAATAAATTGATAACTCATTCTTGGAAACAAACATCTGCCACTTAAATTTATGTTATGGAGTAAACAACATAACAAAAATGATATTTGGATGTAATGTGAAGAGCAGATCGAAAAATTTCTTGGAAATCCTACATGATCAGTTCGCTCGTTCTTTTGTTTAAGGCTTCAATTAGAACTAAAAACTTCTTACTCAAGTTATTCTTTTGTCTATGGCTTCTAGCATCAATTCGTTTGTGTTATTCTTATTCAATTTATTCCTACTGTTCTTCAGGAACGATTTTTTCTAATGTGTATGAATATATTTTTCTTTCTATTCCATTTTATTCCAGACCTATTCTAAATATACAGTTTTTGTTGAATATTCAAAACCTTTCTTCTTTTTTTCCTTCATCAGTATCATCGATATCATCGAAGCATCATACCAAATCCCATCAGGAATAAAGAAAAGAGAATTTTCTGCTCAAATGCGAATTCAAGATAGATACAAATGGAAATAAATTGATAACTCATTCTTGGAAACAAACATCTGCCACTTAAATTTATGTTATGGAGTAAACAACATAACAAAAATGATATCCGGATGTAATGTGCGGAGCAAATCAAAGAATTTCTTGGAGATCCTACATGATCAGTTCGCTCGATCCTTTGTTTAGGGCTTCAATTAGAATTAAAAACTTCTTACTCAAGTTATTCTTTTGTCTATGGCTTCTAGCATCAATTCGTTTGTGTTATTCTTATTCAATTTATTCCTACTGTTCTTCAGGAACGATTTTTTTTTAGTGTGTATGAATATATTTTTCTTTCTATTCCATTTTATTCCAGACCTATTCTAAATATACAGTTTTTGTTGAATATTCAAAACCTTTCTTCTTTTCTTTCTTCATCATACCAAATCCCATCAGGAATAAAGAAAAGAGAATTTTCTGCTCAACTGCGAATTCATGATAGATACAAATGGAAATAAATTGATAATTCATTCTTAGAAACAAACACCTCTCACTTAAATTTATGTTATGGAGTAAACTACATAACAAAAATTGATATCCCGACGTAATGTGCGGAGCAGATCGAAGAATTTCTTGGAAATCCTACATGATCAGTTCGTTCGATCCTTTGTTTAGGGCTTCAATTAGATTTGAAAATTTCTTACTCAAATTATTCTTTTGTATATGGCTTCTGGCATCAATTCGTTTGTGTTATTCTTATTCAAGTTATTGCTACTGTTTTTCAGGAACAATTTTTTCAAGTGTATGAATATATTTTTCTTTCTATTCCATTTTATTGTGGATCTATTCTAAATAATCCCAAATCCATTTAATTTTTTGTACCAAAATGTAAAGGCCATGTACTTTCACATCTCAATATTTTATTCATTTTTTAAGAAAAAAAAAAAAAGAGACTTAGAGTTACTTTAATTTTCCTATGAAAATTACATGAAAAATCATATTTTATACGAATTTTTTTTTCTTTACAGCTATAATTGTTTTGATGTAAAATTTTACATGTTATGTTTTTTTTCCAAAATTTGTTTCCACGAGGTAAAATAAAGAAGACGAACTTTCTTCCTCTTTCACTCTCTTTTATCTCTTGAAAACAAACATTTGAAAAAATTTTAACTTTTAAATATTATATGTAAAATTTTATGTCAAAAAATATAGAGCCTAGAATCTAGAATGCCTTAATGTGGACTGTGCGGTCCTAAGAGGTACAAATAATTTTGTTCATAAATAAATAAATGTTGCTGAAGACTTTTATCATAGTTACTCTTTCGCATGTTCTTAGATTTTTTATTTCCCCTTTGAGAACCCGTTGTTAAGTTGGCATGTCTTTTTCCATCACCCATGAGTCCAAATTTTAAAGTATATGTGGTCCAAGGTTCTCTGCGAACTGAACTTTGAATAAACTAGTCACTACAAGGGTCCGGCATGGATTTTCCACTTTGAAGATTCCTTTCCTTTTTATAATCACCAGTTGCAACCTTTTAGACTAGTACAATTATGTTCTTTTCTTTTTTCTTTTTCTTTTCATAAGATAAATTATTATTGTTGCAAGGTTTCTTATATTTCTAAACGTCACAATACATCTATTTTATTACATGAACAAATAATGCATGTGTCAATTTTGACCGTTTCGATGTATCAAGTTTCATATTCTAATTCAATCAAATACCCCACTTGAATTGGCATGCATCCTATGTATGTTTGTGCATGTATAACTGTACTCTAGGCATATTGTGTTTTCTCTCAACTTGAAACTAGAACGATGGTTTAAATTAAAATTTAAAAACGTCACCTTCCCTTGTTGCATGGATAATTATCCAAAGGAAAAATTAGGATTGAGATTTTTCACTCATGTTGAAGAGAGATTTGGCTTTTGGTGCTTAAGTGAAACTCTTGGAATAGTGAAAAAGGTATTTCGAACATTTTTTCGGCAATGAGAATTATTACTTTTCACCCATAATGAATTTTTTTTTTCTCCCAAAAAACTATATCATTTTTTTATGAGAGGCCATGAAATATACCATAGCTATGTGCATATTCCTATACAAAAAAAAAAAAAAAAATCTTTTTTGAAATTTTTAATAATAATATTCATATAATTTGATCGAGACTATACATGAAAACTATACATGACACAATTGATTTGAGAGAGATTGATTTGATCATACCTCAATTCATTTTTAACATAGTTTTTTCATTATCTTTCTGCTGTCTTTTTTTTCTTTTCTTTTCAAAAGAACACTGTATTATTGAGCACAAGGATTGATGTCATTACATGAGGTATATGATTGAATTTGGATTTAAATTTGACACGTGACTAATCATATTTGGGTCAGGATCGTCTGTAACACTTTGATGCAACAGTTCTGATCCTGACCATTGAGAAAGCATCGGATGATGTGACTGATGTACTTTCAATGATCAGGACACCCTTTACTCTAACAGAGTGTTGCAATTTTTTTTTTCCATCATACCTTGCTTTATCTATCAAGTTATTGGAATCACCACATCATCTTGCCACACATAGGATTAGGTGGGCTGTGCTTAGACCATGAGAACAACTTTATGCCTTTATTATGTAAATGCCCACTATTTGATATTACCATAACTATAATGACATTTTTAAACCATGAATATGCTCATATTGGGTTGATAAGGTATTCTTTATGGATTCAAATCCTCTTGAACCTGTCAGCATGCTAGTGAGGGGATCAGATGATGGACATCATTGCACACACAATGCACTCCCAGTCATCAAATGCCTCCCTTGCGCACTAGCTCGTTGGAGAGGATAGAACGCATTCTTTACAACGTAAAACCATTTAATGATTTGGCATGCCTTATAAGTTGGTATACTTTATAGACTTCACTAAATATTGATAACATTATTAAGACCAGGACCACACCTCTCACATAAACACACACAAAAGAGAGAGAAAAGAAAAACAATAAAAATGTGGAAGTGCTTTCCCATGAAAAAGGAAGCACCTAATAGAGAATCGAAGTCGTGCACAAGAAAAAAGAAAGAAGAAAAAGATCATAGATTCTATGTATATTCCATAATTAATCAATTCAAATATCAACTGTAAATAGGTCCTCTTATATCTACACTAGGTCTTGGATAACTTTAAACTAATGTATACTTTATAAACATATGCTGTCTTACACTAAATATTTAATTATCAAGGTGGTGCCTTGGTCTAAAGAATAATTCTTTTATGTTATTTATAGGGAAAAAAAATATTTTTATATATGAATATTTTTCTACTCCATATGTCTTCCCTCATTTTTAGGACTTGGGTCCTCTCTCCTATCACCTAGTTGCACCAGTTGTTCGCATAAAAAAACAAAATCCTAAAAACCTGAATAAATTACATATAATTTAAGTTTTTAAAATGGGTAAGGCCATAAGGGTTTCTCACAACATCAATGTGGGAA
Organism: Protea cynaroides; assembly: GCA_028583415.1. Taxonomy (NCBI): domain Eukaryota; kingdom Viridiplantae; phylum Streptophyta; class Magnoliopsida; order Proteales; family Proteaceae; genus Protea; species Protea cynaroides. Next base: position 84,651,674 of record CM053273.1, read on the forward strand.
ATCAGAACCAATGAGTGGGCAGGAGACTGAATCATTCAGAAGGAACTCACATTTTGTCAAATGGGAGAGAGTGTCAATAGTGGATCCCATGGTTCATTATATGATGAAAAAATATTTAGAGAAATGAACAAGATAGTATTTAGCCAAAGGAACGAGGTAGTATTTAGTCAAAGTTCAAAGGCATAAACTAAATTAGGTATTAACCCAAGTTCAAAGGCGGTTTGTCAAAATTGATTAATATCAAAGTTTATTGTTTATGAGGTTTTCATGGCAACTAAGTTGAACATCGTTCGATTAAAGATTTGGACTTACACGAAAATAATATTTTTATGTATTTATCTCAAAGTGGTTCGTGCTGTTAAGTAGACTTTCTATTTTTATTTTTTTTGATAGAAATTCTATTCTCCTTCTATTCCTCTGGTAATTTTGTGGTTATCTTCTTCTTCCCAAAATCATACACTCTCTTCTCTCTTTAGTTTGTGAGCGTAGGGTTTTGAGCCCTACTTGCGTGGAGAAGATTGACTGCTCCCTCTATGTACAAAGTGTTGCTGCAAGAATCATTGCATGTTCCCCGCCCATTGCTGCTAAATTGGCATATATATATATATATATATATATATATATATATATATATATATATATATATATATATATATATATATAACTGTTGTTCCTTCCATATGTACAATGGAAACAATAAAAAGATAAATAACTATGATATACCTATATGTTGAAGATTGTTTTCCGTCGATTCCTTTGTTCTTGTTTTGATTCAAGTTTTCCATAGTCCACCGGAGATCCCTTTTCATCCTCCCTATCCATGGAAGTGTAGAGAGAGAGAGAGAGAGAGAGAGAGAGAGAGAGAGATAAAATAACTTAGGGGCTATAGGAATTCTGAACCTAGTATTTATAATATTATCTCAAACCTTACACCACCAACATTGTAAGACCCACACACCACAAACCCAGTCTAACCTTACGTTCTCGTGTCTTGATCGGTCTTCCCATCATAATTGACTCAAGTGAACCAATTGTATGAAGAAACCACAAGATGAGGTAAGCAACAAGTCAAATTTAGTTGGTGTGGTTGACTGTTTAAGTTTTTGTGGAAGCAACCAGTTAAAAACTAAAAAGTAGTAAATTTTAGACGTATGGTGACATTTTTTAGGGGTACGGTCGCACGTATGGTCGACCATATTGAGACCGTACAACGTATGGTCGACTGTTTTGAAAACGTATGGTTGACAGATTATGCGACCGCACGATCGACTGAACGAACCCAGAACAGACTCCGTGTTTAGGAAACTTTCCTAATTTGAGGAGGGCTATTTCCTAAATGAAAGATGACTATATGGAGTTTTTTCTCTATATAAAGGACGTCCCTTAGCCTCTCTCACTCTTCTAGAACCCAAATTGAAACTATAAACCTAAGAGAAAGAGAGAGACGAAGAGAATGAGAAGGAAATTTAGAGAAGAAGGCTGAGAGGAAGGTTTTGCAGAGAAGAGTTCTATTTCTTTACAACAAGCTTAAGGTATGAACTTGACTCTATAGGGTAGATCAGATAGAATAGGTTCTTTTCAAATTGATATATGGAACCTAATACAATGATTCGGTTATAGGTTTTCTATGGGAAACCATAGAGTAGGGTAGGGATAATTGATAAGGATAAACTGTGATTAAATGCAATAGGATGACTTTAGGATGAATCCCATTGATGAACCCAGAGGAGGAACTCGTATGAGAAGTAAAAATTAATCTGACTACGTATGGTCGCAGCTATGGTTGACCATAGGATGACCAAAGTATCGACCATAGCCATTTGGGAAGAATTCAGGAAACGTATGATCGCAGGTATGGTCGCATATAATGATATCATAGGGTATCAATCGTACGTCGTACGTTGACATATATTGCGATCATAGGATCGACCATAGGGTATCGACCATACGATAACAACAAATATATTTTCAGACCAGATATGGTTTTTGACTATCGTAACTTGGTAAACTTGAACCCTAACTTAAATACATTAACTGTTTTGGTTCCCAATAGACTCAAAGTGACTTCCAAAGCTTAGGAGATGAACAAACATCAATAAAATGTGAGGAAACAAGACCTAAATTAATTGGATAATAACAAACTGTTTTACTTTATTTATCCAATGCAATGAATGTTTCTATGCTTGTACATTTGTAATGTGTATCTCACATGTCATTCAATATTTCTGTTATTTCTATTCATGTATATTTATTATTGTCTATTTATAATATGATGATGATGATGATGCTAGGAATAGACATGTGATTGTGTGTGTATTTAGTGTGTTGGATTTAGTGTGTTGGATGTGAGTGGGTTATCAGGGGGAGGACGTGACATTGTGGTTCAGCCTGGTCACCAAACTCTAGTTCTATTTCTACTCAAGTCTTGTCCACTGACATCGTCGTATCACCATTACCTTAGCAGAACTATTATATCATAGGGCATCAGGGGTGGTGGTTTTGGACCGTGTAGTCTTTGACTCTGTCGGGGGGCCTTAGCTCTATCTCTATGAACATTTTGAGGGATGTTGGGGTGAGGCTTGGATACACTGGATGTCATTAGGGCTGGTTAGTTGTGAGCCCAGTTTGTAAGCCCTCGCCAATAGGGGCTTACGTGTTGGTATGGGTAGGGCATCAGAGAAAGTGTTGGCTGTGTGTGATCCAGACACTTAGCTCTATTTCTATTCTATGGTGAGGTGGATGTGGACGACAATGATGTTTGATCCATTGGGTGGGCTTACACACCCGTGTATAGAGGTGCGGTGGCTGCCAAACCTTTCTATAGCATATTATAAACTTTAGAACTAGACCAAAGATATGAATTGAATGCATACATATGTTTGTTGCTTTGTTTTGTTTACTCACTGAGCTCATGTTGGAGAGCTGACCCTCGCGCGCACAATTCTTTTTAGTTTTTGATGTTATAGGTATTACTGTCGAAGATTATATCGATGCACTAACGTATGGACATGTGGTTGCTATGGATGTGCAAGCTGTGGAGGACGAATATGACTCATCAAACAGGTGTTTCAACTTTGTTTACGCTTGGTGGTTAACTTTCGTATTTTGATACTTGTAATAAGTATTAATTATGTTTTTGTTACTTTGAGATAACGAGATTATTTAATTATTTATCATATTAGACCTCAGTTCATTATTAATAAGACTTCTGCTATTTACTTTATTATCTTTGATTAATGTGGAATGTGTTTTGGTTTAATATGGTTGGCACAACCTATACGAGATCCTGATTTGAACCATTGGTTCTCATGACGGTTCATCACATCACTGGTTAGTCCAGAATTGGGGTGTGACACATATAATGGACCAGGTTTGTTTATTTCCAACCCATGCTGAACTAGATCAAAATCGATCAAATCCATACAAACTCCCACTAGTCAATTGGTTCAATAATTAATCAAGCCCACTAAGATAATGTCTTACAAATGCTACAAGAGGCTTGATCATGGTTTATTTTGATTAAAAGTTTTGAAAAGGCAATACCAAAAGCCTCCCTCGTAGAGCTAAAGTACTTACTACCCTTAAAGAGAGAATGGCCAATATCCTTACTAACCCAAAGACGCACATAAAAAATGGAAATGTAAAAAAAGAAGAAAAAGAAACCAGAATTCCAGATTTAAAATAGAAAAGAAATTTCATTTAGACCCCATCAAAGATTGCTAACATCATCTACACTCACAAGAATGCAAAAACATCATATACACCCCAAAACTTTGGCTGTGGTAATCAAAGAAGTCCACTCCGTCAGTTGATTCCCATTAGATGCTGACGTCAGGTGGATTGAAATATTTCAGAGACGATAATACCCTTTTAACCTATTGAAAAGACCATTATAACCTTTACCCTAACCCCTCTCTTCCACTTGTGCATTGCTTCCTCTCTCTTCTACCTGTGCATTGCTTCCCTTCTCTCTCTCTCTCTCTCTCTCTCTCTCTCTCTCTCTCTCTCTCTCTCTCTCTCTCTCTCTCTCTCTCTCTCTCTCTCTATTTCTTGACTTGGGTTCTCTTCTCATCACTCTGATTCTGATCAAATTTCTGACTGCATCTATGTTCTTAATTTTCTTCCAACATCGTTCACTGATTTCCGACTGCATCTAAGTTCTTGATATTCTTTCGGATCTGTCTTCTCTGTTTCAAAACTGTTCTCTGTTTCAGATCTTGGTCTATCATTTTGCTCACTGACATTTCCGAATATGAAGAACTATTATAGAAATTGGTCCAACAAATCCAATTTGGGGTTCTTCGAGTTTAGTTCTTTGATTTGGTGATTCAGCAGTTCTTCAATTTGGTGATTTTATATTTCAGTAGTTCTTTGAGTTAGATTTAGATTCAGGCCTCTTCGAAGCTTCACATTTCGCTTCGTCCGTGTTTTGGTACTCTAGCTTCATCTTCTCTCTTTAGTTTCCGGCAGCACCGGCAGTGGTGATGGTGGTTTTCAATTCTTGGCGGTGGCATATGGATGCCTATAAAATTTTCGTATATACCTATTTCTGAATATATTTCCTTGTCTAGAAATACTGAGTCTATTTTGCTTGAGTTTTCTATAATCCCATTTTTTGTCAATATGCAAATGCTTTGGGAAGAGTCAATATGCAAATGCTTCAGTAATCCCATTTTTTGTCAATATTTCAACTTGTCTGTAAAAAAAAAAATTGTTCTGCTAGACTAGGAGATTGAAATGATTGATTTGGGAAGAACCGGTGGTAGCAATTGTGGTGAAGAGCTTCAGCAATGGTGATGAAGAGCTTCCAGAGGTTTCACGATCGGGAGAAAAGCGGTAGCCACGCCATGGATGTCTGGTGAGGATTCAGCACCGGGAGGTTTTTTGACCTCTCTCTCTCTCTCTGATTTCTCGCCCTCCATCCCTCTTCCCCTAAGTCTCTCTCTCTCTCTCCCTCTGATTTCTCTCCCTCCATCTCTCTCTCTCTCTCTCTGATTTCTCGCCCTCCATCTCTCTCTGTCTCTCTCTCTCTGATTTCTCGCCCTTCGTCCCTCTTTGATTTTGTGTTTTTGAGCATGTTCATGTAGGGTAAGCTCCATAAACAAAGAAGATGAAGAAACCACGAAAAAATAAACGTAGAAATCATATCAGGCAAGGAAGAACCCTGAGATAGATATTCGAAGTCGGACGGGTCGGGTTGAAAACCAAAGCGAAGCCAGGGTTGGTCATGATGATCAGTCATTGAATGAGAATATCAAATATAATTTTGATTTGAAGGATAAATTAATAAATCAACATAATTTTTCAATTTATAATATCAGGGGTAAAACTGTATTTCAGCAATTTTAGTGATTTTCGTCAGTTAAGTAGACCTAGGTGATGTTTTTGCATTCTTGTGGGTGTAGATGATGTTAGCAATCTTTGATGGGGTCTAGATGAAATTTTTTCTTTAAAATATCATAGAAAAGGAAAATCTGAATCTTGCTTACATTTATCCCTGCTGTAGAAAAAAATTTAGTAGATATGTAAAAATTTAATTTTCTAAGAAGAAATTAAGACAACTTGGAAATATTTCTTATTCTAGCTAGGATACAAGTGGAAGGTTAGTAGGCGAGATAAAATATTTTTAAAAAGGGGTAAAATGGACCCAGGATACCTAACATTTCATAAATTATATTTAGGGTAACTAAATCAGGATAAGATTAATCCAAATTTGACAAAATTATAATTTTGCCTTGCCTTCCCTTCCCTTCCCTTCCCTACCCTGCCACTCTCCTTCCTTAAACATTCTTGCCTGCAGCTGTCCCCCTCCCGAATTAGTTTACCAAAACTCTTGACCTAGCACCGGTCTCTTTCCTTCTTCTGGGTATTTCGTCATATTGGACAGCGTACCTGCTCATAGTACATGGTATATAAACTCCCCTGAAATGAAATCTCTGTATATAAACTCTCCTCTTGAAATGAAATCTTTGAATATAAATTCTCCTCTTGAAATGAAATCTTTGTAATCAAGTATAATGTTTAAAAAAAAAAAAAGAAAAAAAAAGAAGAAGAAGAGAGAGACAGTTGTTTTGCTCTTTCCTTTATTCCTAATTCCTCTAATGGCCATGGTAGCTTCTCCTCACGCTCTTTTCACCCGAAACCCTAATCTTTCCTCAAAATATCTTTTTATAAAAAAGCTCGATCACCACCTTGAATATGTAAGAATTCATCTTTGTGTGGGTTTAATTAATTACTAGGCTAGTTGACTGGTGGGAGTTTTCATTTATTGTATGACCGTTTTGGTTTATTTCCTCAGATAAACTAATCAGGTTCACTGTAGAGATGAACTAGGGTTTTGGGATAATGTTATAAATACTAGGTCTTGAGTCCTTGGAATCTAAGTTATTCATTCCTCTCAATATTTCCATGTATTGAGAGAACAAAGCAGATCTCTAAGGACTGTGGAAGACTCTAGATCAAACTTAGCTTCGATTGGAATCAATCTTCAACCCATATGTTTGTCTTTATTTATTAACTCTTTCCTTTCTCCATTTTATTCTAGGATCCTTAAATAGATTGTTAGGGTTTGTCCTATAACCCTGGACTCAGTTGGTTCTAACACTATATCCCTTCCAATTACAGCCATGTGGCACCTCAATGTTCTGAAACAAGCCTATCATGATGACTTGCACCACCCAGGTTCAAGATCGCTCCATCCAAATCGTCCTATCCCAAGAGCTTGTCTTCAACTTTCCGACTGGCCCTATGATTCTGCAGGTCTTGAAGAAAGTCGAAGCAAACTACAATTGGCGAGGTTCATGCATACGTTTTTTTTTTTAAAATTATTATGATAATCGAAAACATGGAAGCGGGTCTACATTGGCTTCTGAATATTTTTTTTTTGGGTAAGTACTTCTGAATATTCCTTCTGATTACGGTGCTTGTTCTTGCGAAGTGGTGCCACCACCCAATTTGCAGCGATGCCAAGTGTTTGTAGATATGCGCCAACGAGACCATTAATTAGGGTATCGAGTTCAAGAATTATCTGAATCGGAACAAGGGTGGAATTTTGTTTGTAGACATGTCTTTTAATTTCTGTGTGAAGCCCCTCGATGTTTCGAAATTTGGTCACATATATGTTGGAGCATGGAAGAATGTGGGTCGATTGGATCACAATAATTCTCCCTATAACACCTTTGTTATGGGATCTATATGTGTGGACTGGTCTTTAAGTATCTGTCGGAGTAAGGATCGAGGTCATCCTGGATTAGCCTTTAAATTTCTAGTGGAGCAGGGAGGTTTAGAAGACATTTAGAGGGAGAATACAATATATAAGAAATGTTAGGTATCTTAGGTGTAGTTTCTTGAAAGTTAGGTATCTTGGTGTAATTCGTTAAAAAAAAAAAAAATCTCTAGAAAAAAAGAAAACCTAAAAACTACCATTTATTCAAATAAGCAAGATTAAGCTAAAATAATTGAAAATTTCCTATGACAATGAAAAATTCTATCTAACATGCTTTTGTCACAAAAATTCAAGGATTTTTTGTTGGAACACTGGAGCTCGGGTTGTCATTGTTAGCAATGTGTTTTAGCAGTGTAGAGAGTTTACATAGGTTTAACAGGGTTTACACAGCGAGTTGATCTGGTATTAAAGGAATACGGCAACCAATCAACCCCTACACGAGTTTAATGATGTTGTAAGGTGAATGTATATATTTTTGGTACATGGAAGTCTCACTGAACATGTGGTGACAATTTTGCAGCTAAATTCTAAGTTTCGCTTTGAATTTTTCAAATTGAGACAGGTTTTGATGGTTTCACAGTGGTTTCAAGAAGTGCTCTGAACATGAAACATGTAGATCATCGAGTGAGCTTCGTAACGCGTTTCGCGTCATGTCATATTACAAAGAAATAGTCAGTTTTGCAACAAAACGTTTCAAATAGTCTAAAAAATATCAAATTTCAGAGCTCTCGGGTCGATTTGCATTTATGGGTCATGACGCATGGAGTTTTATAATAGTTTTGTCCTTCTCTGCAATTTCAAAAAGTTGGCAATGCTTTTTGTTATAAAAGGATTTATATATAATGCGATCAGATGGTCTTTATGAAGTTGCATTGGCAAAATGTAGATCTGATGTATTTCAGCAAATCGTGTTGGCGGCTCTGAGTACTGACTGTTGGGTTGTTGTCTTGTATTCTGTGGGGTCCACGTAATTATGAGGGGTAGTATTTGTATTAAGGTATGAGTCTATTACATGTACAGAGATAAACTTATAATTGTGGTGGGATGAGGGTTTCTAGGTTTCCCTATATATTGTCTCTGTGTGGGAAAACCTAGGTAAGTTCTGAGCAAAAGAGGACACTGTGTCAGGTAGAGAGAATTGTAGAGAGTTTTCTTAGCAATAAAGAATCTCTGTTTCTCTTGGTGAAGGTAGGCATTCCGGTTTGGGTGTTGAACCACAGCAAATCCTGTGTTGTGTGATTGCTTGATCTTCGTCTCTTTCTCGTGGTTGTGCGTTCATCCCTAACAAGTGGTATCAGAGCCAATGTTCGACAGATCGATCAGTGATCTAGGAAAAGGAGGAAGGTGCGTGGAAGGTATGAAGAAGAAGAAGAAGAAGACGAAAAAGAAAAAAAGGATGAGTTTTTTTTGTTTTTCTTCTTTGATATTCTTTTGAAAAAGTAAAGGAATTAGCACAAAAAAAAAAGTGTAATGATTACACTTGTTGTGTGGTTTTTTTTAAGTTTTTTTTTTAATTTCCACGGTTATCTTTTGAAAAAAAAAGGGGTGCCATCAAGAAGAGATGGAAGGGAATCTTAGGCTAGAAAGATGATTCTTCATGTCATCGCATGTGCGAGCAGGGATCATGGAGTCGAGATTTGCAGAGTTCGACTCAGGTGCGGCGGCAATGGATCTCAGTGGCCTGGTGGACTTGGTCGGATCGGGTGTTGGATCTGATGGCGGGTTTAAATCCCGATACGATGCACATAATGGCCAGTTTATGTCGCACAGTGGGGCAAAGGAGTACTGGCGGGCTGGGACAAGGAGTCGGATCTCTAGGTCTGCATTGGAGGTGCAGAGGTGAGAGGCTTGGGTTCCAGGTGCAATTGGAGTTGTAGAAAGCTGAGATGAGGAGTCGGTTCTCAAGGTCTGCATTGGAGGTGCGGTGGTGAGAGGCTCGAGTTCCTGGTGCAACTGGAATTGTAGGAGGACTGTGAGTGATGGTGATCTTTCCGGTGATGCTACAGTAGTGGGAGAGATAGAGTCACTTCACATCGTGCGACGGTGAGCTGTACGGGACACTCGGACGGGGTGTGGGCTATGCTGGTTTGGATGTAGCGGTTTGACAGAGACGGGTTTTCAGAATCAACATCAATGGATTTTATTCAAGGTGGCTTGCAGAATCCTAGCCATGTGGAGATTTGTTGGGTTGGTGTCTTGTATTCTGTGGGGTCCACGTAATTATAAGGGGTAGTATTTGTATTAAGGTATGAGTCTATTACATGTACAGGGATAAACTTATAATTGTGGTGGGATTAAGGTTTCTAGGTTTCCCTATATATTGTCTCTGTGTGGGAAAACCTAGGTAAGGTCTGAGCAAAAGAGGACACTATGTTAGGTGGAGAGAATTATAGAGAGTTTTCTTGGCAATAAATAATCTTTGTTTCTCTATGGTGGAGGTAGGCATTCCGATTTGGGTGCTGAACCACAACAAATCCTGTGTTGTGTGATTGCTTGATCTTCGTCTCTTTCTCATGGTTGTGCGTTCATCCCTAACACTGACGATGATGATGCAATTTTCACTCTTAAGTCTAAATCTAAAGAGATGATTAAGTCTATCATCTTCAAGGACATTCAAGTCAAGATTCAACACATGCACTGCAAGGACCCCTGTCAGCTAAAAACTTGTTTGCTAGTGCTCAATGGGTTTTTGATGTAAATTGACCTTTGTGAGGCATTCGGCCGCCATGGTATGAGTGTCCTTGTTATTTTTGTCTTCTTTCCTTCATAGCGCTTCGGCCTTGTATTTGAGTTTTCTCCTCTGTAGAGAATCTTGTGTTAGACATTTATGTGTTTAGGGTTTCAACTAAACTCATTCCAATCCATACAGTGATACTAGAACACAATGGAAAAAGCATAATCAATTAATCATAAAGACATACCTGTTTATGGAGACTGATTCTTCTACGCTCCATGAGTCTCCAAGCTTTGATCGAAATCCTTCGACTATAATTTTTTACAGCCTCTAAAGGATATCCTTATGTCTCTTGCTAATGGGTGCAGAGAGAACTTCATTAATTGTGACTGTGGGGACTCTAACCCAGTATTTATAGAATACTACTATAACCCTTCCTATAATAGAATTAGAGTTACCAAACCTATCTCATACCATGTGACGAACCAAACAAACCGGTTCTACTGTGTCTATCAGACTCTCACTGAATAACTAGTTTAGGTAATTAATTAAGTTCACATAAATCTAACATTCTTCCACTTGGGCTATATTAATTACAAAATCATCATTAACCAGTATGGCCATGGAATCCAACACACTAAACCGTCACTAATTTTGAAACATCCATCAAGCCTATCAATGCGGGCAACAGTGGATAATACACCTCAATATATGGTGTACAACCTTTTGTCAGCCACAACAGAGGCCTACTCAATACATGAATTGCTTGAGATAATGCATAAAAATAAACTCTCATGCGAGTCTAAACTTGATTAAAGAACCTTAATCAAAATGCCCCAAAACTTTTATGGGCAATAAAACATGGTATTAAATAAAACAGAAGCATAATACCACACATTGGCTAGACACCGCCTTAATTCTTTGGCTAAATTATTTTCTTTGGCTAAATACTGTCTTGTACTTTCTGGCTAAATACCACCTTGTACTCTTTGACTAAATATCGCCTCAGTAACTCCGGCTGAATACTGTCTTGTTACAACGGTTGAATAGCTCAAATTCTTTAACATGTCAAACACATAACTATGTGAACAAAATAGCAATAATGCAAATGCTAAATAATTAAAAAGTGTAATTACAAAACTGTGCCCATCAAACCATGAGCAATACAATCAAACCCAGACAAACAATGTTAGAACATAAATATAAAGAGTCTCCCACTGATTAAGCATATCAAGAGACTCCACTGATTCTCAGATCTTTGGCTACTCAAACCTCTGATAAAATTAATTATTTTTCAACTATGAACAATTTTTACTCAGTCCCAGAACCATTTCTTTTTCCAACACTGTCTGGTTAATTCATCATAAATTCTCTCCTTAGTTAATTATTTGCTACATATATAGCCTTATTTAATTGTTCATACTCTGCCATATGGATAATCTTGTATCACTGGTTTCAACCTATGAGACTGCTCAATTCTTTTAGAAAATTTAATAGTCTTCACACTTGGTTGTCCATAAACAACAACTCACTATTTACTAAGTCCCAAGATTATTCAACAATATTTAGGTTATTCTTTTAAGCAAATAGAGTTAAACTCATTCAAGTTTCACTTCTCTCTCACATTACCATTGCCAATCAAAACTAAAATTTAGAGAGCTAAGCCATTAAACTATATTTCTGTCCCTTTCTAGAAATTTTAAAATTTTCCTTTAGATATCTCTTAGACAATCCCTTTATGCTACTACATAAGACATTAAGAAAAGAACACCACATAGGTAGATAACATTTCTCAAAATAATTATGGTCAAGTAATCTTGGATTAGTTTCTAATCCTTTCATATAATTTCTTTGTGAATTAACAATCATGATAACAACTCAAAAAATAATGCAACTCAAACAATGAGACACACATGATTAATTCACATTAAGTAAAACACCTATAATTCAAACATATGTAGGTAAATCATCTCCGTGAGAGTCAAGCGGACTACACACACATCCTTTGGGACAATATGTGCACTATGATGAACTTGATATGACACTGAGAGGGGGGGGGTGAATCAGTGTCTGAAACTTTTTCCTGATTATTTACTGCTGCCCAGAGCTGATGGAGATATATTCTTTTACACACACACAAGCGTATGCAAATCTACCTCGCTACCACTCAGTGGCCAGGTCTATCAGATTTGCAACCCATCCTGCAAGCCATTCCACGCACTCCAAAATATATAGGAAAATAAAGACAGTCCACAACACAGGATATACGTGGTTCACCAACACAGTGTGTGATGGCTAGTCCACGGAGTAATGTCCAACAGGCTCCGTATATAATCAATACACTTCTTTTTACTGTCTACACAGCAGGGAGTACATACACCCAATTTACCCAGCATAAAATTAGGAGGGCACACATGTGCTAGGAATTCAGGTATCAAGTACCAGTGTTCAGCACACGCTGTACACTACGCTCAACCCGCACCCACGGGAAGCAAATAATAATTTTTTATAGGCTTATAAATTTGTCTTACAATTTTCCCCCACTAGCTAGGTATTCAACAAATTGCACCTACGCTAGCATACAATAAATTGAAAGCATAAATAGATAAGGGACTTAGAAAATCTCACAAAGAATGCTTTTGAATGGCCAATAATATCTCTGAAGCTTCACATTGACCTCAGGTACTCTTCAACAACCTTCAATGTGCACACCTTGCTCATAGGCTTCTAATCTCTTCCATACGATCCATAATCACCACGAATGTGAAAATAAAAGCTCTATTGACCTCTCATAGAGATTTAACACTCCATTGATGCATAGAGAAGAGGTAGTTGGTGATTGATCACTCCCACTGGCATGAAACCCTAGAAAAACTTTTTGTTAAGCTTCAAAACCTTATTTTTGATTTTTATCAACGTTTTTACGACTCCCAACGGTGCCCAATGTATAGAGCATCAAAAAAATATAGAAACTGCAACTTGAACGGACTGATTTGGAGCTCGGATGAAGAAGTTATGGCAGTTTGAAGTTCGACCAATCAGAAAATTCAAAATAGAATCTTTCGGAGGCATACCGTGCACCTGCGCTACACGGAATCGCCGCCGCCTTTTGCGCTGTCGATTTCCCATTGGACGAAGAGGGATCTCTAAACATGGCCGTCGGATAAGCCTTTAAAAGGCGGGATTGACTAGAGTCCGTCGGATTCGAATAAATCGCGTCAGGCGCGATCGTTGTTGATGATGTCCTTTAGATTAGAATCTGGGGCGCCGCCTCATCGTGTATGCGTCACACGGAATCATAGAATGCATTTCATATGACGCGGAGCACGGCTTTAACTTGCATCTAACCAATCAGTTGAGCCGCGATAGCATCTTGACGCGCCGTATGACATACACTCTAGCCCGTCTTGATCTAGGCCATTTAAAGTGGATCTGAGCATCGTGGCTTCAATCTGGCCGTTGATCTTGCATCTTCTCCTCTTTTTATGCCGAACTTGCCCCTAAACAACTTGTGAAATGATTTTTTTGAGCAATCAGAAAGAAACTGCGATATCTCTCTCATCCGACGTCGGAATTGAGTGATTCAAGTTGCGTTGGAAAGATAACTCGATGCTCTACATCTTTCCACTATCGAATTTCCATGAACTTGCTGCAGGACCCACCAAAAATAAACCCAAAGTTAAAACTCTGTCAAACCTTGGAATTTAAACCCGAAACTTTGCGTGCATGCATGCCAAGTGCCGTGGGCTGCCGTGTTGGCATGTCACCTTGCCACCACACCTGTGGGTCCCACTCACTTTTTTTTCTCTCTCCTCTTTCTCTCTCTTCTGATTATCTCTCTCTTCTTTCTCTCTCTTGAATTTCTCTTTTCAATGCCACAACACCAGAAACATGAGAAACATGAACATGATCAGAAAAGCTTCAGAAACACTATCGCATCATCAGAAACTCGGCCACATCACCAGTGGGGTCCACAAACACACTCTCTCATCAAAATCAGTGTAAAATCCCATTTAACTCATTGTAAGTCATCTGAAACACATGTAGAACACTGTAGAACACACAAGCGAAGTTGCCACATCTGTGCCACTACACTGACATTCTCTCTCCTACACTGACACTCTCTCTCCTCATTTCTCTGACTGAATACTCATAAACACTATCACATCAGTCAAGTTGCCAACAATGACAACATAAAGTCTAACACACTAGAACTCTAGATAATTGTGCAATAACTGCAAATGGATAATGTCTCTTAAAATCTCACCATCTTTGGGTGGATGAAACCCCTAAAGCCAAGATCTTTCAATCATGTGCATGAGTTTCTTATAATCTTTGACAACGCCACCTTTGGGTGGATAGTGTCGTTCTTTGCTGTATCCATAAAAGTGAGAATTTATATCAGTGTCATTTATGGGTGAGCATTGTACTTCTTTACTGTAGCTTGTAAATGCATAAATATTAGATTTGAGCATATAATGATAGAAATAAGGTTGCCACTTTTGTGGTCACATCAAAATCCCTACACAATAGTCACAAAATCTTAATTTGAATAAACTTGGATAATATCATTTTTGGGTGAACATTGACAAACTAAAGCATTTACAAACACAGACTCTTGAATTTGAACACATCATAATGAAACAAGGTTGCCACTTTGGTGGTCACATCAAGTTCTACCATAATATGAACAAATCTCAACCTGCAGCTCATGTGGGATATCATGAATGTTTTATTAACACAATCTTACAGGTCTAAACATTCAAATATCAATGCACAATAGCCCAACAATCAATTTGGTACAATAATTTTAAGAAAAATCAACAGAAAACTACAAATCAGGTTCTCATAGGATATTTTTTCTATAATAGCATGCTTTTTGATATATCAAAATGTATCAAAATATATACCAGATTGAAGAGCATAAATATTGGAGTCCAATGGAACAAATCGGAGGTCAATCCGACCTTCCTAACTCCCAAAATCACAATTTAATGTTCTTTTATCAAAACTAGAAGCCAAATAGGCCTTAGACATCTTGTCAGGGTCGGTTCTGTTCGGTCAGCTTGGTCTGCCCAGGATCGATTCACCTTCGGCTTGGTTTGAACTGAACCGAATATGCCCCCTTTTTTATATTTTTTTATAACTACTTTGGCCCAAACCGAACCACACGGCCTGGGGTTAACCAAACCGAGGTCTGGTCCAACGGTTCAACTACCGGGCCAACCGGTCCACCCATTTGGGTGTCCGGGTCAGAGGTCTAAGTTTCCGGGGTGAGATAACTGGTTAAGGAATCGGGTCTTCGGGTCGGGTTCTCGATTCAGACTTCCACTGAATAACTAGTTTATGTAATTAATTAAGCCCACATAAATCTAACATCTTGTAGTGCTCTCTTTTCGGGATAAGAAAATATCTACTTACCAAAAAAAAAGAGAAAAGAAATGGACTATATCTCTAATTTTCTTTTTCCTCATCTTAGCTATATTATAGGTAGTTTTTTTCTCATTCCTTTGTGCTCAGATTGTTATAAAAATCTTCATATTTTTTTACACTTATTTTTTCCACAATCTTTTTGATTTCATTTCTTGCATGTTTATACCTTTTTAGATCTTCTAAATCTTTAGTCTTTTGCCTTGTCTTAAAACTATTTTTCTTAGCTTTAATGGTTGTTTGAACTTCATCATCCCACCACCAATACTCTGTAGGGGAATGACGTTTTCCATTTTATATATCTAGGACATCTTTAACAACTTTCTTAATACAAGCAGTCATCTCGTTCCACACTGGATTAGTGTCTCCCTCAAAGTCCCACATTTCTTGTTTGACTATGTTATTAGTAAAGCTTTCAAGGTATTTCCTTTCAAACTCCACCACTTTATCCTAGGGCAAAAAACCTGACCTTTCTTATAATTCGACATAGTGAGACACATATCCATAACCAATAATCTATGTTAAGTGGTTAGGCTATCTCTGGATATAATTTTACAATCCTTACATCACAATCTATCGAACCTTCTAGTTAAAAAGAAATCTATTTGGCTTTTATGATGCCCACTTTTGAAGGTGACTAGATGCTCCTCTTTCTTTTCAAAGTATGTGTTTACGATGGATAGATCATAAACCATAGCAAAATCTAAAATTGAAGTCCCCTCCTTATTCCTCACTCCAAAATCATATCTTCCATGTACACTTTCATAACCTCTTTGATCTGCCCTTATATGTCCATTCGGATCACCTCATATGTTAATCTTTTCTCCTTATCTAAAACCTTGTTCTAATCTATCCATGAGTTCCCAAAATTGTAACTTACTACTCGTATCCACTCCTATTTGGGGTGCGTAAACACTAATTATATTAACTATCTCTTTTTCCATTACTAACTTGATGGCTATAAGCCTATCACAATATCTTTAATTTAACATCCACTACATCATTCCTTAAATCTTTATCCACTATAATACCCACTCCACGGTTCAAGAAACTTTGCCTATTTATCATTGTATCCCAACACTGATGCGACGATCTTTGCCTATTTATCATTGCATTGGAGAGATGTGGTGCCTCCCAATTTTTCACTACATCAGGGACTAGGTGTAAAGCGTCGTTTACGGAGAATGCCCTAGCATTTCGTTGATTATCTTTTGTTTGTGAATCCATGTTAAGGTTAAGGATTTGGTTAGGATTTTGGGGTGTCGATTGCCAACCTGACATACCAACCCTCCTCACTTATTTGGGCTTGGGACCGTCAGCATAACACTGGTGGAGTTCTCACCGCATTCTACGATTGTGTGTGACCAGTAAAATTGGGATTGCCCCAGTTAGTTAGGTTGTTACAATAGGGAAGGAATTTTCTAGTACATTGATTCACCACCCCTCTCATTGTTCACTTGTAAATATCATTTTTAAATTCAGATAGTACTGAAATAGTTAAAAAACCAAAATGCCCCTCAATGCAAGTCAATGATGATATGCAAGAAAATTGTGTGAAAAAAAATAGAATTAAACTAAAAAAACCCCCAAATTATGGCTACTGATGTGTACATGACCAGAAACATACTATGGAAAACGTGCAAAAACTACTAAATGCAGAATAACTAAAATGCCATTACATGCAATAAAGGCCTAAAATGCATCTAATATGCATGAAACGAATTTTAAAAAAAAAAAAAAGTCCCTAAAATATCAGGAAAGAAAAAAAAAAAAAATCACAAATTTGTGGGAAAACATTCCCAGAAAATCGAATTACACAATATATGCAAAACGCCCCTATGTATGCAATATGGTCCTAGAAAATATGAAGAAAATTATTTAAGAGCAGAATGATTTTAAAATAAAATGATTGTGCCTGAAATATGAAAACCATTATTTTTTAAAAATAAAAAATACACGCAAACACCCTAATAAGATCTTAGGTGCTTTGTATTTTCTCCCATTTGGGCTTTCCCGCACCTTGGTTTTATGAATTTGTTTTCTTGGACCATAGGAGAATGGACTTACTGATACACCTGGGTATATGGTGTAGGTGTAGTGTGCTCCATGATCGTCTTCACAGTTCCAAGTTGTGTGTAGCTTTTGTGGAGTTTGCTTCTGGGAGTTATGGTCTTTCCTTCTTGTTTTAGATCTATAGCCTCTCAACCTCTCACCTACTTGTTTTATTGCTTTGTCTTTCGGTGGATGCCCACTTCACTCCAGCTAATGTTCTGGGCTGACTGGTTCAAATTACTGCATCATTAGAAACTAATAATTCACAATTGGCAGGTTTTCTCCTGCTTTATAAATTGTGAACTATGATCAACCCTATCACTGTCTTTACTTTTTGTAAACAGGTCAATACAGTGTTTAGATGTACTTGGCTCACATGGAGTCGTAAATGAGCTGTTATTCTTGAACTGTTGTTGCGATTTTAATTCAGTGTTTTAAGTCCAGGATATCTAGATATGGAAACCTAATCATGATGCAGAAAAGTCAATGGTTAGAAAGAGACAATTACACAGAGCAAGGATTAACTGGTCTGGCAATATTTTCTGCTTATGTCAACGATGAGATGAGAACTGAGAACTGTTTCACCATGAGTGAAGAATAGGATTACAACCTCATGTATTTCTTTCGCTAGCTATCAATTTACAACGAAACCTAAACCTATATATGTACAATTACTGAAATACCCATATAAAGGGTTTCTTACGTTCTAAATTGAATGGTAGAATACAAGACATCCAACTCACAACAAGATATCCATGCAGTTTGTTACTTTTAACTGATTTTCTTGCTGCATTCTTTATTTATGGGATAATAAATGATGTGTATCTTTGAAGAATAATTTGATGAGCCCATAGTAAAATAACTTTCAGAGTTAGAATTTGCCGGAAGTGTAAAGTAGCTACTGTAGTTAAATTCAAACAAACCTAACATGTGGATGAGGTAAGAATGCATATCTACTTCTGAAACTACACCTGCAAAAACAGAAACTTTTGTGAATAATAAAATATAGGGATATATTACTCTTTTAAATCAAGAAAACTCATGGTCATCAACCCAATCATCTGTCCATGTTGCAGTACAGCTAGAAGCAGACCTTGAAGTACAAGAAAAAGTAACCTTTCATATGAGAGAGAGAGAGAGAGAGAGAGACATCAGATGACTTTTGTGTTAAAAACCGAGTGAACGCACTCGATTGGCCGTAAAGGGTAGCTTTCAAAGCAGAAAGAAGGTGATGAGGAGGGAACAGGGAAGGTGGTGGACGTGTGACCCACTTGTAATGGCTTCCACTCCAACTTCAACTTTGGAGTCAAAAGGAAATGTGAAAAGAGCATTAAGTGTGTTAACCACAATCAAAATCATTGGAACACCTTTCTAGACCACATAATGCTCAGATAGCGATAGGCTGCCGACATGGTACATCTACTTCTTCATCTTTCTTCTTCTCCTTCTTCTCGTGTGCTGACTGCTGACCGCTGAGTGATCTATACGATCACTGTGAGTGTGAGTGTGACCTTCTCGTGCACGTACTATTCTGAGTTGAAAATTTGTGACCTCATTAATGGAAAGCGAGCTATACGTACGTTTACCCACTTAATTTTTCATTTTTCTGTAAGCAATAGGAACAACTAGTATTGCACTATTGCTAGAGAAAAATACGGTGGCAGACTTATTAGCAAAGTCGTACGTGGGCACAGCAACGGATCACTCTAGGTTTTGTTCAACATGAAATTAGGTGGAATGCCAGTATCGTCATTTGCTATCGCTTTGAATTAAGGAGGTTAATCTCTTTGTTCGCTTTGTTTTGAGTGTCTACTGATGACAATGCCAAAGATGGAAGCTTGATTCAGAGTTTAGTTTAATCTCTTAAGCTTGATCAAGTGTCTGTTGATGGCAATGAATGTGGTTATGAGTCAATTTTCTGATGAACTTGATATGACACTGAGAGGGGGGGGATCGATTGTGTCTGAAAATTCTCCTTAATTATTTACTGTTACCCAGAGCTGATGGAGACCTAACTTTTCACACACACATAAGCGCATGCAAATTTACCTTGCTACCACTCAACGGCCATGTCTATCAGATTTGCACACCCATCCTGCAAGTCATTCCACGCATTCCAAAATATAATAGAAAGATAAAACAAGGACACAGAGATATTACGTGGTTCACCAATACAGTGTGTGATGGCTAGTCTACGGAATAATGCCCAATGGGCTCCGTATTTACTCAACACTTAACTTTTAGTCTCTAACAAGACAAGGATATTAACCCTAGCTTTTCCCAACATAAAACTGAGAGGGCGCACCAACGTCAAGATTCAGGCTTAACAGCCAGTGTCCAGCACCCACTGAACACACCACCCTTAACCCGCACCCACGGGAAATAAATAATAATTTTTTAGGCTTATAAATTTACCTTACAATTTTTCCCTACTAGCTAGATATTCAACAATTTGCACCTACGCTAGCATACAATAAATTGAAAGCAATAAATAGATAGGGAATTGAAAAACCTCAAAACTGCTTTCGAATGGCCAACAATATCTCTGAAGCTTCACACTGCTCTCAGGTACTCTCCAACAGCCTACAACCCATAATCACCATGAATATAAAAATAAAAACTTTACTGACCTCTCAAAGAGATTTAGCACTCCATTGATGCACAGAAAAAAGGTACTTGGTGATTGATCACTCCCACATGGCACAAAACCCTAGAAATCCTTCTGTCTGCCTTCAAAATACTCTTTTCAATTTTTCTCTTAGTTTTTACGACTCCCAACGGCACCCAATGTATAAAACATCCGAAAATATGAAAACTGCAACTTGAACGGACCGATTTGGAGCTCGGATGAGAAAGTTATGGCAGTTTGAAGTTCGACCAGTAACAAATAAGGAAAGAGAATATTTCCAAACAATTCTGTGCACCCGTGCTGCATGGAATCGCGGCTCGCCCATGCGCTGTCGAGTTTCGATTGGCACTCAAGGGATCTGCTTTAATCTCCATTGGATCTGTCGGTTAATGGTGGGATTAGACCTGCGCCATTGGATTCGCATAAATCGCGTCAGCCGCGATCGAGACTAATGGAAACCATCGGATGAGAAACTGCGCCGCCGTCACATCATACATGTGACACACCGAATTAAAGGGCGAACCATGGAATCATAATCCTTTCTTCATGTGACACGGCACACTGTATTAACTTGTCTCCGTCCAATAAGAAGCCTCGCAGGAGCATCAAGGGGCGTCCTCTCTGATACACATTAGCCTGCCATTTTCAGATCCATCCGATCTGGATCTTGACGACATGGCTCATTCTGAGCCGTCCAAATGGATTCTAATTGAATTTACAATAATTTCAAATCGAATCCTTTAACTTTTGATAATTACAAATAAACCCCTGAACTCTTTCAAAATGCTACTGTTTTCCCTGTACCAAAACAACTCATCAAAAGCTTGATTTTTTGGCCATTTTTTAGCGATCCGACGAGAATCGCGATATCTCCCTCATCCGAAGTGGGAATTAAGTGATTTAAGTTGCGTTGGGAAGCTAACTCGATGCTCTACATCTTTTCAATGCCAGATCTCCATGAACCTTCTACGGGACCCACCAAAAATAGGCCCAAAGTTAAAAGCCTATAAAACTTAGGAATTTGGACTTGAAACTTTGCGTGCATGCATGCCAAGTGTTGTGGGCTGCCGTGTTGACATGTCACCTTGCCACCACACCCGTGGGTCCCACCACAGTCTCTTTCCTATTTCTCTTTCTAGTTTCTCTCTCCTCATTCTCTCTCTACATCTTCTTTCTTCATGTAATGCTTCAAAATGCGGCAATACTGCCTCATCATCAGAAACTTGGCCACATCACCAGAAACTATGCCACATCACCAGTTGGGCCCATAGACACTGTAAGACTCGCACTCCATGAACCCGATCTAAACCTTTCATTCATGTCGTAGCATGTCTTCTAATCATCAGCGGGCCAGATGGGACGAGCGGATGACAACCAGGTATGAAAACGGACCAGAATTAAGAGTGATATTTTCATACCGGTCGATGGTACCGGTCGATCGGTATGGCCTGCACAGCAGACCACTGAGATCCGGAAATGGATCTCTGTGTAAGACCCGTATCGAACTAATCGATATTACCACCTTGTATCAGGTCTACCTATCATGGTCGAGCCAAGTAGATCAAATGCGTGAAGAAACCACAAGACCAGGTATGAAGTCTAACTAAAAAACAGTCAAATATGAGGGTAGGATCGCATGCTTAAACAGGTGTGACCGACCCCACCTCAAAAGAGTCCAACCCATGATTTTTTGGTCGTGGGGTCGCATGTCTTAAAAAAACGTAGGGTCGACGGATCTGCGACCCTACATCCGACCCTACGAAGATAGTCAGAAATCAGAAATTAGGAAACCTTCCTAATCCGAGGGGGGTCCTTCCTAAACTCATTGGGACTTATTATGGAGGTTTTCCTCTATAAATAAGACGTCCCTTAGCTTCTTTCACTCCTTTAGAACCCTAATTGAAAGTAAGAGAAAGAGAAAAGAAGGAAGAGAAGGAAACTTGAAGAAGAAGACTAAGGAAGAAGAAGTTCAGAGAAACCTCTGAATCTCAGCAAACCCAAGGTATGAACCTAAATCCCTACATGAATTGGGAGCCTAGAATAGTTTATGAAGAACATAGGATTAGGAGAAACCCAAATCATCCATCCATGGATAAATTTCAAGAGATTCCATGGAAGAGATCGTTATGGACAATGAATGGTATATAAATTATAGTTATGAGCCATAGAACAATCATAGGATGGACCATGATAGTAAGTCAAAGGATTCAAACATGAAGGAATGGACTTTAGAATGAAAGGTCGACACAGAACACGTGTGGTCGCACGTAGGGTCGAATGATATCCGACCATACGAGACCACATGATTGACCACATGCCCTCGAGAAGTCCCAGGGAGGGTGTGGACGCACGTAGGGTCGAATGGTATCCAACCCCACCTGCGACCCTACACCCTGGGGTCGCAGAAACTGCTACCCTAGGTGCTACCCTACCCTGCGACCCTACTCCTGTGATCGCAGAAACTGCTTCCCCAGGTGCTACCCCACCTGCGACCCGACAGTTTCTATTAATTTAAACATATTAGAATTAATTCTAATTAAAATCTATCGACTTGTTAGGTTTTTCCCGTGATTTAAAAGTGAATTATAAAGCTTGAACGAGGATCTACTAGCAATCAAAGGTGAGGGAACAAGACCTAATCTAATTTGCTAATAATAAATTATTTTTGTTTATTGAGTCCAATACAATGAATGATTCTATACTTGTATGATTGTTGTTAGACCCGTGTCAAACTAACCCGGTCTTACCACCTTGAACCAGGTTTACCCATCATGGTCGAGTCAAATGGACCAAGGGCGTGAAGGAGATCGAGATCCCAGGTATCAAATCGACCCAAAAACACTTAATTTAAGAGGAGGATCGCATACCCAGCCAAGGAGGGTCAGACCCACCAAAACAGAAAGTCAGACCCTCAATTTTGAAGGGAGGGTTGGACAACTTAGAGAACCTAGGGTCGATGGGATCATCGACCCTCCCATCGACCCTCAGTTGCCGCCGAAACTGAAATTAGGAAATTTCCTAATTTTTGATTTGGATTCTTTCCTATTCTCAAAGGGACTTATTTTAGGATGTTCCTACTCTATTTAAAGGACGTCCCTAAGCCTCTTTCACTCCTTTCACAACCCTAATTGAATTGAGAGAAAGAGAAGAGAAGGAAAAGAAGAAGAAGAGAAGCAAGGAAGAGAATTTAGCCAAAAGAGAAGAGTTGCAGAGAATGAGTATTCTTCTCAGGTATGGATACTAATTCCATGAGTTTCTACAGACCTTAGGATAGATATTGATGAGAGTGTGATCTCGGAGAAACCCAAACCATCAACCCATGGTTAGGTTTTCATGGAAAACCATAGGAAAATGCATGAAAGCTATTTAGGTGGATGATTCATGGTTTCAGACCATGGAATGAATGTTGAATGGAATGCAGGAGCAAGCCATAGGATCCCAAGCACGAAGAATGGACTAAAAAGAGGAAAATTGACCAAAGTACACCGAGGGTCGCACCGAGGGTCGATGACCATCCGACCCTAGGTGATCCTGAGTATCGACCCTCAGTGTTCGGGAAGTTCAGATTTTGGGGAGGGTCGCACCCAGGGTCGATCAGGACTCCGACCTACCTCCGACCCTCAGTTAACAGAATGGTTTTTAAATTCAGAATTTATTTCTAATTAAATTCTATCAACTTTGTTAGGTCTTCTAGCAATACAATAACAATATAAAGGTGATTATAAATCTTGAAAAAGTATCTATTAGCAAGCTAAGGTGAGGAAACAGAACTCTAAACTAATTGGTTAATAACAAACTGTTTTCTATTTTCTTGATTCCAATGCCATGCTTGATTCTATGCGAATATGTTTGTAATGTGCATACAACATGTCATCCAATATTTCTATTATTTGTTCATGCATATTTACTTTATTGTTTATAACATGATGATGATGATGATAGGAATAGGCATGTGATTGTATGTGTGTGGTTGGTGTACTTGATGCGAGCGAGTATCAGGGGAGGTGTGATGAGAATGTCAATAAACGTTAACCTTTGGCGGGTCTCAACACTTTAGCTCTATCTCTAACTCAAGTCTCGTGCATTAGCATCGTCGTATCGCCATTACCTTAGCAGAACTATTATGTCGTAGAGTATCAGGGGAGGTGGTCTCGGTCCTTGTAATCTCTGACTCTATCGGGGGGCCTTAGCTCTATCTCAATGGACATTCTGAGAGATGCTGGGGTGAGGCCTTGGATACACTGTTTGGCATTAGGATTGATTAGTTGTGAGCCCAGTTTGCAAGCCCTCGCCAACAGGGGCTTAGTTGTTGGTATGACACTACATAGCAATAAACGTTAACCTTTGTTTTATAATGTTCACGATTAGGGTGGATGGGGACGACGATAAACGTTAACCTTCGGGCGGACTTCCACACCCTGTGTATAGAGGCGGGGTCAATAAACGTTAACCTTTGACCACCCAACCTTTCTATTACGCATTGCAAACTATAAACCAGACCAAAGATATGAATTGATTGCATGCATATGTAATGTTGCATTGTTTTGTCTACTCACTGAGCCGTGATGTGTGCTCACCCCTCGACGTCGAATATTTTTAGTTGATGAAGCAGGTTATATCATTGCAGATTATGTAAACGCTCCAGCGTACGGGAACATAGCAGCGATGGAGGTTGAAGCTGAAGTGGATACACATGACTCCTCTTACGAGTGCAACTCATGTGTATTCGATTAGATATTTTTCTTAGGTTTCTTTACTTGGATTTGTTATGGACATGTATTTTATATTTACTTATGTCTTAGTTGATACAGAATAATTTTCTATTTAAATATTAATATCACAGTAGATTCTCAGTTCATTTTATTATAAGACTTCTGCTATTGTGTATTTACTCTGATTATGGTTATGGATGTATGGGGTTGAGATAACACGAATATAGCCTACTCGAGATCCTGGTTGAACCAATGGTTTATTAGCAGTTCATCACACCATTCCGAATAGTGCGGAATTGGGGTGTGAATACTTGGTATCAGAGCATCTCAGGCCTTGTCCGCTGAACTAACATACATTCAAGACAATTCTGAACTAAGATAGGATAAAAGTAAAAATAATAATTTTAACACATTATAAGCACAAGTGATGGTTGAGACCAAATTTAAAAAGAGAATAATGCATCTATTAAAGGAAAAATAATTTTACATTCAATGAGAGAGAAACAAACGTATATACATAACTAAAGCAGAGTACAGTCCACAACTCGGACAGTTACTCTGTAGTACAAAGAAAATAAATACAATCAAGAAGTTGGAGGTAAAGGAGGAGGCGGCGTCTCACGGTCTCTGTCGTAGTCCTCGGCATAGACTCTAGTCAACCAGGCTATCTGAGTCTGGGTCGTCTGTAGACTAGTAGTAAGATCGGCTACCCTCCTATCAGTCGCACGTTGAAACTCTATGAGCTCTCTCATCCGCGTGTCTGATATGCGCTGGGCGGCTAGCAGCTCATCCACTCTCACACGCTGAGCGTCTAGTAACTCCTCCATCCTCAGATCAGATCTACGCTGAGCCTCCCTGATCTCATGCAACATCTCCATCATATCAGAAGGTGGGCGTAAAGGACCAGCCGCATGAGAAGGATCAGTCTCAGGTGCGGGATCTGCCACAGAAGAAGTACCAACTCCAGCCGCATGCGTAGGTGAAGGCGGTGGTATCGAGTCGACATTCATATACATACGGTCGTCATCATCGACAGGATCCACATGAGCTCTAGCAGCGGCAGCAGCGGCCTCATCGTCAGCCATCTCAATGCGAGTGTGAGGGCGTACCATCTCGTTCCTCTCCTCATCACTGACTTGGGCATTCCGTAGGCCCATTTTGCAGATAACCTCCCAATCTAGAGGCGACGAGAAGGTTTTCTCCTGAATCTTCTAATCCACCAAATCAACCCCCAGGCGAGTAAGCAGGACTGTGATCATACGTCCATAGGATAGATTACCCCTATGACTGGGCAATGAGGCACTAATCATAGTCCGCATGATGATGTACGGTAGGCAGACGGGCTGTCTAGTGCATATACTGTATAGCAGATACTGGGTCAGCTGAGAAACCCTCTTGTAATGGCCACTCTATGGAATCAGATTATGCTGGATAATCTTGCAGAAGACCCGTGGAGCTGGACGCATGTAACAAGCTCTCATCTTCCAGCGATCAGGTCGTAGCAGCTGACTGTCGATCTCTGCCCTCATCTCCATGGAAACAAAATGGGGCTTTCCAGGCGCACAGTACACCATAGGGACATCATAGGGAATGCCCAGTAGGTCGGTCGACTGCCGATAGTCAAACGAAATGTTCACTCCCTTTACATGGCTAATGATGCGTTGCTCGTGACCCCTATCCACATCATTGTAATCCCCCACCACCTGGAGATTACAATAGAACTGTCGCACTAAATCCGGGCATGTGCATGCGTCGTAAGTGATGACAGGGAGCCACCCCATATCACCAAATGCTCTCTCCACATTGAACAGGGCTAGCTCAGCCAAGTTCACCAAACGACCACCCTCTACCTTCTTAAGAGTGTAGTGGGCATACTGTGCCTCGGCTTCATTAGAGCGGAAGCGAAGCGGATCAAGAACTCTGGGTACCTTGGTACGAGCCATGGTATCTGCAGATAAGAAAGAAAAAGGGAGACAAGGAGTTAATAGGATAAAAATCTGAAATTTGACATTATAACGACGTAAATTGGCCAAAAGCCTCACTTTTCACCCGTACACGTGGGCAGGAGGACTTACGTAGGTTCCAACATATCCTACAACACTCACACAGTAGGAATTTGGAACTAATGAAGTCAAATTTGAAGGAATTTCAAGAAAACGAAAAATTTCGACAAATTAGGGCAAAAAGAGCAAAAATCCAAGTTTCTCGATAACCAACCGATGAAACTCGAAAATTTTTGAGGGCTTTTGTTCCTCGAGACACCAATAACAAAAGCCCCCAATAAAAATCAAATTTTTACGATTGGAAAATTTTAATTTGAAAAATACAAGTTAAATGGATAAAAACCTAAAATAGAAAACCTAAAAACAGGGGAAAATGGGAGAACATACCTGTAGGGATGATGTGGACGTCGAAACTCGGACTCAAACTGACCAAAAATAGTGGAGTGGCACTGTAGCAACTCAGAAGGGAGAGACGAGTCGAAACGGGAGGGAAATAACAAAAAAATGACCTAAAATCGGATCTTAAAAGTCTGATTTTTGGGCTGAGGGTCGGACAATTCGACCAGAACCATCGACCCTTGGATCGACCCTCCCATCGACCCTCGGCTCTCGGGAATCTGACAGAAAACTAAGGGTCGGATACTGAGGGTCGGATACCCATTGACCCTCGCATCGACCCTCAGCTCTCGGGAAGAACAGGTCATTCCCAAGGTCTGATACTAAGGGTCGGACATACCATCGACCCTCACCATCGACCCTGCATAGGAAAGACAGTAAATTTGTTATAAAATGAGTCGAAATTTGAAATTTTACATCGGTTAGCGTGCCTACATGAAGTATAAATGACTTTCTCACCTTTTTGATGATTTTCAGGCACCACCAATCTTAGAAGAAAATATGTCTGGACGTAGAGTAACCAGGCAGAGTCGAAATGCAGTTCCACCACCACCACCTATGGAGGAGACCAGTCAGGAGAATATATACGAACAAGGAAATCCTGATCAGGCAAACCCTACAAATTTACCACCTCCACCACCTGAGTTAGCAACCGTGGTGATGAATTTGGCACAACAACTACAACAGATGCAACATGCGCAGGCTCAAATGCAAGTTGCAATGGGAATCATGTTCCAAGCTGCTCATGCTACACCCATGCAGCCGGGACAAGCCAGTGCAGCACCGGTGGGTAATCACCCAGTACCTCAAATACCTCAACAACCTGCTGCACAAATTCCAGTACCTGGTCCGGAAGCAGCTCAGGTTAATTATCAGTATCCACCACCTATGTTTGGGGCATACCCCCAAAATCAGTTGGATCACTCTAGACTGGTTGAGAGATTCTTGAAGATGAAGCCCAAGGAGTTTAATGGCAAACCATCTGATCCTTTATGGCCAGCACACTGAATAGACGAGATGGAGAGAAATTTTCTTATGATGACTATCACCGAAGAAGAGAAAGTACTATGTGCCACCTTCATGCTAAAGGGTGACGCACATCATTGGTGGAAATCTGCTAGGGCTTACTTATTGACCAAGCACACCCTATTGACTTGGGCTATATATAAGGAAGCTTTCTTTGAGAAGTATTTTCCACGAAGCTTCAGAGATTCTATGGAGAAGGAGTTCCTGAGTTTATATCAGGGACAGATGTCAGTGGATGCATATCAACAACATTATGAAGAGCTGTTTTTCTTTGCACCACTTAGTATGAAGGAAGAAGACACAAAAACCCGTAGGTTTGTCACGGGACTGAGGGGAAGCATCAGAGAGCACGTTCTGGGCTTGGAAAATAAGGTATACAATGAAGCTGTCCAAATTGCTCGAGTCATAGAATCGAGCCAGAAGGAGAGTTATTTCACACAGAACAGGGGTATAAAAAGGCCAGCTAAAAATTCATACAACGGAGGCTATAACAGGACATATAAGCCTTTCCGCCCTCAGAATTTTACTGCTGCAACCAAGACTACCCCAGTAGCTCAACCTCAGCCAAAGCCAAATTCTGAAAGCCCGAAGTGTTATAACTGCAACCAATCGGGACATATGGCAAGGGAGTGCCCTAAGCCCAAGAAGCAGTTACATCAGGGACGGGTATATGCTGTTACATCCGAGGATGCTGCCGCATCACCCGATGTGGTCACAGGTATGACTGAAACCTTTTAAAGTTGTAATTACATTGTATGAGCATGTAGACTAAGTAAAATAAATCACAAGTATCGTACCGATAAATGACGTAACCACCAGAGTACTCTTTGATTCCGGAGCTAGTCATTCCTTTATATCTGTGTCATTCGGAAAGAAGATAAATTTACCCATCAAAATATTAGACTACAAATTACTTGTACAGTCACCGATGGGGTTAGAAGTGGAATTAGAGAAAGGTTATGGACCATGTCCAGTTCTCATTGGCGAGAAAACCTTAGATGCAACCATGATACAACTTGAGATGGCAGACTTTGACGTCATCTTGGGAATGGACTGGTTAGCTCGGCATTCTGCAAACCTTTTATGCGCCGAAAAGAAGCTAACATTTAAAGACAAAGAAGGAGCAGAATTCAGTTTTACGGGAACCAAACTTCCCCGTAGACGCAAGCTCATACTCTCAGCACTAAAGGCTAAGAAGTGCCTTGAGAAGGGGGCAATCGGGTATCTAGTATCAGTGGTCGACCTAACCAAGGAAGCACCACAAATGGAAGATATTGATATCGTGCGGGACTACCCTGACGTATTTTCGGAGGAACTACCAGGATTACCACCCGATCGAGCCACAGAGTTTGTGATAGATCTTGTACCTGGAGCCGCATCAGTATCAAAAGCACCTTACAGAATGGCTCCTACTGAACTAAAAGAACATAAAGTGCAACTACAGGAACTGCTGGACAAGGGTTATATTCGACCCAGTATATCACCATGGGGAGCACCGGTATTATTCGTAAAGAAGAAGGACGGTAGCGTTCGATTATGCATCGACTATCGAGAGTTGAATAAACTGACAATCAAGAATCGATATCCACTACCTCGGATCGATGACTTGTTCGATCAGTTGCAAGGAGCAAAGGTATTTTCTAAGATCGATCTTCGATCAGGCTATCATCAATTGAAGATTAAAGAGGGTGATATTCCTAAGACAACTTTCAGGACCAGATATGGACATTATGTGTTCTTGGTCATGTTTTTTGGATTAACAAACGCACCAGCAACTTTTATGGAACTTATGAACCGGGTCTTCCACGATATGTTGGATACGTCGGTTATAGTATTTATTGATGATATATTGGTATACTCAAAGGACGAAGAAACCCATATCAAGAACCTAAACGCCGCCCTACAACGTTTAAGGAAAGAGAAGTTATATGCCAAATTTTCAAAGTGTGAGTTTTGGCTAAGTGAAGTCGCCTTCTTAGGCCATGTAGTATCTGCTGAAGGAATCAAAGTAGACCCCAGCAAGATCGAGGCTATTGTAAAGTGGAAACCACCAAAGAGCGTTTCAGAAATTAGAAGTTTTCTGGGTCTAGCTGGTTATTATCGGAGATTCGTGGAAGACTATTCCCGGATTGCCGTACCTCTCACCAGTCTGACTAAGAAAGGTGAAAAGTTTGTGTGGATGGATAAATGTGAGAAGAGTTTCCAGACATTGAAGACCAGATTGATATCCACCCCAATTTTGACTATTCCTATTCCAGGACAGACATTTACCTTATACACTGATGCGTCGGGACTGGGATTAGGATGTGTGCTTATGCAAGGAGAGCAAGTAATTGCTTATGCCTCGAGACAGTTGAAGATACATGAGAAAAATTACCCCACTCATGATTTGGAGTTAGCGGCAGTAGTACATGCTGTCAAGATATGGAGACATTACCTATACGGAGAGAAATTTCAGATTAAGTTGGACCATAAAAGTCTTACTTATTTATTTAATCAGAAGGAGTTGAATATGAGACAAAGAATATGGCTAGAACTATTGAAAGACTATGATTGTGATATCCAGTATCATCCGGGATAAGCGAACATAGTAGCGGATGCGTTAAGCAGAAAGACAATGATAAAATCACAAGGAGAGGTTAGCACAACTGCAGCAATGTGTACTAGCAGAATGGTATTCAATCACGGCAATGAGCAATATGTGATAGAAGCAACGGATGAATCAGCCAACCAAGGGTTCATTCATCGGTATTCAAATATGTTTGCCGCTTTGAAGATTATACCGGATATAATGGATGAAGTGAAGACAGCTATTAAATCAGATCCTTATCTGAGAACAGTACAAGAAGATATCGAGAAAGGTAGGACTAATCCTGAGTTCACCTTGGACGAAGAGAGAGTACAGAAATACAAAGGAAGAATATGTGTACCTGAAACAAAAAGTATGGACATTAGACACCGACTGATGAAAGAAGCCCATACCACCATCTATTCGATACATCTTGGAAGTACAAAAATGTATCATGATCTAAAGAAACTATATTGGTAGAGGGGAATGAAAGCAGATGTAGCCAAGTTCGTGTCTCAATGCCTAAATTGTCAGAAAGTAAAGGCTGAACGACAAAGACCCGCAGGACTGTTACAGCCATTACCGGAACCAGCATGGAAATGAGACTACATCACTATGGACTTCGTCACGGGACAACCACTGACTCCTCGAGTAGTTGACGTAGTTTGGGTGATTGTGGACCGTCTGACGAAAACAGCTCACTTCATACCTATACGACCTCAGTATACACTGGAAAGGTTAGCAAAGCTGTATGTGGATAATATTGTTCGATTACATGGTGTTCCAGAAAGCATTGTGTCTGATAGAGATCCATGATTTACTTCCAAGTTTTGGGAGGGATTGCAAAAGGCTATGGGTACAACATTGAAGTTCAGTACTGCATTCCACCCACAGACAGATTGACAGTCAGAGCATACAATCCAGATTTTAGAAGATATGCTACGAGCATGTGTAATTGACTTCAAAGGATCATGGGATGAAAGATTACCACTGATCGAGTTCGCTTATAACAATAGCTATCAGGCTACTATACAGATGTCACCCTATGAAGCACTGTATGACAGAAAGTGTCGAACTCCTTTATTTTGGAATGAAGTTGGAGAACGTAGTATCGTTGGACCGGAATTTGTTGAAGAGACTTTTCGAGTGGTCGACATTATCAAGGAAAGAGTGAGAACAGCTCAGAACCATCAGAAGCAGTATGCAGATACTCGACGCAGAGATCTTGAGTTCGCTGTAAGTGATAAAGCATTTTGGAAGGTATCGCCTATGCGAGGATTGAAAAGGTTTGGACAGAAAAGGAAACTAAGTCCAAGATATGTCGGACCGTATGAAATTCTAGCTAAGCATGGGAAAGTGGCTTATCAGTTAGCACTACCACCATCTATGTCAAGTGTGCATGACCTATTTCACATTTTCCTATTGAAGAAGTATGTCAAGGATCCAACGCATGTTTTGACAGTAGATTTGCCGAGATTGACTGATGATTTGACATTTGAAGTAACACCAACAGAAATCACCAGCCGAAAGGTTCAACGTCTATGCAACCGAGATATCTATTATGTTAAGGTCACATGGAAAAGTAGAGACATGGAAGAAATTACATGGGAAGAAGAAAATGCTATGCGGAAGCAATACCCTCACTTATTTGATTCAGAAGGTACGTACAATTTCGAGGATGAAATTTTTATAAGTAGGGGGGAGTTGTAAGACCTGT
The DNA here is from genome assembly GCA_028583415.1 of Protea cynaroides. Taxonomy (NCBI): domain Eukaryota; kingdom Viridiplantae; phylum Streptophyta; class Magnoliopsida; order Proteales; family Proteaceae; genus Protea; species Protea cynaroides. The sequence continues at coordinate 84,684,107 of CM053273.1, forward strand.
GTCAATCTAACCCGGTCTTACCACCTTGAACCAGGTTTACCCATCATGGTCGAGTCAAATGGACCAAGGGCGTGAAGGAGATCGAGATCTCAGGTATCAAATCGACCCAAAAACACTTAATTTAAGGGGAGGGTCGCATACCCAGCCAAGGAGGGTCGAACCCCCAAAACAGAAAGTCAGACCCTCAGTTTTGAAGGGAGGGTCGGACAACTTAGAGAACCTAGGGTCGACGGGATCATCGACCCTCAGTTGCCGTCGAAACTGAAATTAGGAAATTTCCTAATTTTTGATTTGGATTCTTTCCTAATCTCAAAGGGACTTATTTTAGGATGTTCCTACTCTATTTAAAGAACGTCCCTAAGCCTCTTTCACTCCTTTCACAACCCTAATTGAATTGAGAGAAAGAGAAGAGAAGGAAAAGAAGAAGAAGAGAAGCAAGGAAGAGAATAGCCAAAAGAGAAGAGTTGCAGAGAAGGAGTATTCTTCTCAGGTATGGATACTAATTCCATGAGTTTCTACAGACCTTAGGATAGATATTGATGAGAGTGTGATCTCGGAGAAACCCAAAACATCAACCCATGGTTAGGTTTTCATGGAAAATCATAGGAGAATGCATGAAAGCTATTTAGGTGGATGATTCATGGTTTCAGACCATGGAATGAATGTTGAATGGAATGTAGGAGCAAGCCATAGGATCCCAAGCACGAAGAATGGACTAAAAAGAGGAAAATTGACCAAAGTACACCGAGGGTCGCACCGAGGGTCGATGACCATCCGACCCTAGGTGATCCTGAGTATCAACCCTCAGTGTTCGGGAAGTTCAGATTTTGGGGAGGGTCACACCCAGGGTCGATCAGGACTCCGACCCTACCTCCGACCCTCAGTTAACAGAATGGTTTTTAAATTCAGAATTTATTTCTAATTAAATTCTATCGACTTTGTTAGGTCTTCTAGCAATACAATAACAATATAAAGGTGATTATAAAGCTTGGAAAAATATCTATTAGCAAGCTAAGGTGAGAAAACAGAACTCTGAACTAATTGATTAATAACAAACTATTTTCTATTTTCTTGAGTCCAATGCCATGCTTGATTCTATGTGAATATGTTTGTAATGTGCATACAACATGTCATCCAATATTTCTATTATTTGTTCATGCATATTTACTTTATTTTTTATAACATGATGATGATGATGATAGGAATAGGCATGTGATTGTATGTGTGTGGTTGGTGTACTTGATGCGAGCGAGTATCAGGGGAGGTGTGATGAGAACGTCAATAAACGTTAACCTTTGGTGGGTCTCAGCACTTTAGCTTTATCTCTAACTCAAGTCTTGTGCATTAGCATAGTCGTATCGCCATTACCTTAGCAGAACTATTATGTCGTAGAGTCTCAGGGGAGGTGGTCTCAGTCCTTGTAGTCTCTGACTCTACCGGGGGGCCTTAGCTCTATCTCTATGGACATTCTGAGGGTTGTTGGGGTGAGGCCTTGGATACACTGTTTGGCATTAGGATTGGTTAGTTGCGAGCCCAGTTTGCAAGCCATCGCCAACAGGGGCTTACGTGTTGGTATGGGTAGAGCATCAGGGGAAGTGTGATGCTGTGCGGTCCTAAGCACTTTAACTCTATCTCTATTCCATGGTGGGGTGGATGTGGACGACAATGGTGTTTGATCCATTGGGTGGGCTTACACACCCTGTGTATAGAAGTGCGGCGGCCACCAAATATTTCTATTGCACATTGCAAACTTATGAACCAGACCAAAGATATGAATTGAATGCATGCATATGTTTGTTGCATTGTTTTGTTTGCTCACTGAGCTGTGATGTGTGCTCACCCTTTCGACGTCGAATATTTTTAGTTGATGATGCAGGTACCACCGTAGAAGATTATATGAATACTCCAACGTATAGGCATGCTGCGGCGATGGATGTAGAAGTTATGATGGAGTCGCATGATTCATCATGCGAGTGCAACTCATGCGTTTTCGATTAGATTTTGTTTAAGTTGTACAGACGATGTAATTGATTAAATTATTTTTAATTTATGTCTTAGTTCTTTTGAAGATAATTGGATAGTTTATTTATGATATCATCTTTAGACTTTCAGTTCAGTTAATATTAAAGACTTCCGCTATCGTGTATTTATTCTGATTTTTGTTGTGGATGTATATGGTTTAAGCAAACGGACACAGCCTATTCGAGATCCTGGTTGAACCGTTGGTTTATTGGCGGTTCATCACACCATTCTGAATAGTACGGAATTGGGGTGTGACACTCTGTGTGAAACCTACATGCAAATTTTGGGACGAAATTTCTTTTAAGGGTGGGGGAGTTGTAAGACCCGCACTCCGTAAACCCGGTCTAAACCTTGGTTTTGTGTTGTAGCAGGTCTTTCGATCATCACCGGACCAGACGGGACGAACGGATGACAAACAGGTATGAAATCGGACCAAAGTCGATCAAATCAACATGATTTTATGTTGACAGGTCGATGGTACCGGTCTTGGTACCGATCGACCGGTCAGCTCTGCGCAGCTAAGTGTGGAAATCAGGAAATTGACTTCTGAGGGTCCCACTTTCCTGATTTTGAATCCTAAGACTTTCCTATCCTAATAGGGTTACTAAACCCTAATTCTATCCTATAAATACACCCTTAAACCTCCTCAAATCCTTTCTATTATCTCTCACAAACCCTAGAGAAGAGGAAGAGGTTGGAAGGGAGAAGGAGCTAGGAAGAAGAAGAAGGTGCCGCCATTGCCGTTCGACGAAGCTCACTCTACGCTAGTCAACGGTAAGTGTTGAATCAATCTTCTTACCCTATGTTAGTTGTGTGGGTGGATCAATACCATGCGAAATAGGTATTGATCTAAAACCCTAAATTGGCCAATAAACCCTAAGTTGCCGTCAAACCCTAGATTCGAGTTCCAAGATGATATTCATCGAAATAAGACTTGAATGAGTTGGGGATAACTCTAACTCCAAGTTTAGACTTAGAATGGATAGGAGAAACCTTGGAAATCCAGGGAGGATGATCATCGGCAGTCGAAAAACCCATGTATGGTCTTCCGGAGACATACCGGTCGACTATACCGGTTGCACACAATGCGACCGATATGTTGCCACCGGTATCCCTCAGGAGGCTGGTCTGTGGGGACCGGCTGACCATACCGGTCGCCAGTCTTTCCCACAGAGCTACAACCGGTACATGCCCCCGGTCAGCTCTATGAGGGTATTTTGTGACTTTGTTGGTTTCCGACCAACATGAAACCCTAAGCAATATATTCTAATGAAACCCTAATAACATTGTAGGACTTTGTGACTTTCCGTTTGGATCTTGCGACGTGGAGCAAGCTAGCAAACGAGCGTCAGGTAAGGGAATCTGACCTAAACCTAATAATTAATCGACAGTAAGTCGATGTTAATCACCTGAATATATATGATGTGATGTTTGTGCATATTCACATGCCATCCTTTACTTTCAGTTATTATTATTGTTCATGCATTGACAGGATGTGATTGTTAAGCATGTGATTGTTTTCGTTAGTGTGTGGAGTTGGGCATGAGCCTGGGATCGCTCCTCACACTAGCACCTTGTGTAGTATTTTGTCTTAACATGCTTGGTACGGGTGAGGTATCAGGGCAAGGTCGTGGTATGGTGGTCTCCGATATTGATGTTGGCCTGGCCATGGTTATGTGACATTGTGGTCTCCGAGTCGACGCTGGCTTGTCCACGATGCTTTAGCTCTATCTCTATGCCGTAGGGAGTTATGTTGGGATAGGGTCTACCTGCGTATTGTTTCTATCCTAGTGGGTTAGTTGCGGATAGGACATCAGGGGAGGTGTGGGAATGCCTTAGCTCTATCTCTATGCCGTAGACGGCTGTGCTGGGATAGAGCGTACATTGATGACATATATGATTGGTTAGTTGCGAGCCCTGGCCAGTAGGGGCTTAGGTACTGGTATGGGTAGAGCATCAGGGGAGGTACGGGGGTATCTTAGCTCTATCTCTATTCCATGATGGGTGCATGTGGGCCAATGGGGGTGTGATCCATGAGGTGTCACACACTCGTGTATAGAGGTGCGGGGGCCACCAAACCTTTCTATAGCACATTGCAAACTTAAACCAGACCACAGCATAAAATTGATTGTTACTCATGCATAATATTGTGAAACTGTCTGATTGTCTTACTGAGCTAAGTTGTGAGCTCACCCTTTGTACGTACATTATTTTAGATATTGATGCAGGTTACACGGTGGACGATTACATGAACGCTCCGGCGTATGGTGGTGTTGCTGCGTTGGATGTACAGGTAGGAGAGGACGAGCATGACGCTTCATGCGAGTGCCCTTTCTGCATGTACCTTTGATTGGTTTTATTTATTTATTTTCATTATTTTCGATTGGATTAAAGAGATGTAATGATATTATATTATTTGTTTGGATATGAATAATTTGATATTTTATTTAAAGTTATCAACAGATTCTCAGTTCATTATATTTAAAAGACTTCCGTTGTACTATTATATTCTGATTGTGGTTATGTGTGATGGTTTGTATGAGTGGACACGGCCTATTCGAGATCCTGGTGTGAACCGTTGGTTCGATGACGGTTCACTCACACCATTCTGGATGGATCAGAATTTGGGGTGTGACACTCTGCGGGTCCCATTTTCTAAATTTTGAATCGAAGGACTTTCATAATGTTAGGAGGCTTCCTAAACTCAACCCTAGCCTATATAAGGACTCCTAAACTTCCTAAAATCCCTTTCATTGATCCTTACAAACCCTAGAGAGGAGAAAGAGATTGAAGAAGGAGAAGAAGCTAGGAAGGAGAGGGAAGAGCCGCCATTGCCGTTGGACGAAGAACACTCTACCGCGAACCAACGGTAAGTGCTTAAACCTTCCTCTACGTTAAGCGCTCTAGAATGTTTAGTCATGATTGGATCAATATCATGCAAAATGAGATATTGATCTAAACCATATTTTGTCGTCAAACCCTAATCCAGTCGGTAAACCCTCGATTCAAGTTCTAGGTTGAAGATCATCGAAACTAGGACTTGAATGGAGTTGGAAACAACTCTAACTCATTGCTTAGACCTAGAATGTATAGGAGAAACCCTAGAATCAATAGGGGGTGACCGACGGAAGGCGAGAACCGGATATATGGTATTCCGGAGAGATACCGGTCGACCATACTGGTCGCACCCTATGCGACCGGTACCTGCTACTGGTATCTCCCGGAGGCTGGTATGTGGGGACCGGTCGACCATACCGGTCGCACCTTTCCCCACAGTGCTGCGGCCGGTACCTGAGACTGGTACCCGCGATCGGTCTGCTCTGTGAGAAGCGTTTTGACCTTGTTGGTTTTTCGACCAACGTAAACCCTAAGAAAAACTATTCTAACATAACCCTAACGTCGTGTAGGACGTTGTGATAGCAAATTTGGATTCTGTGACGCAAAGCAAGCTATCAAACAAGCGTCAGGTAAGGGAATCAGACCTAAACCCTAATAATTTAATATTAGTAAAACGTTGTTAATAATTACTATTCTATGGACTGATGTTTGTGCATACTCGCATGTCATCCTTTACTTTCGGTTATTGTTATTGTTCATGCATACTAGCTATGCTAGGATGTGACTGTTAGGCATGTAATTGTTTTCAGTGGTGTGTGGAATGGGAAGGGCCTGGGGTCTGGGATCATTCCTCACACTAGCACCTTTTCGTATTGTTCTGTCTTAGCATGCTTGGTGCAGGTAGGGTATCAGCGGGAGGAAGTGGCACTGTGATCTCTGGCCTGACCACTAGACTCTAGCTCTATCTTTATGCTGTAGGGAGCTGTGCTGGGATAGGGCCTACTGTGATGACATATAGAATTGGTTAGTTGCGAGTCCAGTTTACAAATCCTATCCAATAGGGGCTTACGTGTTGGTATGGGTAGAGTATTAGGGAAAGTGTTGGCTGTGTTTGATCCGGACGCTTTAGCTTTATCTCTATTCCATGGTGGGTGCATGTAGGACGACAGTGGTGTTTGATCCATTGGGCAGCTTCACACACTCATGTATAGAGGTGCGGTGGCCGCCAATCCTTTCTATAGCACATTGCAAACTTAAAACCAGACCATGATGTAAATGTTACTCATGCATATGTTTGTTGCATTGTCTGATTGTCTTACTGAGCTAAGTTGTGAGCTCACCTTTGTGTACACCCTATTTTTAGATGTTGATGCAGGTTATACTATGGAGGACTATATAGATGCTCCGGCGTATGGAGGTGTAATTGCTTTAGAAGTGCAAGCCGGAGAGGACGAGCATGACGCTTTATGCGAGTGCCCTTTCTGCGTGTACCTCTAGGATTTGTTTAGTTTATTTATTTTTTTTTCAGTTGGATTTATAATTGATGTAAGGATACTTATTTACGTTTTGATGTGGAGAATAATTGGATATTTTATTTAAATTATCATTAGAGAATTCAGTTCATTTAATTTAAGACTTCCGCTGTATTTTATTATATTCTGATTATGGTTATATGCAATGGTTTGTATGAGTGGACACGGTCTTATTGAGATCCTGGTGTGAACCGTTGATTCAGTGACGGTTCACTTACATTTCTGGTTCAGCCAAAATTGGGGTGTGATAGACACTCTCTCACATCAAAGTTGATGTAGAATGTCATTTAACTCGCTGCAAGCCATCTGAGACACACTATAAGAGATGTAGAACACTGTAAAACTCAACTACGAGGTTGCTTTAGTTTTACCATTTACACTGATATTCTCTCTCATGCACTGATATTCTCTCTCCTCATTTCTCTAACTGTATGCTCACAAACACTGTCACATCAGCCAAGTTGTCAACAATGACAATATAAAGTCCAACACTTTCTATTTAGAAAAAGGGAGACTAACAATACGGATAATCTTCATGTTACCAACCATGGTTTTCTTGAGACAACACCATCTCTTTTCTACTCATGGGATACTGACGTGGCACAGATAGGACAATGGTTATGGTCCTAAATAGACACTGATGTATGAAAGAAGATAACTTAAATTTGAAAGGTAAAATAGGGGTATAAAAGTAATTGCATATTGCATGTAACTTGTAGAGGGACAAAACTATAATTGTGGAGTCAACTTAACTGACAATCTAATCAAACTATAATTTCTTTTTAACAGTGGGATCTACATAAATAATGCTGAAATGTTGCAACACATGTTGAATATTATGTTGAATTTGTTGGCAATACTTGATTATCTTTGATGAGAGAGAAAATAAAGAGAGAGAACATGAGGAGAGAAAAAGTGTGTGGTTCCCACTGATGATGTGGACTAAAAATGTAGTTATGATGATGTGGTGAAAGAGAATGAAAAGAGAAAGTGATGAGGTGGCATCTTAAGGTGAGGTGGCAACAAGCCACAAGCCATCTGGCACAGGCATACAGCCACATGGCCACACCGCAGCAGTAGCCGCAGGCCAAATGGCCACAACCATGCCACAATGCAGCAGCTAGCCATGTAGCCACACGGTAATGCCACAAACCCGCAAGCATAAGGCATGCAGGCCCGTAGCAGCTAGTCATGCAGTCACACGGTAGTGCCACAGCTGCAAGCCATAGGCAAGCAGCACCGCAGGCCATTGGCAGCAGCACCGCAGCCCATAGGCAGTAGCACCGCAAGGCAATGGTTCACAGCCGCACGCACAAGGTATGGTGGAGTGGACTATTGAAAATGGAAGCGTTTCATTTGCCACCAAGTGTGCATAGAAATCTTCGCCATCTGTCCAGCCGTCTAGACAAACATCAGATGAGAATGGCTGGGATTACATCGGGATGTGTGTCCGATGTATTCTAACCGTTTGATGTTTGGCTGGACGAATGAAGAGGATTTTTATCCACCAAGTGTTTGATCTATTGCAAGGAGAGAGATAATCTTCTGTTTCTTCTTTCCTAAGACACAAAATGCTCTCTAAATGAATACAGATGCCATTTGTTAAATTCTCAGGGGTATTTTCGGCAATCAAGATAAAAGGGGATCACAGATCAACGGTTGTTGAGGTGCTACGTCAGTTGGATGCTAGATCAACGATTATGATCAATGCCCACAAAGGCGGAGAGTCTAGGTTGCGTCAGATCCTCCTGTAGGCTTCGTGATTCGACAACACCTTTTAATATGGTGTTCCGCAACACATGGAATCCTCAGGAGATACGGAGCCACAAGATGCCGTCTGAGTGGACTGTGTTCCACCCGCCATTTTTTAATCACGTCAGAGTCATCTCGACGATCCAACCGCCTAGATTGCTCCTAGCTTTTTAAAGTTCATCTGATGGCTCACATGGGAGCCGGTCTTGAGTAACGGAATGGTTTGTCACCAAATCTCTCATGGATCAATCTGATCTATCTGAATGGATTTCACTGTTCCCAGATCAATGGCTGGGACTTAATTGACGATTTCTGGCTCATTTTTTTTGTATTTTCGTGTGAAAAGCAATAAGGGATGCTTTGAAAGAGCTTTTGAGTGCCATGCAAGCAAAAAGACACACACCAAGTGTTTGGCAAAAGTTCCCAATGAAATTTGAAATGTGGTTTGTGCATGAAGTGATGTAGATCATTACATTGACATCTCAAGGCTTACCAAGGATGGAATGCATGTTTCAAGAATAACTTTTATCATTTAAATTCTCCATGTTTGTAGTCCAATAGGTAGGTGTTCTCTCACATCGCAATTTTTAAATGGGTTTAAAGTGTGATTGGACCAATATTCAACCGAATGCGGTTCAACCCATAACCAAATTAAGCCCTGAATATCTCACCAACCAAACGTAATTGACTGAGCGAAAATCAGAGACATTATTATTAGCGAAAGATCAATACTAAATGAAATGTGTCTATTGTTAATCATAAAATTAAATAATTCAAGTTCACTTGTCATTTCAATTCATTAAAACAATCACATAAGTTCATACGTCATAAAAGAATTATTAACCATAGTAAAAAGTAAATTAAACTAAATGGAAACAGCGAAATGCTAGAGTCAATTCGTCTAGTAAAAAACACAAGAATCGCATTCGCAGGTCTCCATGATCATCCTCTTAGAACATCTGTATGTCCAATTGAGCAAGGGTGGTAATGGTGATGGACATTGAATGACACTGAGAGGGGGGGGGGTGAATCAGTGTGAAAATTTTTTCCTTAATTTTTCCTTACTGTCCAGCGTTGATGATGAACCAGACTGTTACAAACATATAAGCGTATGCAAATCTACCTCGCTACCACTCAGTGGCCAGGTCTACCAGATTTTTACACCATCCTGCAGTTCATTCCACGCACTTCACAAAATATAGAAATAAAGCATTCCCCAACACAGAAGAATTACGTGGTTCACCACCACAGTGTGTGATGTCTAATCCACGGAGTAATGCCCAATGGGCTCTGTATTTACTCAAAACTAAACTTTTAGCCCTTTACAGGACAATGATACTCACCCTATATTTTCTCAGCATAGAACTAAGAGGGCAAACACTGCCAAGGTTCAGGCTATTCAGCCAAAGTGTCCAAAGACCCACTGAACACAAATCAAAATGGTAAATTTTGGGGGTTATAGTGATGCCCTATAATTAAAACCCAAACTAGCAAGGCATTCAATATTCTTTTTGCCTAAGCTAGCATACAATAGGCTCCCATACAAAGTAGGCATTCAATATTCTCAACCTACTCTAGCATACAAGGCATTGATTCAATAAATAATAAGGGAGTTGAGAAAGTCTCACAACTGATGTTTTCCGACATCTGAAGACATATGCAGTGTTTCAGCAATTTCAATGGAACCTCTCACAGCCATTAATGTTGGAAGAACTGATCCCTTCAGATAATTTCTTGCTCATACATCACTTCTCCTTCTGATAGTCAAACAATCACTTGTTGTATTCAAAGAAGCTCCACCATCCTTCAAAAATCACAGCAGTATACCAACATGGGCACAAATAGAGATGATGAATGATTATTTTCTCTCCCCAAAGCCAGAACCAATCAATAATCAATAGTATCACACCTTTTTCACTCTAAAACTCTTTTTTTTGATCTGTTTCACGTGGCCACCGACCTCCCAGGCATTCACAATTGATAGAGAATCCAAAACCTAGCTCGGAGCAATTTGGATCGTCGGATTTGGCCTCCAGATGGTCAAGTTATGACAAAAACAAATTCGGCCAATAACATTAATTCAAACGGAATCTTTGAGCTTCACTTGATGTAGCCGCGAAGCACCGAAGCCGCGCCGCCGCTGACATGGCAGACGCGGTGTCGAGATACGATTGGATGATGAGGGATCTTCAATTAAGACCGTAGGATCAATCTGAAAAAGGCGGGATCTATTTAGATCCATTGGATCATGTCAGATCACGTCAGGTTTGATCGGCTGAGATTTATGCCGTTGGATTGAGATCAAGGCCGCCGTCGTACCGTACGTGCGCCACATAGAATCAAGGTTCCGTCACCATGCACTGCGGAACATGGTTTTAACTTGCACAGATCCAATCAGAGTACGCGCGCAAGAATCCCGACGCTACTTCTGCGCCACACCTGAGCCCGCCATTTTTCCATCTGTTCGATTGGAATTTTGCATACGTGGCTCTATCTTGGCCACGGATTTCACATTTTCTTCAATATTCATTTCCCAAAATACCCCTGGAATGTATTTGAATGGCCTCTGTAACCATTCAATGAATTTGTTAAAACTTCTACAGGGTGGATTTTCGGAGAGGTTTTCTCTCTCCTAGAAATCCGTCGAACAACTGGAGGGTATGTTGCGTGGAGGGAGGAAGCTAGCGCGCGGGACATACCATGCGCGCCAGCATGCGCGGCGGCCACGGCATGTGGCATGCCTTGCTGCGGCTTGCGGCATGGCATGTTGCATGCTGCTGTTGCTGCTGCTGGCCGAGCTTGGCCCTGCTGGCCTTGGCTGCGGGGTTGGCGGCCATGGTGGTGGCGGCCATGGTGGCGTGCCACCTCGGCATTGTGGGTCCCACCATTAATTTTCTCTCTCCTCTTTCTCTCTCTTGATTTTCTCTCTCTTCTAAGAATGCGACAAATGCGACACCATTATAAACATATTGCCTGTATCACTGCCATATCGCCTGTATCATTGCCATTTCGCCTGTATCATTGCCATATTGCCTGTATCACTGTCATATCGCCTGTATCATTGCCATATCGCATGTATCATTGTCATATCACCTGTATCATTGCCATATCGCCTATATCACTCGCCTGTGGGGCCCACAGACATTCTCTCTCATCATACTTGGCCTAGTTAGCCCATGTTGCCAACAATTACAATACGAAGGCCAACAATCTCCCCCTTTGGAATTGTTGGCAACTACTCAATCCACCAGGAGATCTTTCTCCCCCTTTGACAACAAGAACAAAGGGATCGACCACATAGGAGTGCCCACCGCATCTTTTCAATCCGATGGGCGTTCCAAAAAACATTAACTCCACACCACATCAACACACAAAAAAAAACATCAAATGACTCCCCCTGAGTCCAACATAGGGAGCAACGAGAATATATCAATTACACACTGCTCCCCCTTACACCAAGCTCCTCAGTGCTTGGGGAGGATAACCACTCCCAACTTCTGTCTCAAATACACAAATTGTTCCCTAGGAAGTGGTTTTGTGAAGATGTCTGCCGTCTGCTCTAATGTAGGAATGAACTCCAACTGAACTTCTCCTTCTGTCACCTTTTCTCTCAAGAAATGATACCGAATGGCTATGTGCTTCGTCCTAGAGTGCATAACTGGGTTCTTGGAGATATTTATAGCACTAGTGTTGTCACAGAACATTAAAATAGGCTTGTCTGACTCAATGCCTAAATCCTTCAACATTTGCTTCATCCACAAAACTTTTGTGCAACAAGAGGTGGCTCCAATATATTCTGCCTCTGCTGTAGACAATGAGACTGACTCTTGCTTTTTACTATGCCAAGCCACCAAATTTCTACCAAGATAAAAGGCACCTCCACTAGTGCTCTTCCTATCATCAACACAACCTGCCCAATCTGCATCTGAGTAGGATGACAGTACCAAATCCTTGCTTTTTGCATACCAGAGACCATACTCCATTGTCCCCTTCAAGTATCTGAAGATCCTCTTCACAGCTACCACATGTGTCTCCTTTGGGCCAGCTTGATATCTAGCTACCATGTAAACAGACTGTAGAATATCTGGCCTTGTAGCAATCAAGTAAAGCAGACTTCCAATCATTGACCTATACATAGTGTGGTCAACTGATGGAGAGTCATCCTCTTTGCTTAGCTTACAGCTTGTCATCATTGGAGTGCTCAATGGTGTACAATCTTCCATTGTGAACTTCTTCAATATTTCTTTCACATATTTAGTCTGAGATAAAAAGAATCCATTCTTTAACTGACTGATCTGCAGACCTAAAAAATAAGATAGTTCCCCAATCATGGACATCTCAAACTCATCTTGCATTCTCTGAGCAAAGTCTTAACATAATTCATCCTTTTGGCCTGCAAAGATGATATCATCTACATATACAACCACAACTGTCTGACTGCCATCAATAGATTTAACATATAAATTGCTATCAACCAAACCCGTCTTGAAACCTAACTTACAGAGATAAGTATCCAATCTTGAATACCATGCTCTTGGTGCTTGCTTCAACCCATACAATGCTTTATTTAGTTTACAAACAAGTGTAGGGTCCTCACTTAGTTGAAATCCATCTGGTTTCTCAATGTATACCTCCTCTTCCAAGTCACCATTTAAGAAAGCTGACTTTACATCCATCTGACAAACTTTGAAGTTCTTGTGCACTGCAAAAGCAAGAAACATCCTGATGGCTTCCAACCTAGCAACAGGAGCAAATGTTTCTTCAAAATCAATGCCCTCAACCTGAGCATATCATTTACAAACCAATCTGGCCTTGTTCCTTACAATTTTGCCATCGTCATTGAGTTTGTTCCTGTAGACCCATTTAGTGCCAATACATTCTTATCTGTAGGTCTTGGCACCAATTCTCAAGTTTTATTTTTCTCTATTTGATCCAACTCTTCATTCATGGCCTTAAGCTAACTAGCATCTTCACATGTCTCTGCAACTGATTTTGGTTCAATGTGAGATAATAAAGAAAACATTTGTTTTGGTTGTCTCACCTTCCTTGTTTGCATTCCAGCTGAGGGATCACCAAGAATTAGTTTGTCAGGATGGTTCTTTCTTACTCTGCTTGAGCCACTTGCATTCTGCCTTTCTGCCTCAAAATCTGACTGCTCTTCTCTTTCTTCTGTCTCAACCACAGCTCTCTGTCTTGGCACATTTGTAACATCCTGCTCCTTTTCTGTTTCATTGTCATTCTGCTCACTGTCCAGGTCTTCAAAGGTAGGAGCCTTATTATTTGACCCTGTAGGAGAATTCTTGTGCTCATCAACTCTCACATCTGCACTTTCAATAATTTTACCAAGTTTTTTATTGTAACATTTGTAAGCTTTGCTAGAGGTAGAGTAGCCAAGAAATATTCCTTCATCATCCCTATCATCAAACTTTCCTAGACCATGACTGGTGTTTTTGATATAACACTTACTACCAAACACCTTGAAGTGCTTTACTGTGGCCTTCTTACCAAACCATAATTCATAGGGAGTCTTGTCTTCATGTGGCCTCAACATACACCTATTCTGAACATATATTGCCGTATGCACTGCTTCTCTCCAGAATTTATTTTCCATGTCATTTTCAGTTAGCATAGTCCTGGCCATCTCTTGAATAGTTCTATTCTTTCTCTCTGCAATACCATTTTGCTGTGGTGTTCTAGGAGCTGAAGTCTGTCTTTTGATGCCATTCTCAGAACAATACTCTGCAAAGTCTATCCAGGTGTACTCTCCTCCCTTGTCAGATCTCAAACACTTGATTTTCTTCCCTGTCTCATTTTCAACTTGAGTTTTGAAGATCTTGAATCTAGCCAGAGCTTCTGATTTACGTTTCAGAAACATTACCCAAGTCATTCTGGAGTAGTCATCTATAAACAGAATGAAGTACCTCTCTCCTGTAATGCTCTATGTTCTCATTGGCCCATATAGATCTGTATGAACTATCTCCAATGGTTGAGTAGTGTGGTACTCCTTAGGTTTGAATGATGTTCTTGTCTGCTTCCCCTTCTGAAAAGATGCACAGATATCATTGGAGGGCTTCTTCAATGAAGGAATGTCTCTTACAACATTCTTGTTAGATATTTTTGACAGATTTTCAAAGCCAATATGTCCCAATCTTCTATGCCATAACCATGTTTCCTCTTCTTGACTCATCATGCAATTCTCTTCAAAATCTTCAGACAAAATATAGAGATTCCTATAAGTTCTCTTTCCTGATGCCATCAACGTTCCACTGTCAGACCTTCAGATTTCACATCCTTGATCATTAAAAATCACTTTGTGACCCCTATCACAAATCTGGCTGACACTCAATAAGTTATGTTTCAAACCTGAAACATAGAGGACATCATGAGATGTTATATTTCCATTATTGAGACTGATGCTTCCCTTCCCAACTATCTTGGCACCATCATTGTTGCCAAACTTAACTGAACCTCCTTCATAATGCTAAAGCTTTAAAAGTCTTTTACTATCTCCAGTCATGTGACTTGAACAACCACTGTCAAGAATCCATGGTGTAGAGCTGTCTTGTGCCTTAAAAGCAATCTGCACAACCAAAGAACTGTTTCTTTCTGTTTTATCCCTCTGAACCCAAACTCTCTTTTGTGAAGGTATCTTCTCAACATGTTTCTGCTTTGGAGTCTCTCTTCTTGTTCTGCTATGCTGTCTCTGTAAAGGTGGCATAGGGGGAAAGATGGTTCTACAGTTCCTCGCTACATGCCCAAAGTTGTGACAGTTGTAACACTCAACAATATTCTCTTCAAGGGGAGCAAATTGATTTCTACTATCAAATTTGACATCTCTCATGTTGAATTTGCATGTAGCAATCCTATGTCCAAAGTTGTTGCATCTATAGCAGTATCCCTAAAAATGAGGTCTTGGCCTTGCAGTTGTCAAGTACCTCATCTGTCTCTGTGGTGCACTGAGATAGTTTTCTTTATAAAAGTTGTCATGCTCCACTCTCCTGCCTTGCCATGCATTTTGTCTTGGCCTTGCATAGTTAGTCCTAGGGAGAGGGGTTTTGTTTTCTCCTTGACAATGAACTATAGGGTCCTTACCCTTTCCATTTTCCTTCACAAAAGATATGTGACCTTTTCCCTTTGAGTTAGCATTCTTTGATGTCTCTCCTTTATCAAAACCAAGGTCAAACTTAATGTGGGAAGGTCTTTGAGCATTGATGATCCTATCAAGCTTGTTACTACTAGGATTTACTAGAGTAGAGTTACTTGGTTCTTCATGTTGAGCTAATTTTTTTTGTTTCTCAAGCTCTTCCTTTTCATACTCAGCCACTTTTGTCTTTAGAAAACTCATTCTCAAATTCTTCAAATCAATCAACCATAGGGAGTTGTTCTTCAAATTGAACTTTCAAACTTGCATTCTCATTCAATACCATAGAGTAGTCTACAGATGCCTGTTTAATTTGAATATTGAGATTTTCTATAACTTTCTTGGACTCCTCATCTTGAGCTCTCAGTTCTTGAATCACTTGCTTTTGCTTTTTGGCTTCTTGAGAGGCAAGCTTGTTATTCTTTCTTTCCTTCTTGAGTTCCTTCATAGCTGCAACAAATTCTTCCTCAAAGTTTATCTCACCTTCTTCATCACTGCTTGAACATTTATCTTCATTGTCTCTTTCTTCATCACCACTTGAGATAGAATTCATAATTTTATTTTCTTCATGAATTTTTGTAGTAAACTATTCACCTTTGTTCCATTTATGTTTTTCAATGAAAACCATGAACAAGGCCTCACTGGGCTCATCATTTGAGACATCATCTGAGTCATCATTTGAGGTTTCACTGACCCTCTTGGAAATGAAACTTTTTCTATTTGACTTGTTCTTTTTGAAGCTGTAATTTTTCTTTGCCTTGAACTTGTATTTACTTTCATCTTCATCATCACTGTCAATCTTACTCTTCTTTGGGCATTTTGCAGCAAAATGTCCAACCTTGCCACAGTTGAAACATTTGAAAGGGAGTTTGTTCTTGTATCAATTTTTTAGTGAAATGAGCTGTGACTTCATCTTCACTTTCTTCTTCATTTGGTTTTTCTGAAATCTGGAGTTTCTTCATTGCCTTGAAGGCTACTTGCTTGTCAACAGTAGTTCCAGGGTCTATTCTCATCTCAGAAGCTGTCAATGCTCCATGTATCTCATCTATGGTGACTTCATCCAAATCCTTAATCTCTTCAAGAGCTGAGACTTTTAATTCAAACTTGGGTGTGAGAGACCTCAAAATCTTCTGACAAACAATGGATCCTTTTAAGTTTTCACCAAGTCCTCTAATAGAGTTGACCACTTCATTGACTCTGTTTATATACTGATCAACAGTTTCATCCTCATTCATTTTCAAGTTTTCAATCTGAGCCCTGAATGTTTGCAGCTTCACTTACTTGATTTTCTTGTTACCTTCATAAATGTTAATTAGTCTGTCCCAGACCTCCCTTTGCAGTCTTGCAATCCATGACTTTAGACAATTCACTGTTGGTCAGACCACCTTGAATGACATTGAGTGCCTTTCTGTTGTTCTCAAAATTCTTCTTGTCTGTAACACTAGGAGTAAGTGTATCATGTGGAGTATAGCCAATTTCAACTGCAGCCCAAACATCGAATCTAAGTGATCCCACATAAATCTCCATTCTCCTTTTCCAAAACACGAAGTTCGTACCATCAAACAATGGGGGTTTATGAGAACCTTCCCCTGGTGCCCTAGCTGGTCTCAGATCTCTCAGATGCTGATTTAGTTGTCACTAAGCCTGGTGCTCTGATATCAATTGATGGACCTTGAATGACACTGAGAGGGGGGGCGAATCAGTGTGAAAACTTTTTCCTTAATTTTTCCTTACTGCCCAGCGTTGATGATGAACCAGACTGTTACAAACATATAAGCGTATGCAAATCTACCTCGCTACCACTCAGTGGCCAGGTCTACCAGATTTGCACACCCATCCTACAGTTCATTCCACACACTTCACAAAATACAAAAATAAAGCATTCCCCAACACAGAAGAATTACATGGTTCACCACCACAGTGTGTGATGTCTAATCCACGGAGTAATGCCCAATGGGCTCTGTATTTACTCAAAACTAAACTTTTAGCCCTTTACAGGACAAGGATACTCACCCTATATTTTCTCAGCATAGAACTAAGAGGGCAAACACTGCCAAGGTTCAGGCTATTCCAGCCAGTGTCCAGCACCCACTGAACACAAATCAAAATGGTAAATTTTGGGGGTTATAGTGATGCCCTATAATTAAAACCCAAACTAGCAAGGCATTCAATATTCTTTTTGCCTAAGCTAGCATACAATAGGCTCCCATACAAAGTAGGCATTCAATATTCTCAACCTACTCTAGCATACAAGGCATTGATTCAATAAATAATAAGGGAGTTGAGAAAGTCTCACAACTGATGTTTTCCGACATCTGAAGACATATGCAGTGTTTCAGCAATTTCAATGGAACCTCTCACAGCCATTAATGTTGGAAGAACTGATCCCTTCAGATAATTTCTTGCTCATACATCACTTCTCCTTCTGATAGTCAAACAATCACTTGTTGTATTCAAAGAAGCTCCACCATCCTTCAAAAATCACAGCAGTGTACCAACATGGGCACAAATAGAGATGATGAGTGATTATTTTCTCTCCCCAAAGCCAGAACCAATCAATAATCAATAGTATCACACCTTTTTCACTCTAAAAATATTTTTTTGATCTGTTTCACGTGGCCACCGACCTCCCAGGCATTCTCAATTGATAGAGAATCCAAAACCTAGCTCCGGGCAATTTGGATCATCGGATTTGGCCTCTGGATGATCAAGTTATGACAAAAACATATTCGGCCAATAACATTAATTCAAACGGAATTTTTGAGCTTCACTTGATGTAGCCGCGAAGCACTGAAGCCGCGCCGCCGCTGACATGGCAGACGCGGTGTCGAGATACGATTGGATGATGAGGGATCTTCAATTAAGACCGTAGGATCAATTTGAAAAAGGCGGGATCTATTTAGATCCATTGGATCATGTCAGATCACGTCAGGTTTGATCGGCTGAGATTTATGCCGTTGGATTGAGATCAAGGCCGCCGTCGTACCTTACGCGCGCCGCATAGAATCAAGGTTCCGTCACCATGCACTGCGGAACACGGTTTTAACTTGCGCCGACCCAATCAGAGTACGCGCGCAAGAATCCCGACGCTACTTCTGCGCCACACCTGAGCCCGCCATTTTTCCATCCGTTCGATCGGAATTTTGCATACGTGGCTCTCTCTTGGCCACAGATTTCGCATTTTCTTCAATATTCATTTCCCAAATTACCCCTGGAATGTATTTGAATGGTCTCTGTAACCATTCAATGAATTTGTTAAAACTTCTACAGGGTGGATTTCCAGAGAGGTTTTTCTCTCTCCTAGAAATCCGTCGAACAACTGGAGGGTATGTTGCGTGCGGGTGGGAGGAAGCCAGCGCGCGGGACATGCCATGCGCGCCCAAGACGCGGCGGCGGCCACAAAGATGTGGCATGCCTTCTTCGCGGCTTGCGGCATGGCATGTTGCATTGTGGCGCCTGTCGCTGGCCGAGCTTGGCTTGGCCCTGCTGGCCTTGGCTGCGGGACTGGCGGCCATGGTGGTGGCGGCCATGGTGGCGTGCCACCTCGGCATTGTGCATCCCACCATCAATTTTCTCTCTCCTCTTTCTCTCTCTTGATTTTATCTCTCTTCTAAGAATGCAACAAATGCGACACCATTATAAACATATTGCCTGTATCACTGCCATATCGCCTGTATCATTGCCATATCGCCTGTATCATTGCCATATCGCCTGTATCACTGCCATATCGCCTGTATCACTGCCATATCGCCTGTATCATTGCCATATCGCCTATATCACTGCCATATCGCCTGTGGGGCCCGCAGACACTCTCTCTCATCAAACTTGGCCTAGTTAGCCCATGTTGCCAACAATTACAATACGAAGGCCAACAAATGGTAGGTGCATTCATATATTCGATTACTGTGGGACCTCCAACATCATTTAAAAATTGAAACATGTACGTGGGGTGAGCTTTCCAATATGAACTCCGTGAGAAATAGACAATCAAGCAGGCAATAATGCATAAATAAGATTTACAAACAGGGTCAAGTAAAGTCTGTCATGTGCTATGGAAAGGCCTAGCCACATTCACAGAAGTTGGTCATAACCTCTATGCACGAGAGAGAATGGTCACTCACTTAGTGTTACTCCAACAACCTAGTGAAGCCACGCATCTCCCATAGTGGATAGTGATAGGGCTTAGTCCTGCCCGATGACACTTTGACTAACATCGTCGAGACCTCCCCCTCATCCCCCATCTGACACCAGTACATAAACCCCTACTGGCCAGAGTTACAAACATAGGATAATATGCTTCTAACCAATCCTACATGTCATCAAAATGCCTATGATAGTACCGCAACAGTTATCTCAGTCCGTCCGTTTACTCCCCCTAGAAGCTGTCAATCCGCTAAGGTTCCAGGTTGAACAAATAGTGCTTGGGTAGCGAATTAGTTTGGCGATCCTCGAACCCTTTCCAACTCCCCACACAGGTAGTACACGTATCACACATTCTCCATAATAATTCAAGATGCAAATGCATGCACAATTATACAAGCTAGTTATTTAGAAATAGATAAAAAGGAATTCAAAGTTCTATCCCTCACTTATGCGTTAGCTATTATACGATTTCGTACCACGTAAGTTGGCCTCGTCTACACACGTAACACCTAGTTAAGTTACATGAAGTCATTAAGTCACTGTTTAAATATAGACACTGACCTAGGGCTTCCCAGAGGTTGTCTAGTTGCAGTCTCCGATTGCGACCAATCTCCCCTCTGAACTTATTAGGGACCCTTCTGGAATGGTCCGGGTGCAACTTCGGTTGCACAGTTATGCGACTGATCCTGCAATCGCACCTTGCTAGAGACCTAGTGGGACTGTCCAATTGCAGCTCCGATTGCACAAATATCCATCGGCAGATTACTAGATCAAAGTCTCGAGGGTAAAATACCAACACTATGCTAAGGTTCTTGATGATTTACCAAGGTCTTCCTTCCAAAACATTAATTGCAGGGTTTGCACGCCTTCTCTCCTCCATCTTCCCATACTACTTTTAGTTCGGTCTCTGCTTCAGCATATGATTGCCATGCTCAGTTAGGTCATCGTCAACCACGAACAATTCGTTATTTGTTGTCTTCCTCCTCTCTACCCACTTCTTCATCAATAATTGATAAGTGCCAATCTTGCTTCATGGAAAAGGCTCACAAATCACCTTTACCTCGCACTGGCAGTGTTAATTCTGCCCCTCTTGAACTGGTCTTTAGTGATGTATGGGGACCAGCTCCACTTTCTTCCACAACCACTAATGCCTATTTCATAATTTTCATTAATGATTTTTCAAAGTTTACTTGGTATTATCCTCTCAATAAAAGATCTTCTGTTCCACAAATTTTTAAATTAGACATTTTGTTGATATTGGCTTAACTATTTTTGCTTATGCTTCACTACCTCTCAAATTTTGAGATTATGCCTTTTAAACTGCAATATTTTTGTTCAGTCGATTGCCAACCTCGGTTCTTCAAAATCGTGCTCCCTTTGAAACTCTTTTTCACTGCAAACCAAATTATACCTTTTTTAAAGTGTTTGGATTTGCGGCATTTCCACTGCTAAGACCATATAATTCTCACAAGTTTAGCTATGGAACTGTTCCTTGCATTTTCTTAGGCTATAGTCCATAACACCTAGGTTATCGATGCTTGGATTTAAAATCTGGCCGGTTCTATATTGCTAGACATGTGAATTTTATAGAGTCCCTATTCCCCTATGCTTCGTCATCAAAAAATGCAGTCAGTGTGGCTCCAGACTCTACTCCATGGTTGACAATCTCTGTAGCGGGTACCCCATCCTCACGGCCTCTTGTACCACCATCATCTCCAATTGGTATACCTTCCTTACCCTCTCCTCCATCACCACCCATGCCAAGCCCTATCCCAATCGAGGCTAATACAAATCCTAACTCTATTATCTCTTTACCACTTTCGGTTACTACTGATGTTACTTGTGCAGGATCGATTGATGCATTTAGTGATGAACCTCTTATAAGTTCAGCATTTGAACCACCACAGTAGACTCATTCTATGACATTAAGGGTCAATCCTAAGCCCTCCACTAGATATCTATTACCCTCAGCTCATGTTGTTGAATACCAAAATGAATTGAAACCCTCTAATTTACAAAGGCAAATAAACTCCCACATTGGCATACTGCTATGCTAACAGAGTTTCATGCCCTTCTTAAAAATGAAACTTGGGACTTGGTTTCTCCTTCCCCATCATACAATGTGGTTGGTTCCAAATGGGTTTTCAAAATCAAGGACAAGGCTGATGGTAGTATCGGTCGTTAGAAAGAGAGGTTTGTAGCCAAGGGCTACAAACAGTAAGAAGGGATTGATTACAATGAAACATTTAGTCCTGTTGTCAAACCAGCTAACATTTAGAAGGAATTCAAGTGTGGCTCAAACTTTATATTTTGTTTGGCTAGATGTGAATTGAATGAATGTGAATGTTGCAAAAAGTGGTCAGTGTATAAAGTGTTTTGACTAATTTGAAAAGCATAAGAGTTTTTAACTTTCAAATTTGTCTCTGACCTGGGTTTCTCCTTTATCTGCAGGAGCTACAACAATAATACTAATGCAACACTGGCTATTAGCAATGGCTTTAGCCACAGCTTAAAAGTTCCAGCATCTGAAGGGCAAGCACCATTCACACTAGAGATGCCGTAGAGCCCAGGTAGCTTTGGATTCTCAGGGTTTGGGAACTCTATGATCTCCTACATGAATCAACAACAACAACAGGCGCAATTTGTGTTTCCTAGAACCAAAGAAGAACCTAGGGACGACTTTTTTATTGAGTCATTGCTATGCTGAAGGAAATAAACATTAGTCAATTTATCAAAACAATAAGATGCTGATCTGTTTGATTAGCTAAATTTGTTTACTATATACATATCCCCCCCCCCCCTCCCAATGTTTTTAAATTTGTATTTTTATAAGTTGAACTTGGTCTTTGTACGCATTTCTTATAAAATTTTAATTTTATGTAAAATTTTACTTCTAGAATTGTATTTCTTTCAAGTTTGTACATGTACATGAAATTTACAGGTGCATTAATACAGAGCAGTATGGGTACCACCTAGAAATTAAAAAAAAAAAAAAAAAAAAAAACTATTTTTACCGACGGTAATATATTTTCTGTCGGTAAATATACACATTTTTACAGACGGAAAATTAAGTTCCATTGGTTAAGATACACAATTTTCTCGACGGAAATTGTATTTCCATTGGTAAAAATATAGTATTTTACTCTGTTGGAACCTTGACCAGTGTTGAGCAGATATTAGTAGTTCATGGGCAGTTCCAAGTGTATTGTCATTGTTGGCAACTATGGCAGTGCGTGTGCACAGAGCAGGGGCAGTCTAAATGGTAATATAGACCAGTGCACAATGGCTAGTGTTTGTGGCATTTTTTTAGCTCTCCAACATAAAGAAAACATCTGAAGAAGAGAGAAAAAGAAGAGAGAAAAAGAGGAGAGAGAAAGTGGGCCATGTGGGTCCCACATGTTGTGGCATGGCACCTTGGCACCAGCCCAGGCCAACATGGCCGAGGCCCGTGGCACCAGGCCGACAACAAGGCAGCATGGCTTGCCAGCCACCAGCCATCCTCAAGTGCCGCACGCAACAGCATGCCTCGCCCGCGCACACAAGGTGGCTCGAGCAAGCACCACCGCACACCCCCACCAACTGTTCGACGTTTTGCCTCAATGGACAGGGTCCTCAAGAGCCTACTGGAATCCGAAACCCCGAATCAGTTTAACAAACGGTTACAGAGGCCATTCGGCCAAAAGGTAAGGGTTTTATGTTCTTTTCGTAAGAAGAATGATTCGAAATCCACGACAAAAAGTGAGCCATCAAGTTCAGATCCGGACCCTACGGCCTTCGAAAGCACAGGCTATGGTGTAGCGCACAGATCGCGACAAGATTCATGCGTGAGCTTCCTGATTAGTGGGTTGCAAGTTAATTCACGGAGATGAGATGCATGAGGTACGCGCCTTGATTCAGTGTAATGCGAGGAGGGAGGTCAGACACCCTCAAGCAGCATGTCGTAGGCCCACTTGCCGTGTACACACAAAGGAACTGTGCTCACGCAAGGCCATGCCGCAAGCATGCTCGCAAGCTCGCAGGACCCATGCTCGCTCAAGGGCAACCGCAAGCATGCCCGCATGCTTACAGGACCCGTGCTCGCGCAAGGCCATGCCGCAAGTATGCTCGCAGGCTCGCAGGACCCATGCTCGCTCAAGGACATGCCGCAAGCATGCCCGCAGGCTCGCAGGACCAGTGTTCGCCCAAAGCCATGCCGCAAGCATGCCCGCAGGTTCGCGGGATTCTGATCCAGCGACTAAGATAGCCGCCGATCGAGTATGACGTGATGGATGCAGATCAGAAGGCCCAGTGAAATTCTCGCTTTAATCTGACAGATCCAGTGGCTTGGATTGAAGATTCTATCTTCTGTGAATGAGAACTCAACAACATCGAGCAGTACGTCAGAGAGCGGCTACTACGATGCTTCGCGGTGCATAGTATGAAGCTCTGAAGATTCCTTTTTGAATAATCTGAGCGGCAGAACTTTGATCGGCCATATCTTGGCCGTCCGAGCTCAGATCGACATGATTCAAATTCCCCTGGTCTCTATTTTCGAAGATGAATCCATTGGAGCAATTTTTAGAGGGTCTGAAGGTGCGAGAAAACTAGGTTTTTGCTGAAAAACCTCTGTTGGAGCTCCTTAAAGTTGATCTTTAGTTTTCATCTTCTCACTACTGCCATCAATGTCTCAATAAGGCCAAGGAAAATTGTTGTGAGCCTCCTTTAAGCCTCCATAGAAGCTTTGGTGAGAAGAAATAGCATTAGTGGCCATTAGGAGTGGTGAAGAAGCTCATTAGAGTGTTCCACAAAAGGAGTGATTACGCTAGGAAAGTAATCTCTCTCTCAAGCCCTCATTATGATGTGTATGCTTAGTGGGAAGGGTTTGTAATCAAAATATTTGTGTTGTTTTTGGTCTACTGGGTTGGGGCTTAGCAGACTTGTGGGTTGTAGCTTATATTCGAGTTGTAGCTCGTCTTATCCTGGTGGTGTAGCACCTCGCTGTTGTAACAGTTGAACTCCACCTATTAAAGTTGTGTATTGGGTATAATACGAAACTCTAGTTAGGGTATTACCCCATGGACTAGCCATCACAGTGCATGATTGGTAAACCACGTTACATTTTGTATTGTAGTTGTATATGTGGATGTCTGTGTGTGGAATAGAAGTATGTGTATTGCAGGTATGGGTGTACACACTTGACAGGCCAAGACCCTAGTATGGATATCTGTGGGTGTGTGGTTGGTGTGTGCA
Organism: Protea cynaroides; assembly: GCA_028583415.1. NCBI lineage: Eukaryota > Viridiplantae > Streptophyta > Magnoliopsida > Proteales > Proteaceae > Protea > Protea cynaroides. Next base: position 84,708,764 of record CM053273.1, read on the forward strand.
CGACATGTGTCTAATAAACTGGTTGTGAGAAAAAACCAGTTATCAGCTCTTGGCAGTAGTGATCAAAGAAGTAGGCCAGATCATCTCAGTGGGAATTTTTGTGGGAACTGATTCACCCCCCCCTTCTCAGTGACTACTTGGGATTAACATACTCAACGAAAATTATTTCTCCGTTGGTTAAGATACACATTTTTACTGACGAAATATATATTTTTGTCGGTAAATATCTAATATTTTACTCAACGGGAATAATTGTTCCATCGGCAAAAAGTGAATATACACCCACACAACCTAGTTTCCGTTGACTTGTTCACAACGGTAGATAAAACGACTGAAAACACGGCGGAAACCATTCCATCAGTAAAGATCGATCAACCGCGACGGAATGGCCTTTTTGCCGATGGGAAATTTTCGTCACCGAAAATAGGTATTGTTTTAGTGTTAATGAGCCATTTGATTTACGCATATTGTTGGAGGAGTTTTTGGTTCAGTGCTTTGTACAATTTACAGGATAAGAATTGCTTTCTGGGGGTTTATTTGAACAATCGGCACCCTACTACTACTGGATTCCAATACCTTGACACCCTACTATTACTGGGTACCAATACCTTAACACCCTACCCTCCCCGCTCCCCCCAACAAAAAAACGTCAGGCTTGACTTGTCTTAAGAGTATTGAGTGCAACAATAGCTGTGTGTTAGATTTGTTGTCCAAAATTTGAATCTATCACTGTATCAGATGCATGAGGGTTCTTATTTTCTGCTGTTAAGTAGGCTTATGTTTTATTTTTCTCTATTTTGCTAATAAATTTTCTGAAAGTTTTTTAGGATTTCAGCATTAAGCATTGATCCATTATATATGTGACTGAATATTCTTTTGGTCTTGTGCTAATTTCATGCTTGTTTTCCAAGATTTTTTTTTTTTTTTTAAGTTTTCTTACATGTTGGTGATTTCATTATTTCTTTTACCTTTGATGATTATTGCGAAATACATGAGAGATCTTATATTGTATTAGATTTCCTCTAGTTCTTGTACATGTGAGTTGATTAGGCTTTTTTTTTTTTTTTTTTGATATCGCTACTTTTGCTGGAGTTTGTGATTTGAGGAGAAATATATTTATGCTGATGTTTTGGGGGATTTAATTTTAATTGTAAATATAAATATTAAAAAATAACATTATGATGAAATCAAATATTATTGGTCCATCATAATAGTCATGGTTGAACAAAAAAAAAAAAAAGAAGAAGAAGGAATTCACCAATTGTGGTGAGTAAGCCAAAAGTCCCACAAAAAATACCCCGATTCGGGGTATTTTGGGATATAGAAAATTGTCCCGTCCCTCAAACTACTAATGAGGATGATATCAAGAGAACATAGCTGAAGCTATTCATGATGCGAGGCTCGAAGGGGATATCAAGGAGATCATTTGTGTTGCAAACTTACTGAATATGTCGAGTGAGAATCAAGAAAAATTGTCTTCTAAAATAAAAGTGTTGAAAAACAAAGAAACCACTAGGAATTCAGCAGACAGGAGGACTCTTCGAAAAGCAATGGTAGGGAAAGCACGATTGTCTTAATTAATGGAGATCGTGATTTTTGTAGGACAGTTAAAAGAGATGAAAAAAAATGGTTGCTCAGTTTACTTAGCATTTTAGACCGATGGTTCTTGTAATTTACGTAAAAGTGTTTTGAGAACTTTTGATTGGTCATATATGGCCGAAGGACATTTTATTCATATGCCCATATATGCTCAGTTCACCAGTTTTATTTATATTCTCATTACATTTGGAATATAAATAAGATATCTGTTTTTGCGTTCAACAATTCCATTTTATTGAGGGGTGTAAACACAAGTAAGTTGGTGTAAAATACCAAGAGAATGGAGTATAGTCTGCATAAAGGAAGACAGGAATTCAGTGCCATTATTAGTACTTATATGTTGAACCTTTGTAGAAAATTGCATATGAACCATTGAAAAAAAAAAAAAGAGAAAAGAAAGTGATAGCTTCAGACTTGTGACGTAGAAGATAAACCAAGTTTCACATGAGAAATCATCAACAACAATGCTTTGAAAATAATGGGCACCAGAATGAGAGGCCGTGAAATAAGGCCCCCAGATGTACAATGCAAAAAATGAATGGATACAGTGGAATGATTCATATTAACAGTAAAAGGAAAACGAGATTGTTTTGCCAATGGGTATACACGGCTAAAAGAATGAGAATGAGATATATCTGGTATTTTTATATTTACAAGAAGAATGGGAATGGTGACCCTACCGAAGATGTAAGTAACTGAGGAAGGAGAGCAACCACCTGAAAGCGCAGAAGCAGAACCTACGGCATAAACTAGTATATTCCCTCATAGATGAGTCCCAGTCCAATCACCTTTCTCGTGGACTAGTCCTGAAAAACACAAAAAAGAAGGGAAGAAGGTTACTGAACACTTAAAAGAAATAAGACATACCTTTTCGTTGGAGATTGTTTTTCGACATTTTCTTGACGCCTGATTCCTGTAGGGATTCCTATAGAGATCTTCTACAGTCTCCTCTCCCTTAGGTATGGGTCCTCTTGATTATGCACACAGAGAGAGACTATAGGGACCCCTACTCCATATATATAATGTTTTAGATTCCAAATCTATTCTAATCCCATAATTGAATAGATTTGATTTATATTTGGTAAGTTATAATCAATTATCCTTGATTGGATTCCCACCAGTTAAAATAGGCAAGTAGGATAATGTTGCCCATAATAGTAAAATATAAGAAAAAGATTTTACAATCTCCCACTTGGGCTACATTATTCCAAAAGACTATTAAAAAACTAGTGTGACCATGGTAACCATTAATAAAAATCAGATTATCCCAAACCTCATACCTTCCAACAAACAGACTAATGTTGAACAACAGCAGAAGATACACCTCAATTATACGGCATACAATTTTCTGTTATTACGAACATAAGTTTCCTTGTTTATATTTTAACCTTGGCTTACCGCCTCTGAAAACTTGGCTTAATACCGTCTTTATGCTTTTGACTTAATACCGCCTTCTGAGAGTTGGCTTAATACTGTCTTTTGGGTCCTGGTTTAATACTACCTTTTGTGTTATAGCTTAATACTGCCTTTTGAGACTTGGCTTAATCACGCCTTTTTGAGACTTGTCTTTAAAACTTACGCTTTTGGGTCTTGGTCTTGTCTGGGTTAATATGCGTTTTTTTGAGACTTGGCTTAATAATGTCTTTTTGAGACTTGGCTTAATACTGCCTTTTGGGTCCTGGCTTAATACTACCTTTTTGAGACTTGGCTTAATATTGCCTTTTGGGTCCTGGTTTAATACTGCCTTTTTGAGACTTGGCTTAATACTACCTTTTTGAGACTTGACTTAATACTACATTTTGGGTCCTGGCTTAATACTGCCTTTTTGAGACTTGGCTTAATACTGCCTTTTGGGTCTTGGCTTAATACTGTCTTTTTGAGACTTGGCTTAATACTGCCTTTTGGGTCCTGACTTAATACTGCCTTTTTGAGACTTGGCTTAATACTGCATTTTGTGTCCTGGCTTAATACTGTCTTTTTGAGACTTGACTTAATACTGCCTTTTGAGACTTGGCTTAATACTGTCTTTTGGGTCTTGGCTTAATACTGTATTTTTGAGACTTGGCTTAATACTGCCTTTTGTGTCCTGGCTTAATACTACCTTTTTGAGACTTGGCTTAATACTGCCTTTTGAGACTTGGCTTAATACTGTCTTTTGAGACTTGGCTTAATACTGCCTTTTATCAATGACATGTCAATGAATGAACAACATAGCAATAAATGAATGCTGAAATAAAATAACCATTGTTATTAATAACTATGCCAAAATCATAGGCAATATAAATAAACATAATGAAATAAATCATTATCAATGTGAGAAAAGTCTCCCACTAATCAAGCATATTTAATAAATTAACCATTTCTATATTAAACATACCATTATCATCATATACCTTCAAAACTGGTACATACAACCTTGAGAATACAATATCTCTCCACCCCATTTTAAAGACCAAAATTTCTTTTGATTTCACTCTGAACATCAATTTTCAATGTTCCTTATTTGAATTTTCTTCTACGTGATCTTAGGGATTGAACATTCCTAAAGACCAGAATACAATCTTTGCTGAGTATATCTAGGTTAAACACTCCTAGACTAGCTTTCAATTTTTCATGCCAATTCATAGAACTGGCCCGCCATTACAGGCATCAAGGTATTTGATCATTATATGTTCTCTAATATGAGTGATAAAATGCAAACATACACATAAGATAAGTTAAATTACAATAATTAAACATATGCAAGTCAAATTCCTTTGAAGAGTCAAACGAAACTACACCATCATCCTTTGGGACAAGAGTGCACTGGTCCTCTTACTATCTGTGTAGAGTCAACCGAAACTACACCCTTATCCTTTGGGACAATAGCGCACTGGTCCTCTTACTATCTGTGCGGAAACCTGCGAAGGGATAATAACTCTCGAAATTCGACTACATTTGGGTGTATGAAAACTTCTAAAGTCAAGATCCTTCATCCATGTGCATGAGTATACATGATCTTTGACACCGCCACCTTTGGGTGGACAATGCCGCTCTTTGCTGCTTCCACAAAAGTGAAAAACTTAATAATGTCACATTTGAGTGAGCACTATCCTTCTTTGATGTGTCTATAAATGCATAAGTACTAGATTTGAGCATATCATGATAGAACTGAGCTTGTCACTTTGGTGGTCCCATCCAATCCTTACACAATATGTACAAATCATAATTTGAATAAACTGGGACAATGCCACCTTTGGGTGAACACTATCATTCCGTAAAGCATTTAAAAACACAGTTGCTTGAAAAACATTATCCCAATGCACAACTAAGACCTCAAAGACTTGAAGTCTATACTTTGTGTGATTTCACTTTGCTACAAGTTTTAATTTGTAGCAATCAATTCTCCCACTGAAATCACACATTTTCTTATATATCCAACACTGATGTGTATACCAAGGAAATAAATAAATCATTAAACCACAGCAGAATGGAGGTCATTATTTCCCCTTCCTAAGAGTCAATCGCACTACACACTTATTCTTTGGGATAAGCATGCACTGGTCCTCTTAGATATCTAGGCTGAACCACCAAGGAATGATGACTTCAAAAAATTTCATCACATTTGAGTGAATGAAAAACCCTCAGCCGATCATCCTTAAAAATCATTTCTTTTCTTAAGAGTCAACCGCACTACACATTTATCCTTTGGGATAAACGTGCACTGGTCCTCTTTAGATATCCAGGCAAAACCGCCAAGGAATGATGACTTCAGAAAATTTCATCACCTTTGGGTGAATGAAAAACCCTCAGCCGATCATCCTTAAAAATCATTTCTTTTCTTAAGAGTCAACCGCACTACACATTTATCCTTTGGGATAAACATGCATTGATCCTCTTTAGATATCCAGGCAAAACCGCCAAGGAATGATGACTTCAGAAAATTTCATCACCTTTGGGTGAATGAAAAACCCTTAGTCGATCATCCTTAATCAGAGAGTGCATGTTACTAACATAACTGGACAATGCCACATTTGGGTGTGCATTATCAATGCTTGACTACTTTTGTATAAAATATAAAATTCTTGAATTTGCAGAAATAACCATGCAGTAGGTGTGCCACTTTGGTGGGTTTTACACTATTACACAATCACATAGGTAAATTCGGATGTGTAGTCATATAGAATATGATTTAAATATTGAAAACAAGGAATTATGTCTCAAAAAAAACAAATATAAACATGCACATTACTCATCTGGTAATCATTTCATCATTTAAAATTATAAAAACCTTATAAAATGCTTTCAAAACTAGCTTTTATCCAATTATTATAGCTTTGGGATACCACAAATGATACTACAGATATACCAGAATGAAGATAATCAAAAAAGACAACCAACGGTGAAAATTTCAGGTCAATCAGACCTAAAACGCGCCCTCACGCGCCGATTAAAGTCGGCGCGTGGGATTACTTGCCAGTGATCCAAACAGGGCCTTAAGTCCGAACCGATTTTTGGTTCGGTTCAACAAAACCAGTCGGTCCAACCATCGGGTCGGGTTGAGCCATTTTGTCCCTATCCGGACCGGACAATATTCGGGTCGGGTTAAGCCATTTTACATACGGGTCGGGTCCAAAGTACGGGCCGGGTAGACCTTTTCCGGCTCGGGCCAACCCGACCCACTTCCGGCCGGGTCAGCCATCCGGGTTTTCGGGTCAACTTATGTCGGGTTGGCCCAGTCCATGCTCTGGTCGGGTCTGTTGGGTCTAACTGACTAGCCTTGGGCCGGGTCTGGCTGGCCGGGCTGGCTATAGCTTGGGCTGGCCCAGCCCGGTCAGAGCTGGTCTGGGCCTGGCGGGCCTGGGCTGGGTTGACTCGGCCCGACTCAACCAGTAAACCCGTTAGGGTTTGCGATTCGGCGCCGACAGAATAACAATTTTTTTTTTTAAAGATCTAGCGAGTAGATCTCACTCGTCTCTTTGGCCAGCGCGTCCGGCCTCCGGTGACGGTGATTTTTATATCGTCGTGACCGTCTTAGGGAGATCTACAAACTGGCATAATTTTTGTATGTAATTTTTTCGATCAAAAAATTATCTAATTTTTAAATCTCTCCCTTTTCTCCAAAAATCAAATGGAAATTAAGAAAATTTTCTTTCAATACTCAATGATTTTAAATCCATGTGGGATGGCTCTGATACCACTGTAGGATTTTACTTAATCCTAATAAAATTCATTACAATGAATCCCACATGGAATGTAAAATACAACTGAACAATAACATAATCCATTAAAAGAAATAAGACATACCTTTTCGTTGGAGATTGTTTTTCTTCCTTTTCTTGACGCCTGATTCCTGTAGAGATTCCTACAGAGATCTTCTACAGTCTCATCTCCCTTAGGTATGAGTCCTCTTGATTATGCACACAGAGAGACTATAGGGACCCCTACTCCATATATATAATGTTTTAGACTCTAAATCTATTCCAATCCCATAATGGAATAGATTTGATTTATATTTGGTAAGGGATAATCAATTATCCTTGATTGGATTCCCACCAGTTAAAATAGGCAAGTAGGATAATGTTGCCCATAATAGTAAAATATAAGAAAAAGATTTTACAGCCCCCAGATGTACAATGCAAAAAATGAATGGATACAGTGGAATGATTCATATTAGCAGTAAAAGGAAAACGAGATTGTTTTGCCAATGGGTATACACGGCTAAAAGAATGAGAATGAGATATATCTGGTATTTTTATATTTACAAGAAGAATGGGAAGGGTGACCCTACCGAAGATGTAAGTAACTGAGGAAGGAGAGCAACCACCTGAAAGCGCAGAAGCAGGAACCTACGGCACAAACTAGTATAGTCCCTCATGGATGAGTCCCAGTCCAATCACCTTTCTTGTGGACAAGTCCTGAAAAACACAAAAAAGAAGGGAAGAAGGTTACTGAACACTTAAAAGAAGCAGTTAATTGACCAATTGGAAGATGATTGAAAGAAAAACGAGCAACGCAAAGCACATTAGTAAAGCAGAGGTGAGGGGACAGGGTGTAAGAGTCAATATGTGTCACGCGAAATCTACTCCCATCAAGGAAGGAAACCGGGTTATGGTAAAGATGAGGGGAAAATGGTTGGGGGCATCAAAGGATGACCCATGAACTGGGTGAAGTCATGGCTGCCGAGAGACAAGCATTGATACTTGCATAATTGGCAGTACAAGGGTTAAAAGCAGAATTCAAAAATGAAAGGAGCTACTGCTACTGGGATGAAGTAATATGAGACATGGGTGATAAAGAAGATGAGGGTAATATAGGCTAGATAAGGAAAAGTATCGGAGGTGGCCGCATTCACACGTACAGCAGGGACCTAAGATGATACGTACAATATGGATAATGGCTACTTCGAGGGCAGCCGGACCTCCAGTAAAGAAGAAGAATAGGAAGAAGATAGAAATTTGTTTGTAGTTGCTTCTTGTGTATTCTTTTCTTTTTCAACTATATAGCCTATTACATCTCCTCTAGAAGCTACCATTTAGTTACAACCCTATGATTATAACAACTCAAACCAGTCCTAATCCTACGGTCCAGGTGTGATCGTAACATTGCCATTCCCTTTGGTAAGAACCTTGTCCTCAAGGTTAAGGTGAGGATAAACTTTGCAAAGGTGGGACATATCCAGCCATGACCCCTCTTTAAGGAGAGGCCTTCCCAATGCACCAGAGCCAAATGTCAAAATGAAGGACTGTTGAATCAAAGCTCCCCTTGAATTCCCTGAAGAATTGCAAACTGCATCAACTGTTACCTTGCCTTCGATCTTTGTTTCTTCATATAAGAGAATGTGAGCCATCTCATTGCAGGGTTCACACAAGCAGTACTTAGTGCTCCTACTAAAGATGTTCTGAACAGCTCCAACATATAATACTGCAACAAGTGGAGTTAACCCAAGTGTACTCAACAAATGGCCCAACAGACCACTGGATAAAACCAATGAAAAAAATACAATCCCTGTGACAAGTAGAACAGTGGTTGTGCTGGCTGCCGCAATACCCCACCCAAATTTGTGAAGGATGAATGGACTGAGCAGCATCATTGTAAATATTGCAATTCCAGTGTAGAATGAGAAATTATCCGTGAAAGAAGAGTACTCATTTGGAGTATGAAACTAAACCTTTAACTGGGATTTCCATGAAATTCCAACAAGATTAATACTGACCCCATAGGCAACCACCAAGGTTGCAAGATCGCTGATGTGCCTCGGAGATAACCAAAAATCACGAGCAAGTTCTAGAACATTTTTCTGCACATGCCCATAATTCATCAAATTCCATTGATGGTGCACAAACATAACCACTAACCATAGGCATGGAAAAGGCATCTTGTCCAAAAGGTTGGGGACCTCTTCCATATCTGATGCACTGACATAACCACTGACCATAATGTTCCATGAGACAGCATCCCATTCATGTATTTATCAAATATCCTCTGGACTGAAACAAGATCTCCTTCTCCAAACCTTCTGCTTTGACCATACCCAGCACTCCAAGTGTTGTAAGCATGCATTAAATGTTCACTGGGATCAATCAGTTCCTCTGCTTTCAGCAGAATTCTTGAAGCTTCATCCAATTCCCCATTCAAAATAAGACCCAATACAGGGGGTTTGGATCCACCAGAGAGTTAGGTGGTGTTCATCTATCTGGGTCGTCAATTTTCTCATTCAAACTCAGGCGAGAGAGGATTTCTATACCTCTAATTATCGTACCGGTTCCACATGAAATATAGCCCTTCTCTCCTTCCTCGCTTCCTTGGAGAAAATTTTGCATGAAGACATCGTCGGATGAAATTTTAGATGACGTTGAGGACAAGGTTGAAGCAGAAGATGCAGGGGTTGAAGTTACTGCTATCACTGAAATGTCTGCGGTACTGACTACTGCTTTTGCATCATTCAAATTCCAGATAACTGCTTCATCAAATTCGAATTGGGAATCTAATTTGATCAGATTTTCTCCGAAAAGAATCTCCTCGAACCTCAATTTGGCCAATTCGACATCTCCACTGTAGTGCTGATGACGGGCTTTTAGTGGACGCCATTCCCTCTCAGAGGTTTTGATTTCGAAGGAGGATCTGAGCGCCTTAACATCGTCTAGATGGGACTCCAAATACTCCTCTAGGATTCTCTCTTTGTCTTCGTCAGAGTCAGTTTCATATGTGCCATCGGTCAACTCAACTATGTGTTGGGCGACTTGGGCAGCGAATAAAAACTTACTAAAGCCGTTAAAGAAACAGGCGGTGGCCGCCAGAACGACGCAGGTGGTTATAATTGTTGATCACAGGTTGACACTGATTCAGGGTGAATCAGTGTCTTCAAAATTCTTCTCAAATAATTCTTTGAAGACCAATACTGCCTTAGTTGATGCTTCACTCACTGAGCACGACCACACTATCACTGAATATAATTGTCAAACTCACAATAGTATGCACAACTACCTCGCTACCACAGAGTGGTCAGGTCTACCATGTTGTGCATTCCCATCCTACATGGCATTCCACGCACTTCACAAAATACAGAATATAAACAATGCACATACATCCACAACATAGATATACGTGGTTCACCACCACAGTGTGTGATGGCTAGTCCACGGAGTAATGCCCTACGGGCTCCGTATTTACTTAATACTCAACTTTTAGTCTCTTACAGACAAGGATACTAACCCTAGATTTTTCCAGCATAAAACTGAGAGGGCGTAACAACGCCATAATTCAGGCATAAAGCCAGTATCCAGCACCCACTGAACACACCACAAATAAAATATTTTGGGGCTTATAAGAATTTCCCTACAATGAAACTCACAACCTAGATAGGTATTCATCATTTATCACCTACAGCTAGCATATATTGACTACAGAAAATAAAAAATTAACTCATACAAGGTTAGGAGGCTTACAACCCTTGGCTGCCATTTTTTTGATACTCTGGAAAGACTCTAGGATGTTTCTGTGAAGTCTAGCACAGTCTTGAAGTCCACTAGAATACCTTCAATTCATTGCATACAACATAGGCCACATTTTCCCTTTCTCTCTTCTTCTAAACATCAACACACCATTCAATACTTTCAGCGGCTCACTGCAGTCTCCATTTTCTTCCTTGGCATTTTAACAAACACCTTGAGTGCATGCCTTTCCTTCTTTTTCTCCCTTAGTGTTTTCACAAAGTCAACATGGCCTTCTAGCTCTTCATAGGCTCATTCAAGCTCTCATAGCTCTTGTTTAATGGCATATAATCACTCCAAAATTTGAAGCATAGCAAACGCCATTGTATCTCTCATTGAAGCTTCAAACAACAACTATTTCTCCTGAACCCTCATACAAGGTCTTCAATACAACTTAATAGAAACCAGTTGAATCCATGGAAGGTTGGTGATCAAAATCCAAGCATTAAACACTCGCCACACCTTCAAGAGAAGGTTTTCCCCCAAAAACCCGAGCCTACACTCTATTCATCGTCCCCAAACCATTTTCAATAGGTAGAGCATTCAAAAACGAGTTCGGAGCAACTTGGAACGTCCGATTTGGACTCCGGATGGCCGAGATATGGCCGTTACAATCTCGGCCAATAAAATCATAACAAAGAGCATCTTTAGAGCTGCTCCATGTACCTACGCAACACTGAAGCCGCACCGCAGCTGACATGGCAGGCACGGTGTCGAATGACGATTGGTTAGATCCAAAATCTTCCTTATTCACCGTCGGATCTGCAGTAATTTAGCAAGATTGACTAACAGTCGACGGATCTGGTCAGATCACGTCAGGTTTGATCGGCTGAGATATATGACGTTGGATTGAGATCAAGGCCGTCGTCGTACCGTACGCGCGCCACACACGGTTCCAACACCATGCATTGCGGACCACGGTTTTAACTTACGCCGACCCAATCAGATCACGCGCGCAAGAATCCCGACGCAACTTTTGCGCCACACCTCAGCCCGCCTTCTTCTAGGCCATCTGATAGGCATTTTGCATACGTGGCTCTCTCTTGGCCACAGATTTCGCATTTTCTTCATTTTTCATTTTCTAAAATACCCCTGAAATGCATTTGAATGGCCTCTGTAACCATTCAATAGATTTGTTAAAAATCCTACAGAGACAATTTCCAGAGAGGTTTTCTCTCTCCTAAAAATCCATTGAACAAATGGGGGGTGTGCGTGGCATGCGGGAGGGAGGAAGCCAGCGCGCGAGCGGGCATGCTGCCTTGCGGCATGGCTTGCGGGACTACTGCCTTGCGGCATGGCTTGCGAGCCTGCTGCGCTGCTGGCCATGCTTGGCTTGCTTGTGGCTTGGCCCTGCTGGCCATGGTGCTGTGGGCATGGTTGCCGTTGGCCTCGGCTATGTGGTGGTTGTTGCCTATGGCGCCGTGGCCCTCAGCTAAGCTGGCTGCCATGGTGGCGTGCCACCTCAGCATGGTGGGTCCCACCACATCATCTTCTTTCTCTCTCTTTAGATTCTCTTTCTTTTGATTCTCTCTCTTATTTTTCTTGCTTCAAGGAGTACTTGGGAGATGCCACATCATCAGTGGAACCCACTGTGGGATCCACACTCTCTCTCTTCTTGCCAAACCAAGAATGGGACTCACTCTGGGACCCATACTTTCTCTATATTTTCTCTCTCCTCTTTCTATCAGCATGTTGCCTATGTGGGTACTGTCCACATCACCAGTGGGGCCCACACGCATTCTGTCACCTGTCGAAACTACTGTTGTCCAGTGAACTCAGTGCATACCTTCTCAATCACTCTCTAGAAGCTGTAGAATACTATAGAACATGCCCAAGACTTCCTCGACTCTGCCACTTGTACAAACACTATCTCTCCTACACAGACACTCTCTCTCCTCATTTCTCTCACTGTAAAATCATCAACACAGCCCACATCAGCCAAGTTGCCAACAATGACAATACATGGCCAACAATAATAATAGGGACAACAACCTTGTGAGAACGGAAGCGCCATCGGAAGAACTTGTTGTCGTCACCGCTGATGTAAACAAGAATAGGGGATGAGGTGTTGGACAGTAGGCAGAAGAGGGACTCCACCCGATTTCTTGCCATGGAGTCACCTACGAACGTGAACCAGTGTTCCACTGGAGGGGGCCAGCCATGTAGGCGAACTGCAAAGGTAGGGAAGAAAGCTTAGCCGTTCTTGGTGGCGAGGGCAGCGCTGACCCCAATCCAAACGTTCCTCGTGTGCCATATAAGATCATTCTGAAAGATCGATTGGTATTCTTTTGCACTCAAGATTTGGTACTCTAAGGTGCTCAAACCTGTCCTCTGAAACTGGGAAGGATCATTGGGCAAGGATGGTGCTTGGGTCTGGATGAAGGAGTGGAGTTGGGGTTGGGGCTGTGGTTGAAACCGAGGCTGGAGTTGAGGAACATGGAATCTTGAGGTAACAGGAGATTGTGGATCGTGGATGCATGTCAGATTCATCACGGATAGCTGAAACGGAATGGAAAGAGAGGAAAAACTAGGACTGTTAGAAACTGAAGGACTCAAGGATGCCGAATCTGAAGGAGGGTAAGATGGAGGTTCCGGCAGTTTGGTAGTTGGACTGGGGTGGGAAGAAGGAATAAAAGGTGATGGAGGCTTGTGGGTGGGAGAGGAAATTGGAGGTTTGGTGACGGGTGCTGTAGTTGAAAATGAGATGGAAGAGGAACCAGGGAGATGAGAATCGGTAGGATTCACTGGTTCTTCACAAGGTATGATGTCAGTGCCAGTGTTGGTTTCAACGCAGAATATGGTGGATATCACAGCAGAGAAGTCCTCGGTGGTTAGGTCACAGGTTGGACTAGTGTGGGAGGAAGGAACCAGGGGTTGGGTGGTTGTGGACAGCCGTTGTTGCAAGAATCTGTCCACTTTCTCCTCCATAGAGGTCATGAGCCGAGAAAGCTCAGAGAAGAACCTTCTATGTTCATCCATCCACACCTGATGAGAGTCCATGGGAGATTTCTCAACGAAAGCACCAATGATACGTACAGTATCGATAATGGCTACTTCGAGGGTAGCCGGACCTCCAGTAAGGAAGAAGAATAGGAAGAAGATAGAAATTTGTTTGCAGTTGCTTCTTGTGTATTCTTTTCTTTTTCAACTATATAGCCTATTACATCTCCTTTAGAAGGTACCATTTAGTTACAGTCCTATGATTATAACAACTCAAACCAGTCCTAATCCTACGACCCAGGTGTGATCGTAAGATGAGATGACCAAGAGGGCGCTTGGTATACTAAGGAGGAAACCATGGAGCTCGTAGCAGGTATCCTGAGCATGACTATGCTTGTTCCAGTGGTTGCAAAAAGGGCATCATCTTGAATCCGGAGCACCAGGATGGTGCCGGGAATCGTGAACATTGTGCTGCTATGAGCCAGTAGACCGACCAACAGAGAAGGCGGTAGAATTAGGTGAAATTTGTTGAAGATGAAGTCCCCGATGAAGCTATTCTTGAAGGGCTAGAGAATATTCCTTACCAACAAGGGGAAGAGGTTCACTAGCGAGGATCTGAGTGTGGATGGTATTGTAAATTTCAATCAATCCCATAAGAAACTAAAACAATTTCTTAATTTGAAAATGTTTTTGAAAAATAGAGGTAAAGATCCACAAGGGCAGTAGAGCATCTTGAAATAAGACCCCAATTCATCTCATAAAATCTTCTCGGCAAAAACAATAACCAGGGATAGAGAGAGAATCTTGTTGATGCAAAGCCATGTTTCTCTTGAGTTCATAGACGTGGTGACCATTGTCTTGTGAAAATGGACTCAAATCCTCTCCTGCCGTTGGAGGAATTTTAGCACAATCCAACAATTGGAGTGTAAGATCCGCACTCCATAAACTCGATCTAAACCTTTAATTCATGTCGTAACAGGTCTTCTAATCATTATCAGGCCAAACGGGACGAACGAGTGACAATTAGGTACGAAAACGAACCAAAATTGATAAAAATTATCATACCAGTCTATATACCGGTCAACTGGTATATCTGCGCTGACAGACTAGTTAGATCCAAAAACTGATCTCTGTGGGTCTCGCTTGCCAAATCTCGAGCCTAGAGACTTTCCTAACGTAGGGAAACTTCTTAAACTCTATCCTAGTCTATTTAAGGATCCTTAAACCTCCTTAAAACTCTTTGAATGATCCTCACAAACCCTAGAGAGGAGAAAGAGATATGAAGAGGACAAAGAGCTAAGAAAGGTGAACGTGGAGCTGCCATTGGACGAAGAACGTCATAGTTGTGAACCAACGGTAAGTGTTTGAATTTCTCTCTAAGTATTATAGATGATTGATCATGACTGATCAATACCTTGTAAGGCTAGGTATTGATCTAAAACCCTTATTTTGTCGTTAAACCCTAATTGTTCGTTAAACCATAGATTCGAATTCTAGGCGAAGAATCATCGAAACTAGGACTTGAATGGAACATAAAACAACCTTAACTCGTTGCTCAGGCCTAGAATGCATAGGAGAAACCCTAGAACCAATAATGGGTGACCGACGGAAGGCGAACACCAAGTTGGTGGTCTTCTGGAGGCATAACGGTCGACTATGCCGGTTACACTATGTGCGATCGGTACCTCTCGGGATCTGGTCTGTGGGGGACCGATCGACCATACCGGTCGCACCTTTCCCCACAGTGCAGCGACCAGTACCTGCGATCGATATGCACTGTGAGGGGTATATTTTGATCCTGTTGATTTTTTTACCAACGTAAACCCTAAGAAACTAATTCTAATTCAACCCTAACATCGTGTAAGACCTTATAATAGCAAGTTTGGATTCTGTGACGTGGAGCAAGCTAACAATCAAGCGTCAAGTAAGGGAATCAAACTTAAACCCTAATAACTCAATAACAGTAAAACGTTGTTAATAATTATGATTTTGTGGATTGGTGTTGTGCATACTCACATGTCATCTTTACTTTCAGTTATTATATTGTTCATGCATACTCGCTATGGTAGGATGTGATTGTTAGGCATGTGATTGTTTTCGTTGTTGTGTGGAATGGGAAGGGCCTGGGGTTTGGGATCATTCCTCACACTAGCACATTTTCATATCGTTTTTGTCTTAGCATGCTTGGTGCAGGTAGGGTATCAGGGGAAAGAAGTGGCATTGTGGTCTCCGGTCTGGCCACTAGACTCGAGCCCTATCTCTATGCCATAGGGAGTTGTGCTGGGATAAGGCCTGCTGTGATGATATATAGGATTGGTTAGTTACGAGCCCAGTTTGCAAGTCCTCTCCAATAGGGACTTACGTGTTGGTATTGGTAGGGCATCAGGATAAGTGTTGGCAGTGTGTTATTCGGATTTAGCTCTATCTCTATTCCATGGTGGGTGCATGTGGGACGACAGTGGTGTTTGATCCATTGGGTAGATTCACACACTCGTGTATAGAGGTGCGATGACCGCCAATCCTTTCTATAGCACATTGCAAACTTAAAACATACCATAATGTGAATGTTATTCATGCATGATGTGTACGTTGCATTGTCTGATTTTCTTACTGAGCTAAGTTGTTAGCTCACCCTTGTATATATACATGTTTTTAGATGTTGATGCAGGATACATTGTGGAGGACTACGTGGACGCTCCAGTATATGGAGGTGTTGCTGCATTGAAAGTGCAAACAAGGGAAGACGAGCATGACGCTTCATGCGAGTGCCCTTTCTACGTGTACCTCTAGGATATGGATGATTTGTTTATTTTATTTAATTCAGTTGGATTTTTTTTTAAACGATGTAAAGATGTTCTATTTACGTTTTGGTGTGGAGAATAATTGGTTATTATATTTACAATGTAGAATTCAGTTCATTTAATTTAAGACTTCCGTTGTATTTAATCATATTCTGATTATGGTTATGTGCAATGGTTTATATAAGTGGATACGGTCTTATCGAGATCCTGGTGTGAATCGTTGGTTCAGTAGCGATTCAATCACACTTCTGGTTCTGCCGAAATTGGGGTGTGATATGGAGTTCCTCCAACATGCATCCCAATACAATGGGATGTGTATTGGAGGAACTCCAGCTGTTGGATAGTCGCAGCGGCGGGAGAGGATTTTTACACTGTAAAATCGGGTTTCAAGATCCACCTAAAGATTGCGAGCGTAGTATCAACAAAGAGGACGTTGTCATGGAGATCACGAATAAGGATATTATCAAGCTAGGGCATAACCATGAGATCACACTGATCCCAAGCATGAGCATCAGAAACAGCATCATGTAGCCGCGGGAAAGAGCCATCGATAAAGCAGAACTTGTTCTTGGCACCGACGGCAATATACATCACTCGACACCAAATCGCATAGTTGTTTCCATCAAGGAGTTGAGTGACCCAAACATGGGCAGGATTTTCAGAAGACTAAATAGTACAAGGTAAGGGAGCTGACGAAGCCAAAGGGGGATGATCGATGTAGAAGGCATCAAGAACAAGAAGCAAATCCTAAATGAAAGACGATCGGAGACAAACCCTAAAATTAAACTGATCGAAAATTGGAGAGAAAAAAAAATTGCGAACAAAGCACTTAGAGAATAAACAAACAGATCCAGAAATTGCAAAAATAAAATAATAATAATCAAGATTAAAAGACGCTCCTTCTGATTAGGGCTGCAATAGGGCCGGGTTGGGCTGGGTTTTTCAAAACCCTAACCCCAACCTTGATTATTTAAACTTAATCCTAATCTAGCCCAACCTTGCCAGGGCCAAAAAATGTACAACCCTAACCCTGACTTGGTAGGGTTGGGCCTAACCCTAACCTATTCTGATTGACCCTAACAAGGCCAGGTTAACCCTGATTAACCCTGAGGTTTGTTCAGTTAATGTTTAGTTTAACACCTCAATGAGATCATGAGTTCAATTACCTAAGGCCTACCTATTTAAAAAAAAAATAGCAGAAACGGTGAATGCAGAGCTAGAGCAGAGGAAGAGAAAGCACAGAAGGGAGTCTCGTCTTCTGCTATCATGTTGTCACTATTCTTTAATCTGGAGAGATTCAATGACGAGAGTTGAAGAAGAATATCAAGGATTGCAAGATTTTGGATCCCGCAAGATGAACATCTTCTAGTTTGTATACACTGAGCATCAGCAATTCATAGGTTTTTATTTATTCCATTATCAGACGTTCTTTCGGTTTCCAAATGCTTGACTCCCTAGACTTGGCAAGACACCTTTGAGAACATTATTTAATTCCAAATGTAAAGAAGTGGCCATTTTACATTGCAGATCCATGAAGTTCAAATTACCAACGAATACCGCCACACAGGCAGAAAAACAAAATAGGAAAAACTTACACTGCGTCAATAGCAGTCACCAACCATGAAGAAATAATTCATACAAAAGAGAAAAGAAGAGGAGTAAGGAATAAAGGAAAGCATTTGTAATAACATCAAGGTTATACCTGCAACTCTACAAGAGAGAGCCGACTCGCCTCGATGAGACTAGGTAGAGTCAAGAGTCAAGAGAGATTAGGGAGAGTCGGAGAGATCGAGGGACTGGGAGGTGTGCCTTGGGAGGCACCGTTGAGACACAATCAAGAGAGATTGGGAGGATAGGTTTAGCCGTTTAGGGTTTGGTTTGTATATATATATATATATATATATACAAGGTTGGGCCCAGTCGGGCCAGGCTCAACCAAGAGGGTCAACTCTAACCCAACCCAACCCTACTAGGGTTGATAAAAAATTAAGCCCTAACCCAACCCTGTCAGGGTTCTGGCTGGGCTTAATCCTGCCAAGGTTCAAGGCAAGCTTGGGCGGGTTCGGATCGTTAGGGTAAAACTTGCACTCCTACTTCTGATACTTAACTTGGAAAGGCAGAGAGTAAGGTTGAAATGAATGTTATGAATAAAGAAATGAAAATAAAAGCCTTTATAGAGGCCAAAATACAAATGACACATGTGCTGTGTTGTACAATGTTAAATATAAACCTAATAAGACAGTGAAGCCGTTTGTGATAGAGTATGAGCCATCCTCTTCATCTTTCTCTCTCTCTCTCTCTCTCTCTCTCTCTCTCTCTCTCTCTCTCTCTCTCTCTCTCTCTCTCTCTCTCTCTCTCTCTCTCTCTCTCTCTCTCTCTCTCTCTCTCATATGTGACTGTTTGAACTACGCATCACGTTTTAGAGTTTGCATGGAGACTATCATCCATGTCTGGTTATGGCATTGAGAAAGAGGACCAAGAATGGGGGTGACAGGTACACCGTAGAAGAGGTTACCGAGAATAGTTCATCTACATGTACTTGTATCCTCCTTGGGATCCCATCACTGCTCATATCCAGAGGGCCTCACACTCTAGAGGTGGGTCCCACACCACATCGATGGTGATGGGATCCCAAGAAAAGTACATGTACATGTAAGTGATCCGAACTCGAGGCTACCTTCTCCTAAATGTTAGAATTATGGAAGAAAATCACGTACGACAACAATAAGAGATTCCATGAGAACATCCATAAGGGCTGAAAGATATTAGCCTATGAGGGTCAAAATTCCAAATTAATAACCATTCGGGCTATTAACAAGCCCAAATAACATAAGGGCTCAATATTAAACCCAAGGTCCATCCAGGCTCATTAGTTTTTTCAGATTGTAAGGGCTCAACACTTAGGGTTTGTTTGATAAAACTTCTACTTCTGGATTTTGGATTCTACTTCAGGCTACTCCAGGATTATTTTGGAATAGAAACTTGTTTGATAACACAATTCTGAAATAGATTCAAGAGCATCTTTGATAAAACACTATCCCCCCAATCGAAGTTTATAAAAACAGTCGTGGTAGTGGTGGGCGGTGGTGGTGGTGGGGGGTAGATGGTAGGTGGTGGTGGTGGCGATGGTGGTGTTGGTGTTGGTGGTGGTGGAAGAGGTGGTGGTGGCTATGATGGCGATTGTAGTAATGGTGGTGGTGGTAGAGGTGGCGGTGGCGGGGGTGGGTGGTGGTGGTTGTCACACCTCAATTTTGGACTAACCAATGGTGTGATGAACTGTCATAAGAACCAACGGTTCAAATCAGGATCTCGTATAGGCTATGCCAACCATGTTAACCAAAACACATTCCACAGTAATAATCAGAGATATTTGAGTAAATAGTGAAAGTCTTATCAATAATGAACTGAGGTCTACATGATAAATAATTAAATGATCCAGTTATCTCCAATTAACTAAAACATAATTAATACATATTACAAGTATCAAAATATGAAAGTTAAACACTAAGCGTAACCACGGTGGAAACACTTGCTTGCCTAGTCTTGCTCGTCCTCCACAGCTTGTACATCCATAGCTGCTACAAGTCCATACATTGGCATATCTATGGAGTCTTCAATAGTAACACCTGCAACATCAGAAACTAAAAAGAATTACCCGCGCGAGGGTCAGCTCTCCAACTTGAGCTCAGTGAGAAAATAAAATAATGCAACAAACATATGCATGTATTTAATTCATATCTTTGGTCTGATTTTTAAGTTTGCAATGTGCTATAGAAAGGTTTGGAGGCCCCCGCACCTCTATACATGAGTGTGTGAATCCGCCTAATGGATCAAACATCATTGCAGTCTCACATGCACCTACCATGGAATAGAGATAGAGATAAAGTGTCTGGATCATACACTGTCAACACTTCCTCTGATGCCCTACCCATACCAACACGTAAACCCCTGCTGGTGAGGGCTTGCAAACTGGGTTCGCAACTAATCAATCATAAATGTCATCCACTGTATCCAATGCCTCACCCCAGCATCCCTCAATACGTCTATAGAGATAGAGCTAAGGCCCCCGACAGAGTCGAAGACTATACGGTACGAAACCACCTCCCCTGATGCCCTATGAGGTAATAGTTCTGCTAAGGTAATGACGATACGACGATGTCAGTGGGTAAGACTTGAGTAGAGATAGAGCTAGAGTCTGGTGATCAGGATGAACCACAATGTCACGTCCTCCCCCTGATGCCACACTCGCATCCAACACACTAACCACATACATACAATCACATGTCTATTCCTAGCTTCATCATCATCATCATGTTATCAATAGACATAATATAAATATGCATGAGCAGTAATAACAGAAATATTGGATGGCATGTGATATGCACATTACAAACAAGAAATCATAGAATTAGACATAGCATTGGACTCAATAAAAGTAAATAGTTTATTATTAATCAATTAGTTTAGGTTTTGTTCCCTCACCTTTGATTGATGTTTGTTCATCCCCCAAGCTTTGGAAGTCACTTTGAATCTATTAGGAACCTAAACAATTAATGTATTTAAGTTAGGGTACAAGTTTACCAAGTTACAGTATTCAAAAATCTTATTTGGTCTCAAAATATACTTGCTGTTCTCGTCTGGTCGGACGTGTGGTCGAACCTGTAGTCGCAATATATGAGACCACACACTGTGTGGTCGAACCCTGTGGTCGTATTTTATGCGACCACATCTTTCCTGGGAACTTCCCGAATAGCTGTGGTCGATCCTCTGGTCACCTTGTGGTAAACCACAAGTTGCGACCACATGATGTTTGGTCAATTTTTCATCTTCAATCCAAATTCTTCCTGAGTCGACTCCTTGGCTCATCACTTGGGTTTCACCCTAAGATCATTCTATGGCCTCTAATCATAGTTTTTCCCTCATTCATTATCCATAACCTATTCTCTATGGTTTCCCATGGAAAACCTCTAACCGAATCATTGTATTAGATTCCACACATTAACTTGAAAAGAACCTATTCTATCTGATCTAGCCTACAGAGTCAAGTCCATACCTTAAGCTTGTTGTAGGGAGCTAGAACCTTCTCTTGCAAAACCTTCCTCTCAGTCTTCTTCTCCAAATCTGCTTCTTCTCCTTCTCTTCCTCTCTATCTTTTCCTCTTTGGTTTAGAATTTCAATTTGGGTTCTAAAAGGGTGAGAGAGGCTAAGAAACGTCCCTTATATAGAGAAAAACATCCATATAGAGTCCTACTTTAATTAGGAAAGAGATCCCTTAGGTTTTGGAAAGTTTTCAAAACTCGGAGTCGGTTCAGCATCGTGTGGTCGCACGTGTGGTCGCAGAATCCATGCGACCACACAATATGCGACCACACGTCGTGTGATCTCATGCGTGTGGTCTCACGTTGTGTGGTCTCACGTCCGACCACACGTATCGATCACACCCCTCAAAACTGCCACCACACGTCCAAAATTTACTGATTTTTAG
The DNA here is from genome assembly GCA_028583415.1 of Protea cynaroides. Lineage (NCBI taxonomy): Eukaryota > Viridiplantae > Streptophyta > Magnoliopsida > Proteales > Proteaceae > Protea > Protea cynaroides. The sequence continues at coordinate 84,730,561 of CM053273.1, forward strand.
TTTTTGATTGATTGCTTCCACATAACTTAACCAGTCAACCACACCAACTAAATTTGACTTGTTGCTTATCTTATATTGTGGTTTCTTCATACATTTGATTTACTTGAGCCGATTATAATGGAAAGACCGGTCATGACACGAGAACGTAAGGTTAGACCGGATTCGTGGCGTGCATGTCTTACAGTGGTGGTGGTGGTGGTGGCGACAGCAATGGCGATGGCGGTGGTTATGGTGATGGCAGTAGTGCTAGTGGCGGTGGTGGTGGTTCTGACGACGGTGGTGGTGGTGGCAGTAGTGGCAGTAGTGGTGGTGGTGGTGGCGATGGTGGAAGTGGGTGGTGGTGGGTGGTGGTGGCGGCGGCGGCGGCGGCGGCGGTGGTGGTGGGTGGTCGGTGGTGGTGGGTGGTGGCGGTGGTGGTGGTAGTGGTGGGGGTGGTGGGTGGTGGCGACGGTGGTAGTGGTGGTCAAGTGAGAGTCATGTGAGAGTCGACTCTTTTCTTTCTCCCAAAAAGTTGATCCAACAGTTTGGAACAAGTATTTATGACTCCAAAATTTTGGATTCTGGGACCATTTTGAATTCAGTTCACTCTGTGGGAGTTGGAATCCAACTGGACTTATCTAATGCGCTTCTACTCCAAAATGGCTCCCTATGAGTCAGAATTTATAAAATCCAAAAACAAAAGTTTTATCAAACAAGCCCTTAACATCCATAAAGGATGATTATAGGATATACCCCAATTTACTCTAAAAAATTTTGGCCCCAAAGATTAAAAAAAACTAATAAAAAGGTCTATTGAGATATTAAATAAGAATTTTCTTTTTGACATCGATCCGGTGTCAAATCCATTGACATCGTGCATCGGTGTCCGTCAGATCAACATAAAATCCAAGATCCAAATATCAATAATACCCTCCTCTATTCGACGCTACCGTGATAGCTCAATCACGACTTGAATAGAAGGAACCGATATCAATAGGTCATTGATACCAGTGGTGTATCAATAAGACAGACCCAATAAATGATGAAACCCATGACTCTCTCTCTCTCTCTCCCTTCTTTTTGTTTTAGTTCGCTATCTAATTAAAGCCCATTCGGGCCCATTAAGGTTTTAATAAAAGTAACTAAAGCCCAATTATGTTTTAAATTTAAAAATAACCCATTATGTACTCTAAAACTCCTCCTTCCCGAGATTCTCTTCAACCTCCCACCTCAAATTTTTATTTTTATTTATTTATTTATTTATTTTATAACCCGCATCATGCATCTGGGTCAGCCTGCTCTCAGCAACATGGATTTTGCCTAGTCTTGAAACCTTAAGTAAGGATGTAAACGGATCGAATTCGAATCCGATATACCATTATTTGAATTCGAATCCTTTTACCAAACATCCATCCAAATTCGATCCAAAATCTACCGGATTTCTAAAAAAACAAATTCGAATTCAAGTTCAAATTTTAACCAGATTTCCAGTTAAAATCCGATTCGAATCCGATCTATAACAGACGGCCAGAAATCAGGTTAACTGGAGGGATTCAAGTCCTTGCTGAAACACATAATATTATCCAGAAAGAATACACCATTTCAGCGGGGAATCAAACAATAACCAAAGGGATTCAAGTCCTTCCTGAAACTGTGGAAGCCAAAATTATAATGAAACCCTTACAATGATGCATTAGAGTAGAATAGTACATACCAAAACAATCACAATAAAACAGTATAAAAACTAGAAAAACTAAATAAATAAATAAATAAATAAATATTTTTGGTATCAGCTTCAAACCCTAATTCGATGTTGACTGAAAGGAGAAAAAAAAACTTTAAAGTGGAATTTTAAGACTATCAACTCTCATGGAGATTTAGGGATTTCGATGTATCTAATGGAAAGGACAAAAGTTACATGTTGTACTAAGGGGATACAGATCATGTTCTTGCACAAGGGTTAGCTTTGGGAGTCCTAGAATTCCTTGATGATAGAGGTGTCAATTTTAAGACAGAATTGTTTCATTAACCCGAAAACCAATCTCGATTGAACAGTTATCGGATATGTTTTGGGTTGAGGCATGGCATATCCTACCGGCTTTGGACTAGTCTGGACGAGTCCAAAACAGGCCCAAAAAATCAGACCGATGATCTCAAATCTGATAATGCCCTGAACGAAACCAATTTTAACTTAATATTAAACCCTAGTTTCACTATTTCAGCCTTCTAGATGGATTTAATGAGTTTCCTACTGGGCTTTCAAATCGAAACGGCCCAATACCAAACCGATAAGTAAAGCCCAATAACAATCAAAAACCGACTGGTCCGTTAGTTAATGTGCACAGTGCGTCCCACCTATTCCAAACCTCTTAATAAACATGTTTCAATTAAGCCCTATAAAATCCGATACCGACCTGATCGGGCATTTGACACCCATAAGAGAGGAAGAGAACTACATGTGTGTGAAGTCTCTGCCTCCTCCCTACCTTCTTAATCATTTGTTCCCCTAGAATCCGTAAAGCTGCTAAACTGGTACGAGTTGTCCCATTTGGTGATTCACCTAATTATCCATAGGAAATAACATTTTTCGTTCTTACTTAAAATTATCCATAGTTATATCTATGGACACCATTAAGCAAATATAACTCTTATGTCCCAAAGGTGGCAACTCACCAATTCCCTCCACTTTATATATATCATCTCTTTCGTTTAACAATAGTGAACTCAAGATTCTCATGTGATCGAGTTCAACACATATGTATTACGAACACTCACACTTATGTTTGGAATCACCATTCCCGAAGACACAGTGCGACAACCAAACCAACAGAATGTCTAATTTTACGTCCGATGGTGAGAACTAATCTATAGGTTAAAATCTAAAGGCAACCAAGCCTATTATTATCATGTAAATTATTCAATATTAAACAATTTAATACATTTTGATGGACACACTTCCAATAGGTCTCCTACCCATTAAGTTTCAATCCAATCTAAATTGCCTGAGTGGCAAAACAAAATATTAAAAAAATCTAAGACTACCAAGAGGACCATGGGATATTAGCAAGATATGCATGAACATACATGGGTAGATATGTCAATTTTCTAAAATTTGGCTTATGACTTCCTCAAACCATTCCTTAGACATTAAACCATTAGAATTTCCACATCTGTCCATGTGTCATTTTTAGATGTTCAACTAACCTAGGTTGCTTAACTAGTGATTTTTTACTATAAATATATTAAATATATAATACCTAAAATATGATATATAAGAAGCTATCTATAGTTTTAAATTATATTCAAAAAAGAGTATTGGGGTATAGTTTTTAGAGCAGATACCCCAATATCAGAATTGTATTTGATTACCCTATTAGGCCCAATATCTATAATCTTAAATAAGCCTTACAAAATATTTCTTAGCCCATGATCGAGCCCATATACGATCGATGACAAAATTAAAAAGTTATGAAATATAAAACCCATTGACCCAATGATCCATTTTAATATAATCACGTTATGAAATACAAAACTTTCTATTTAAAAGTATAAAATCTTTACTTTCCATTCCTTTCAATTCCCTCTGCAACCAAACAAAGTCAAAAGGAAAAGATTAAAAAAAAAAAAAAAAGAAAAAAAAAAAAGGTTATCTGATCTAAATGTCTAGAATTACTTTTGCCATCTACACGCCCATTAAATCTTAATTGCATCAAGACGAGTTGCAGAGAGATTAGAGACTTGATCAGGTCGCAAACGCGTGAACTCAAATCTGCTTCATTTCACGATTCTGCTACGATTCTGCTAAAGAATGGAGAAGAAGACCCTTGACGGGTTGCATGTGTTGCATGTCTGATCCGGCCCACATTTGAGTGTGTTTGTTTTTCGGGTTTTGAAAGGGTTAAATAGAGTTGAATGGAGAGGAGCTGTTGGATAAAAAAAAAACATGTGGCAGGCAGCTAGGCCCTCTCTAGGCATTCTCTAGGCGATTGACCTCTGGAGAGGAGCCCGATCGTAGGAGTTAAAAGTGTAAGTTTGGTCCGCTGAGCCCGAACTCTCGCGCAAGCCCACCATGAGCTTGATCCTTTCTGTCACACCCCAATTCCGGCTGAACCAGAAGTGTGAGTGAACCGGTAATAAACCACGGTTCACACCAGGATCTCGAAAGACCGTGTCAACCAATCATCCCTGAGCAAACCATCAAAAACCTAGTAATACTAGCAAATGAAAATAATATATCAATGAGCTGAACTAAATAATAAATTAAATAATTAATCCAGTTTATTCCATCATCCATCGAATTTAAATAATATTTTATTACAAGCTTTAATTGAAAATAACCAAATCAAAGAGGAAAGACACGGAAGGAGCACTCGCATAGCGCATCATGCTCGTCCCTCCACACTCGTGTCTCCGGGGCAGCCATCGCACCAGGGCTGGGGCGGTCACGAAGTCCTCCACCGTATACCCCGCATCCAAACGAAAAGAGATATATATATCGGGGTGAGCTAACAACACATTTCCAGAAGGCACAAGACCAATACAACATCCACATGCATGAGTTAACATTACACTTTGGGCCGGGTATAACTTGCAATTGTGCTATGGTAAGGCTTGGCGGCCACCGCACCTCCATGCACGAGTGTGAGCACACCCAATAGTGGGGCTCCTACCACACTACTCTGTTGTCCCACATCACTCACTCCGGTATAGAGATAGGACTCGAGTCCGGCGGGCGGGAAGAACCACAATCTCACGTCCTCCTCCCGATACCCCATACCGTACCAATACCTAAACCCCTATTGGCAAGGGCTTGCAAGTGGGTTCCGTTTCTAACCGGGTCCTAGATGTCAATACAAGTAGGCTCCACCTAGTAC